>CAWUFW010008206.1:600000-917410 GCA_963921515.1 Calotriton arnoldi | reverse complement strand
TGGCAGCCCTACACTTCTTTGCCACCGGTACCTTCCAACATACTGTGGCGTCTGCTGGTGGGATGTCACAGACCATGTTCAGCCGTGGTGCTCCGCGATGTTTTGGCAGCAATGTTGCTCTTCCTGAACCGGTACATCTATTTCCTAGACTGCGACGACTCACTGATGTGAAGAGTGACTTTTATGCCCTGGGGAGGATGCCGCATGTCATTGGCTCCATTGATGGGACACATGTGGCTTTGGTACCACCACAGGCCCAGGAGCAGGCCTACAGGAACCGCAAGCACTACCACTCGGTCAATGCACTGGTGGTGTGTCTTGGAGACATGACCATCACACACGTGTGTGCCCGTTTCCCTGGTTCAGCACACGATGCCTTTGTGATGAGGAGTAGTCGCATCCCCAGGATGATGGCACAGATGCAGAACCAGCGTGCCTGGCTTGTCGGTGTGTACTGACTTTGTGCCATTGTGTGTGATCTGATCTGTAGTATTCCGCCCACTTTTCCAAGTCAGCTAATGTGCACTTGTCTGTCCGTGAGGTGACTCGGGATACCCCAACATGCCGTGGTTGCTGACACCCCTCAGGAACCCTGTGACACCTGCCCAGATGCGCTACAATGAGGCACATGGTCGGACCAGGAGAGTGATTGAGCGGACCTTTGGTCTCCTGAAGAGCCGCTTCCGCTGCCTGGACAAGACCGGAGGGTCCCTCCCATATGCCCCTGCGAAAGTGTGCAAGATTATCATCGTCTGCTGCATGCTCCACAACATGGCAGTGCGGAAGGAGTTGCCTCTCATCCAGGATGACGATGACCAACATCCGCCACCTGTGGAGGATCCTGGCCTGGACCACGATGCCAGTGACGATGATGATGATGATGGTGATGGTGATGTCCGCACACAGCTCATCACCAACTTCTTTAGCTGAATGTGAGTATCCTGAGGTGTCATATCAATGATGTGAGTTGGCATGATGTGTGGGTGGTGCTCTGGTGCTGTTGGAGTGTGTCCATGGGCTACTTGACTGGATGTGTGTTGCGATGTGTGCTTACAGGTGGGCTGTACTCCCCAACAGTGTTGACATGCTAACTTGGTTCTGGGTGGGTATCTTGTAACATGTATTGTGCATGAGTTTTGCTGTTCTGTCCTGTACTCCATTGCTTTTGACTGTGTGTCATTTCTGTCCTTCACAGGGTACTTTCAGATTCGTTTGGTCAACTGTGTCCACCGACGACGTGATTGCACATCCAGGCTGGTAGCTGTTGTGTCCCTACAGGTGATGTGCGCCACACCCATGGACTTCCTTCCATCTACAGTTGTTGACTGTGTGCCCGCTACCAGGTGGGGTTACCTTGCATCTGTAGTGGTTACGGCATGTTGCTACTGTGTAATAAACCTGTGCTTCACTTAGTGATGTGCGTTGTCTGTGGTCACACATTTGACTGCCATTTGCTTACTGCACCTGTGGGCTACTTGACTACAACTGGGAATGGGTGTGGTGTCTGTGCATTGCACCGTCTTCCCTGGCAACATCAGTGTAGGCAATGAGTCAGATGGCCTAGGTATGTATGTGTCGTGTAGCCCTGGTGGTGTGTCTCCCTCATGTGTGTCACGTTGCCTGTACTCACATACCTGTGTTGTCCTTGCTGTTGCAGTTCGCATACACAGTGTAATTTTGCAGTTCATCATCCCCATAACAGCACCCACGTTGGAATCACGACAGAGGCAAGTATGGTGTATTAGTGTGTTTATTGTGATACATTTGTGTTAATAGTGCATAGGATGGGTTGTGCTGTACATGAATCTTGCAATCCCAAGTTCCTAGGTGAATTGAAAGTCCGGGTAGACAGGATCCCCAGTATCGGGGCCACAGTTGTCTGACACATTGGTCCAACTTGTACTCCCCATGCAATGTGTGGGAGTAGTGTTGCCGTCAACAGGGTGAACAGTCTGTGCACAAAGGCGAACATCCAGAACAGGTTCAGGCTTCCTGGGAGTTGCGCTTGGCCATCGGCCTCTCACTTTTCCCTCCTCGGACGACCCCTCTTCTTGGGGGGCCCTCAAGTGCAGGCTGCTGCGGTGCAGGGACTCTCCGCCAGAGTCCTCCTACCTCCCTGTGGCAGTTGCAGTTTGTTCGGCACCAGATGTTGTTGGCACACAGGGAGGTGTGGACTGGTTGCTGTTCATCTGGCGGAGGCATTGTAAAATGTCCCTGTGCACCGCCGTCATCTCATGCAGTGCATCCCACTTGGACTCCACGCGGGACATGTGTGAGTCCACACGGGACATGTGTGACTCCACGTGGGACATGTGGGAGTCCAAGCGGGCATGATGGGCAGCCTGCTGCTGTTTAATGTCTCTGAGGAGCCCCACTACCTGGCTGAGCTCTCCGGTGCTGGACTGGTACGCATCAGCTATGCGTACCAGTTGTGGGTCGTCATGCACACCAGCAACGTCTGCAAGCAGCGACCTCTGTCTCCCACCCTCCCACCACCCCTGCTGACATGTGCAGTGTGTGCAGTGGCACGCACAGATAACCCTGGTCCACCTTGGGGGTTGGTGGTGGTGGTGGTGTCCATGGCCCCAGGTTGGTCCAGGGTCACTGTGCTGGTGTTGCTCCTTATTCTGTCCATGTCGGCAGGGATGGTATTCGTGGTGACAGTCGTGGTAGGGGTGGGTGCAGGGGGTGCAGCTGGTGGTCCTGCTGGTGCTGCAGCTGGTGGTCCTGCTGGTGCTGCATGTTGACTTGCACCGGATGTGCCAGGTTGTTCTTCATCGTCCGAGGAGGACAGAGGCTGCACAACGCCAGTGAGCTCGGCATCCTCTTGAGCCTGGGACTGGGACTCCTCAGCGTCTGCTGCTGTGTCCCCATCATCACCTGTTTTTGGGAGACACAAACAATGTATGTCATGTTTCTGCAGGCATCAGTGGTTGACACACATGACAGTTGTGACTGTGCCTCTGGGTGCGGGCCTGTACATTGCATTGTCCTAAGTCGTCACAGTCAGGGGTTGATATTGGTGTGGCACATTGTCCTGCATTATTTGGGCATTTCTATGTATTTTCTGGGGTGTGAACATGGTCTGCATTGCTTGTGTTTGGTTGACAGCCAGACCTCCTTCCCACCCAGCCAGCCAGTCAGTTATCCCACCATGGAACGTGCTTGCGTTGCAGGAGTGTAAGTTGTCTCTCAGGATGTCAGTCAGTGGTGTCCTGCTGTTTGTTGGTGCACAGTTGGCAGCAGGGCCTTGTGCTCCCCACAGCAGTAGCCAGTGTCAGCCATCTTGTGAGTCCTTCTCCACTCCCTGTGATGTGAGCATGGTTCAGGGTGGTGTTGATGGGCCAGTTGTGAGGCTGAGCAATGTCTGTGACTACGACTCCCATCATGCTATTGCCTCCACCCCCTTCCCAGCATGCCCATGCTTCCTTCCTTTTGACTCTGCTTCCTGTGGGGTGGGCTGGCTGTGCTGACAGGATGGCTGGGAGTGTTGTCCTGGCAGTTGTTTGGCTAAGAGTCCCAAGAGTGTCCCTGTGCTTCACACAACATAACCCAGGGTGGTGGTGCTTGTGGGATCTTGTGTTAGGATGGAGGGCTTTGCATTCTACCAGGTGGGTACTGTGGAGTTTGTGTTGGGGGGGTGTGAGGGGAGGTGCTGGTGACTATAGTCAGTGCTGCAAGTCCCCCTTCCCACCCAGCCAGCCAGCCAGTTATCCCACCATGGAACGTGCTTGCATTGCAGGGAGTGTAAGTTGTCTCTCAGGATGTCAGTCAGTGGTGTCCTGCTGTTTGTTGGTGCACAGTTGCCAGCAGGGCCTTGTGCTCCCCACAGCAGTAGCCAGTGTCAGCCATCTTGTGAGTCCTTCTCCACTCCCTGTGATGTGAGCATGGTTCAGGGTGGTGTTGATGGGCCAGTTGTGAGGCTGAGCAATGTCTGTGACTACGACTCCCATCATGCTATTGCCTCCACCCCCTTCCCAGCATGCCCATGCTTCCTTCCTTTGACTCTGCTTCCCTGTGGGGTGGGCTGGCTGTGCTGACAGGATGGCTGGGAGTGTTGTCCTGGCAGTTGTTTGGCTAAGAGTCCCAAGAGTGTCCCTGTGCTTCACACAACATAACCCAGGGTGGTGGTGCTTTGTGGGATCTTGTGTTAGGATGGAGGGCATTGCATTCTACCAGGTGGGTACTGTGGCGTTTGTGTTGGGGGTGTGAGGGGAGGTGCTGGTGACTATAGTCAGTGCTGCAAGTCCCCCTTCCCACCCAGCCAGCCAGATATCCCACCATGGAACGTGCTTGCATTGCAGGGAGTGTAAGTTGTCTCTCAGGATGTCAGTCAGTGGTGTCCTGCTGTTTGTTGGTGCACAGTTGCCAGCAGGGCCTTGTGCTCCCCACAGCAGTAGCCAGTGTCAGCCATCTTGTGAGTCCTTCTCCACTCCCTGTGATGTGAGCATGGTTCAGGGTGGTGTTGATGGGCCAGTTGTGAGGCTGAGCAATGTCTGTGACTACGACTCCCATCATGCTATTGCCTCCACCCCCTTCCCAGCATGCCCATGCTTCCTTCCTTTTGACTCTGCTTCCCTGTGGGGTGGGCTGGCTGTGCTGACAGGATGGCTGGGAGTGTTGTCCTGGCAGTTGTTTGGCTAAGAGTCCCAAGAGTGTCCCTGTGCTTCACACAACATAACCCAGGGTGGTGGTGCTTTGTGGGATCTTGTGTTAGGATGGAGGGCATTGCATTCTACCAGGTGGGTACTGTGGAGTTTGTGTTGGGGGGTGTGAGGGGAGGTGCTGGTGACTATAGTCAGTGCTGCAAGTCCCCTTCCCACCCAGCCAGCCAGATATCCCACCATGGAACGTGCTTGCATTGCAGGGAGTGTAAGTTGTCTCTCAGGATGTCAGTCAGTGGTGTCCTGCTGTTTGTTGGTGCACAGTTGCCAGCAGGGCCTTGTGCTCCTCACAGCAGTAGCCAGTGTCAGCCATCTTGTGAGTCCTTCTCCACTCCCTGTGATGTGCGCATGGTTCATGGTGGTGTTGATGGGACAGTTTTGGGGCGGGCAATATGTGTGACTGCGACTCCCATGATGCTATTGGCTACACTGACTTGGCCAGCATACACAGAATTCCTTCCTTTGAGTGGTCTTCACTGTGTGTTGGTGTTGTTGTGGTGGCTACATGTGTGGATGTGTTTGTTAGTTCTATTTGTGCCACTGCCTAGCTGTAGTTGTGGTTGTGTTTGTACATGTGTTGGCACGGTTGGATGTGACTTTTTTGATGGCATGTGTTGTGTTTCTCTGACTGACATACACATTTTGGGATGATTCTGTTCTGGTTGCTGTGTGATTGCTATGAGTGCATGGTTTGACTCTCCCTTGACAGTGATGTGTGTGTGTTTTGTGGCAGTATATTGTGTACATTTGTTGTGTACTCACCAGGCTCTGGGATGTCCTCTAGTCCATATATGCTCACTGGCGGTAGGATGGCCCGCACCTTCTCCTCCCAGGGCCTGAGGTATATTGGCTTGGCAGGAGGGCCACTGCCGGTGTGTTGGCTGTTGATGTAGTCTTGCTTCAGCAGTTTCCGTACCCTCCTGCGCACGTCATACCACCTGTTCTGGATGTCGGTCCTTGTGCGCCGACATGGTGATTGTGCGTTCACCCTGTTGATGATCCTCTCCCACATCTTGGTTTTCTGCGACATGGGGGTCTGTTGGACCAATGTGCCAAACAGCTGTGGCTCTACCCTGAGGATCTCGTCTACCAGGACTTCCAATTCACAATCTAGGAACTTGTGATTCTTCTTGGGGGCATGGTGATGGGTGGTGATGGTGAGTGATGTGTGTGTTGGTGTGCAGGTGAGGGTGTGTGAGTGTGTGTTTTGCTGGGTGTATGTGAGGTAGGTATTTGTAGGTGTGCTGATGGTGTGTGGCTTGTGTGAGGGATGAGCTGTGGGTGTGTGGTTGCTTCCTCTTGGGTGCTGGCAGTGGAATGGCATTTGCAAAGGCTCATGGTAGTGATTTGTGTCCTTTATATAGGTGGAGTTGTGGGTGTGTCTTTGTTCTCTGTCCCCACCCCCCCAGTATTTATTGGCTTGGTAATTGCTTGTTTGGCCTTTTTTGGGTGATTTTTCCTTTGTGCTGTTTGTGTATGTTGGAAACGTTCTGTGACCGAGTCGGACCCTGCATTGGTCTCGTACGGTGTTTTCCGTTTCGTTCACGCTGTGTTTGTGCAGTTTTCTATGCTGCGTACGCGTCGGTCGCGGTGTATTGTGTTGCTTCGGCTCTGTTTTGTATGCGTGTCGGTCGTACGGCTTGTCCTCCGTCCGACTCGCTCGTGGTTTTCGCGCCTTGCATTGTACTTAGCGGTTTGGAGTTAGCGTGTACGTTTCGGTCGGATTTGTTCCGGGTGCGTGTCGGTCGGTTGGATTCGCGTGTTTTTCCGGCCGGATTGCTGTTTTCCGTGCGGCTCGGTCGGTCGGCTTGGTTTCGTTACGTGTCGGTCGGATTTTTCGCGCCTTGCATCGTACTTGGCGTGTCGGGCGCCACGGGTGCGTGTCGGTCGGTATTTTTTCCGGATCCGAGTCGGTCGGTGCTTTTTCCGGCCCGAATCGGAATCGACCCCTTAGTGTCTCATAACCACTATACTGTTTGAAAACCAACAACAATCTCTCATAGTACGCGTGCACTGATTCTTTGCTTTCCTGTGTTGTTCTGTCTATTTTTACCCAATCTGTTTCTTTTGGTGGAATTTTATTCTTCAGAAAGGTAACTACTTGATCATACTTCCTCATCACTTCTGGACCTGGCGCTCCTGTTTTGGCATCCCTTGGATATTCTACAGTTGGCCAATCAATTGTAATCTTACATTCTGTCCATAAATCAGCAGGCACTACTATATCAAACAATCCATCTAGATCTATCCACAGCACTTTTGACACCTTGACAAATCTCTCCACTTGTCTGTACCATTCTACTGGTTTCTCTCTCAATTTTGGGAAGTCATTTGTAAATGACAGTATATCCTGTCTGGTCCACGGAACATGCACATAACTACCACCTGGTGTTTCTCTCATCGGGTATTCCCTAGCAACTGGTTCCCTATCTGTCACTGCAAAAGCCAAAGATGCTTTATCTGTTGTTTTCTCATTCCTCTTTGTCCATCTATTTCTCCATCTATCCACATCACCCCATTTTCTCAATAAAACAATCAGCTCTTTTATTTGGGTCAGTCTTCCTGATGTGTTCAAATTCTCTATGTCTTTCTCACAAAAATCTACTCTGTACGGTTTCTGCAACGTCCTCACTTTCACAATTTCTACTCCTCGTTCACCTGCAATCTCTTACAATTTGTCATGTAAATTTCTAGCTCTCCAAGTAAGACTCTTGCACAAAAACATAATCTCGTCATCCTGATAATTTTTTAGTTTTTCTGTTCCAATTGTTCCCAAAATCAATTCTTCCATGTCTATTTTTAACCTAATTACATCTAATGGTTTTTCCTCTGGTTCTTTTGCTTTTAGCGCATTCATCCATTCATTTAACTCTTCTGGAGTCGGACCTACAGGCGTACTATTTAATTCTATCCAATCACTGCTTCTTTCTGGTGTTCCTGATGCGGACTCTGTCACCATAGGCATTCTCCTAATCTCACTCTCATTTATCGTCAAATTTGTAGGTGGACTTGGTCTACACGTACTAGCCAAATTGTGTGCACCTTCTTTATTCAGTTCCATCCCTTCTCTTTTTCTTTGCAAATGTGAATTCATGGGAATCACCAAAGAATGTTCATTTATTTTCTGATTCTCAAAAATTGGCATTACTGGACCTATCGTTACTGGTACAGTTACAGCTTCCATATTCTTTGTCAATTCTCTTATTTTCTCAGTCAATTCTTTTGTCGTTTTTGCTAATTCAATTGCATTGTCACTTTCTGTCTCTTCATTTTGTGAAATTTTAAATGTTTCTTGTGACCTATTTATTTAATTTCTTCGTTCGGGTTTTTTATTCCTCCCAGTTTCCATTGGCGGTGCATTAGGTGTCACCACCACAGAAGTCTGTTGGTATGGAGGTGGGTTTCTGTTTAAAATATCTTCCAGGAATTCGTCATCTGTTTCACTACCACCATACACATACTTTTCTACCACTACATGCTTCTTTTTCTCAGTACACTTTCTCTTTGCTTCTTCCTCAACCGCAAAAGCTGGAAACAAACCTCCTGCCATGTTAGCGTATCTCCAACACTTTACTCTGTCCTCATGATTTATTCCCCACAACCTTCCAGGCATAAACTCATGATTCTTTAATCCTCTGGATCTCTCTCGCTCATACATCTCATCTTCCCATTCTGTTAAAGCTTCAAACTGTGTCGGTCTAGGTCTGGGTTCTAACATTACCATCTTTTCCCTCAAATTCCGTAATACAGCTACATTAAATGAACCATTCTCAGGAAAAGCCAATGCTCCATCGTTCTTGGTGTATTTTGTCCAATTTTCTAACCATATGCATGTATGATATCCATATTTCAGCATCATATGTGAAGCTGGTGATTTCGGCGGAGGAATTATTTGTCCCTCTCTAGTCACTACCTTTTTGTCCTTCTTAAAGAAGTTCTTAACTTTCGACATCCAAGACGTTTTCTCTTTTCCATACTCATAGTACGACATGATTCACAACCTTTTTCTCCTTAAACAATCCGCAATTCAATACTGTTCCCTATGCGTTATTTCAACCAATACTAGCGCGACTCACACCAACACTCCAATCACAGCCTTCCACGTCACTAGGCTATTCAACCAATCCTTGCGTGACTCCCACCAAAACTTCAATCAAAGCGATTTCTGTCTACGGCGCACTGTCCAATCCCAGCGCGGCTTTTGCCTACGTCAGTCCTGCTCCTGTTCTCATGTGACTAGCGCACTGTCCAATCCCAGCGCGGCTTTTGTCTACGTCACTTTGCTCTTGACCCCTCCTTTACAAAATTTATCGGCAATTTCTTTTTCAACAATTCTTGTTAGTTACAACATTTTATCCACATTTCCATTGTCTGATTCGCTAAACCGAAAAGATAGCTTTGACCATTCACACAAGAATTCTGTATTTTCCAGTAGGCAGCGCTTACCTCTACCCTACCACAGAACTTTCAGTTTCGTCGATAAAGTAGCACTTCCCTCTACCTTACCCTTCTTTCAAGCAATCAATAAACCTGTTTCTCTGGGGATAAAACACATGTGGAGACTATACTGCTCCTGAGAATTAAGGCCAGAGTTTCACAAGAAAACCGATCACTTTTTCACTTACACATCTTTTATACCCAAAATGTCCCTAATATAACACAACCTGTGTTATTACCAAAAATGAACTCAGACAGTGTAAAATTCCATGCGACTTCTCTTGCCACACGTGTTCCACTTCCTACTTCCCGGAAGCGTGAAAACTTACATATAACATAACGCGACTCAACAAATAGTGTTAGACATAAACTTATCAATAATCTATAATCATAAATCAATAATCACCAAGCTAATCTATAGTAACCATAACTCTGCTACCAAGAAATCTGATCCAGTGCTAACAATAAAAATAATTTCTCCTATTATGCTTTGGTCATCCAGGTGCAATTATTTCTCTAACACACACACTATATCCATATGACGGTGGGGCCCATAACACCGCATATACATTCACTTACTCATTCTGTTCCCTGGATTTCCTCCGTCATGAAACCTAGGAGAAAAATGATTCGCTGGAGGGAGACGGGATACCTCTTTTATAATGACATAATAATTCTCATTTGCTTTTAAGGTATTCCGCTCATTGGTCGATGAACCAACTAGTAGGAATCAGTTGATGGTGATTAAGACCAGCTCAATCACAATGAACTCTTTTACCATTTCATTATTAATCATTGAGCTAAAGAAAATCACTGAGGCATTTGTTTAAAGAATAATAAAGTTTATATAAAGTTTTTGAATGCAGGAAATTGAGATTAATCTTATTATTCAGATCATTGCATTTATCATCAATATAAGAATAGTTTAAAATTGCATGGCACTTTTATTAGACGGAAAAACGAAGTTATCATTCTAAGAACTCTACAGATCAACCTATCTATCTCTCTGGGAAATCCTAATAATTCTAATAAAAATCTATCAAATAAAAGTTCTCCTAAAGCAGCATCTTTATACTCAACTGGAAAAGGAAAATAACAGCAGCAGCATCAGCTCGTCAGCATCAGCAACCGCAAACTCTCCCATCTACAGCATCTAACTTCTTCAGCATCTCCCGCAGCATCCCGCAGCATTCTAACCCCTCCCACCAAGAGTAGGTCTTCTTATACCCTAATTCTAGCTTACAGCATAAAATGTTTCTTCTTACATGGCGCGATTCATTCTCATTGGTCAAAAACTCAGGTGCATATACATTTTAATCAAACTTTCTGGTCTTAACCAGTTCCGTGTGGAATGTCCATGCAAGCATCGTTTCCCACAGTTCATGCACTTGCTCATCCGTTTCGATCAGTCCAAATTGTATCTTTTTCTGCTACATTTTGTATAATACAGTTCCGTCTATTGATTCAACCAGGCTTCTCACGCTTCTTGCTGATCATCTTGGCACACATCTGCTCAGAAGGGTCACAGCAGCCTTGACCATACTTTCATCTTAGCCTCTCGGCATCAGCACGTGATCATCCCTTTTCCACAGCCTCTCTCCTCTATCACATGGTCTCATCCACTCATGCGCACTCTAGTAACTCGCGGCCATTTTATATTGCTGCTCGGCAGGCCTAAGCGCACTATTTTCAAAGATAAACAAAATGTTATTAAAACAAAGAAATATAAACCCTTTCGTTTCCCTCCCGTCTTTCTACGTACCCCAATTAGGTATTACCTAGCAGAAGCAACATATAAAGCTGTCCCTTACTTACCATCGCTTTATTTTGCAACCACACGTTTTATTTTAAAGCACAAATCATGCATTTATTATTATTTTAGTACGCAAATATTATGCTATGTTAGAAACGTAAACAATTATAAGTCAATTAATTTGCACACTGAATTGCGTATTACCATTAACTCTTTACATACATTGTTGGTTATTTACTTAAACGAACATGTTTATTAATATTGTACGAAAATATTAGGAGGTTAAAATTTTTACATTTACCCTGCTCCATCAGTTCGCTACTGAACCGCTACAGGCTCCGTGCAGAGAAATATCCTGACACATGAGAGAACCGCTTAAAGCGTTCTTGCAGTTTGTACCACTCAGATACACTTCTCGATCCCCATTCCGGCATCGATATCTATATGGTAACTCCCAAGTTTCCTTAATGTATCCCTTACCCATTTTTTCATATGTGCCTGCCTGCCTTTGCTCAAGGCAATAATGAAACTGAAACGTAGTGACCGGCAGAGTGATTTGGCCATGAATTAGCCATTCAGTTGATGGTAATTCGGCTACAGTAAATGGTAACCTTTCCAGTTTCTCAATACGCAGCATTGTATATTTGGCTCCCCTTTGTGCCATTTCTGTCTGTTTATCAGTTAGATTGTATTCTGAAAACAGAGACGTGGTGTTTATAAAACGCCAGGGCACATAGCATGCACGCAAAGATTGTAGCGTCCAGCTTAGCATCATAATAGAACGTATCTGAGATTGTCCGTGTTGTAACAAGGCCAGATCTTGTTCTAATATGTCGATTGCCAAAGACACAATGTTGCCTAAGGAGTAAATCCTGGAGGTCAAAGTTGTTAACCCATTATCCACTACAGCTAATGCCTTCTCTAGGTTAATACGGTCTCTTTCCCGTATTCTTCCTGTGGCCTCTTGTTGGGATATTTTCCAGTTTTCATTATAATAGGCATACATGCCAGCATATATGAAATGTTTCTGACGTGTTTTCTTTGGGCCGGACAAGAAATCCCTAAGGTCTACATCAGGTGTGAGTAAGGTCAAATGATGTTTTACTTCTGTGAGTGTTGAGGTCTCTAGCCAATCAAGGCACAACTTCCCAACACTATACGATGTCACTAGCCCTGGGTGTTGTCTCTGTACATAGCGTGTATCTGGCCTATGGATACTAAACCCTTCGGTTGTATTCATAAATCTCTGTTGACAGGTGTTTGTGTCAATGGGCCAAATCAGCCATTTCGTCCAATCAGGATCTGATCTGTTGTACTGGAGAATGTCATCTAATCCTACCCCTTGTGTAGTTGAATTCTGCCCCCCACCCATCTGTGATGGTGTAGGAAACCCGGGTGAGTTTATTTCCTTGTTCTTGGCTAGTCCAGGACAAGATGTCTGTTGCACAGTGTCATTTAGAAATATCATCTGCTGTGGAATGAGGCATGCTCTAAAAAGCGCTTCTGTTCCCTGGACTTGCCAGTCCCTCGAACCCCAGATTAATTTTAAATCTATAGTGTCCTTCCATAGGTCGAAACCCTGTGTAGACAACTTGGCCATAAAGGAAGCAGAGTAAATCTGTTTGGTGTTAGTCAACATAATTTTCTGTGCTGATGTTTTTGCCACTTTGTAATAAAATGACTTTGGGTCTGATGTATTAAACCCTGAAAAGTATGTGAATTTCTGTGCAAAGATTTGCGAACTACCTTTTGGAGGTGTTGGGCAGTGTTCCCACTGGTGCTATTCAAATACATTTCTAGGTGTTATAGATTTGTGCAAGAAATTATGACCATAATGTTGGTAACAGTACAATGTATCATAGTCTGAAGTACCTTCTAACATTTCATTGTTCGGAAATGCGGCAGTTTTTTCTAAATCAGACATCATAGCATTTACAGTTTCAGTGTCCCAATCATCAGATAATGTACTGGAGGTAATGATATCACTTAAAGAAATTTTAAATACATGTTTAAGCTTTAAAAGTTCAGTTGGACCGAATATATCAAAATCAATCTTGTCCCATACTATACCGTCCGGTATAGGAACTGCTGTGATGTTCTCTGAAGACAAGTCTCTTCTTTCACGATGTGAAGACTGGTGTGGTTTTAAAATCAAATTGACTCTTTGGGCTGTAGAGCTCTGCTGGAGGTATCGTCTATTAATAAGCATACTAAAAGTTATAATTAAACCTAGCCAGAAAAGAAAAATAGAATCCCAGTGATATACCATAGTTCTATCCAAGGTGACACCAGGTAAGTCTTTCTAAAAAGTTCAAAAAGTCAATGAGTTTCTGTTTGTGTGATTTTTTGGCTGGCGTCGTTTCCGGCTCGCTTGGATCCAGTGAAAACGTATCAAAGTTCATGAAATAGCCAGAAGCAGTTCGATCAATTGTTGGAATTGCATCGGGATTTGTTGAAATCAGATTTTGCTTTTGACGAGGCATGTTGACGTAGATGTCTGTAGTCAGTCTGATTGCAACTTGGTTGTTTAGTTGATTTTCTTCTTGTTGGAGTGGAACGAGTTCCATAGCATTGTTGCGTAGTCCTTCATTCCGTACAGGTGGCTCTTCAAACGTGATGAGTCTTTCTGTTTGGACTTCTTGGATTGTAGCGAGAGGAGGGTGTTTGCTACTGTGGAGTCCACGTGGCCTACTGTTTAGTATCGGCCACATAGTGTGGTTTGATTAAGTCAATTGAGACAAATCTTTTCTCCTTTTTCCCGGCAAGAGGCGGCAGAAGTACAGTTCTTGTGCCTTAGATTGCTAGGACCGGTACAGGCTTTCTGTAGGATGGCCCAAATTCTTTCTTGTCTGCAATCTTTTCTCTGACCAGATCCCCAACTTTTGGGATCCAGACAGGTCTTGCCGTTACTGCCTTGACTTCCTCAGTGGCGGTCTGTTTTAAGTGGACGTTGCTTTGTTGTGTCCTGGATTCATTTAGATCCTGTAAAACAGCCAAACGATCATGGATATCAAATGGTTTCTCATCCGCCACTGTGCCTTCACAATAAAGATCAGGTACCCACATTCTTGTCCCAAATAGGACCTCGTAAGGAGTGACACCCCCTAGAGAGCTTCTTGGCTGATTGTTTATTGGTCGTTGGACCCCATAAAGGTGATCGACCCATCTACCGCCTTTGCCTAATACGCTAGCTGTTAAAGATTGCTTTAAGTCCCGGTTTTTCCTCTCCACAACAGAATTTCCCTCAGGATGGTACGGAGAGGAGTACCGCAATGCTACCCCCATTCCTTCCATGGCCTCTTTGTAAGCCCGAGAGCTAAACGCCGGGCCACTGTCAGAATGTAACGTGCCAACTGCATATGTGCCGATAAAGACTCGCAAGTCTTTTATAACAGTTCGAGCGTCAGCCGAGCGCTGAGGCCAGACCTCGAGGAAACTTGAGCTGGACGTACACGAACGGACAACCTAATGCTGTCTAATAATGGTATCTGTACTGGACGTGTTGTGGTGGACCCTTTCATCTGCTTGTAGATGTTGCAGTTCCAGACATAGTCTCTAATCTGCCTTCTCATCACGGGCCTCCAGTAGCGTTGTTTCAGCAAGGAAACAGTCTCCCTAAGTCCCTTATGTACAGAACCTATCCCTTCGTGTGCTGCCACAATTAAGCCTTGCCTACGATCCATATTTGGTATTACTCTATCCCCCACTCCAGGAATCTGAGCATATGGAATGTTTTGTGCATCTAACTTGTAGGAGTACTTGAGTGGAAATTTCTTAGGTACTGCTGTGCTGCCTTTGCGTGAAGCATTGACAGCAACCATAATCTTGCCGTCTATTCTCGTTTTTGAACGAGTAACTGCAGCTACGGAAGCCGTGCAAACAGCCCCCTTTGCGGCTTCATCAGCCAATGAATTCCCTTCAACGTGAACGCCATCACACTGATGACTCAGTGTATGTATCACGTGAGCCCTTGGTAGTTCGTTTCTCAACTCCACTACCTGATCCCATAGCATTTTATGCTTAATTGTGCCACCTTTCGCGTCTTTAAACCCGTTTTGTTCCCAATGATGTAAATATTCATTGTACGACTGTACACAGTAAAAGGAATCACACACAATTAGTGTGGGGAATTTGTGTTCCGTATTTACAAGTGCCAGTATCAGTGCTCAGTAGCGGCCCGTGGAGGGAGTTCTGTGGGGTGGTGAGGCGGGGCGGGGGAGGGGCAGGGTGGGGGCAGTAAACACCGGAATATGGATTTTTGCGATGCAGCACACACAACGAAATTCGTTTTATTTATTTAATTGTTTACTTACCTTCATTCATCCATATTCCGGTGTTTACTACCCCCACCCTGTCCCTCCCCCGCCCCACCTCACCGCCCCACGGAACTCCCTCCACGGGCCGCTACTTTCAGTGCTTTTAATTCTGCCAACTGAGCCGTGCAGTCTCCTAGAGATTGCGTTTTAGTGCAACTTGGATGGAACTTTCCATCGCGCATGCAACCTTTAACGATTGCACACGCTGCGCTGTAAGCTTGCTTACTCCCTATGGCTGGTTGAGCAGATCCGTCAGTGTAAATAATGTATTCATACTTATCTAGAGGCAAAATCTCATTTGGTAGAGGATATTCTGGTTCGTATTGCAGAAATGCTTGTGTTTTTAAACTTGGATCAAATCTGTATTCAACATCCATTGCAGTAAGAGAATTAGCCCATTGTATCCATCTGGGATGTAAGGCTTTCGCATTTGGAATGCTAGTTTTTGTAACAGCTTCTAAAGCTGGTACTGGGGTCACAACAATTATGAGTTTACCCTGAGCCAGAGCTCTTTCTCTTGCTACAGCGGTCTGCACTGCTGTCAGGATTTTTTCTGTTGAAGTGAAACGCATCTCTGCGTTTGTGTACAGGTGTGATTTGTATGCGATTGGTACTGTTTCGCCTTCATTGAAAGTCAAATAAGTACCCGCATTGACCCGCTATTACTCGGATCACTAAGTTGCGTGCGTTTACGCAGAACTGTAAATGTTTAGAAGCTATCATGTCTTCCTGTAGTGAACGTAGGATGTTTGTATGTTCCTGTGTCCATTGTCTGACTGAAAAATCAGGTTTTATTAAGTCGTAGAAAGGTTCTACTCTTTCTGCGTAATCCAAAATGTATGTTCGACCAAAATTTAAGAATCCCAGAATTGATTGTAAATTCTTTAATGATTTTGGAGGTTGAAGCAGCGCACATTTTTCTAAAAAGTTTGCTGCTAGGCTTTTCGCTTCACTTGACAGCTCATACCCTAAAAATAGGACATTGCGGTGGGCAATTTTTGATTTTTTTAAATTAAATTTATATCCCTCAGAGGCGAATCCCATAATAATGATGCTCACCCTGGTCAAGTGCCTCGGTAAGTCATCGTCCGTTAGATAAATATCATCCACATAGGACAATGCTTCTTCATCCAAATTTTGGAGTCATTCTGTTACTCTTGCTGAAAATACCCCGGGGCTATTTTTATACCCTTGGGCTAGTCGACAAAATTGTCGCTGGGACCCTAGCGCACTGAATGCGGTCAGATACCTGCTTTCAGGCGCTATATTTTGGCAGAAGAATCCATTTGAGATATCAAGTGTTGTTTTGTATTTTTGCGCACAATGTTATTCATTAATGCAGCACTGTGTGCATTTTGAACTGCAAATGTCTTTGTGCAAGTGTTTAAATGTCTGTAATCTAAGACTAGACAATATGTGTTGTCAGGTTTTGCTACGGGAAACAAAGGATTGTTCATAGGTGAAGTGCAATTTTCTATCACCCCCTGGTATTCAAGTTGATCTAGGATCTCCCTGACTTGTTTTTTAGCTTCCTGCTTTATAGGGTATTGCCTTTGAGCATTTGGGGAAACTTTTAACGGGATCACGTGGTGGGTTGAATCCTCATCCCAACTAACATGATTTTTGTACAATGCTGGAGCTAGGACAACCGCCCACTCCTGCGCATATGCATGTTTTAAATGTATGGGAACGAGGTCGGAAAAAGCTGGAAAAATTATCGTTTTCCCCCTAGGGCACTCCATGACGAATGCTGGCGGCCAGTCTTGTTCTGCTAATGGAATGTCATAACCAGATGACAGATTTTTCCAAAATAGACCTTTAATTTTTCTGGGTTTGTCTCCCTCCATCCGGAGTGTTATCTCATGTAACTTATGTGGGACACTTACCAGAGTATCAGGCGTTTCCACCGTGATATATTCACTCAACTCCGCTGTCACCAGAAATTCCTTCAGGTTCTGGCAAGCTATCGTTACTTCTGCCGCGCTGTCTAACATCGTCAGAGCCCATTCCCCGTTCAGAAGCTGTGTCCTCAGAATTCTGGGCATGTCTGATCTTGAGACCTGCTACCTTCTTCTTTTTGAACTGAGGTTTCTGTTTTTGTTTATCTTCTTTTTTTAGGTGCGTAGTCCGCAGCGCGTTGCGTGTCTCTGGACTTTGTACGCTCCTCTGACCGTCCTTCCCTCTCTGAGTTTTTTGATGAACCCTGAAAGGAACTAGAGGAACGTGTATCAGTATCCTGATACATGTCAGGTTTCCTAATATTATCCCTATTCCTGAGGTTATACCTCCTTTCAGAGGTCTCCTGTTGAGGAAACCTGCCTCTGGATAGAGATCTGCTGTCTTTAGACTTTTGTTGTTTTTTATTTTCCCACTTCTTTTTAGAAGAAGTAGGTGTCTGCTTTGTAGTGTCCTTTTCAGGACTGCCCAGTTGTGGTTTTAATGCTTTCCCACCTAGACTGTCTCTGCCTAGTTCTGCATATGCAGTTTCAATTATTTTGGGTAGTTCGTGTTGTTGATCTATTGGACCGAACTCCCTTAGGCGTTGGCGGATCGCCACTGAAGCTGCTTCCCCCTTAATGTTAGCTAGTATTATGGCTGATACCTGATAAAAGTTATTTAGTAACTTCATCCCTAAGTTAAGGGCAGGTTCTGCTCCGAACTCATTTTGTATCTGTCTCAATACGTCTGGCACTACTGCTAAGGACGGGATACCATGTGTTCTGGTATATATGGCAGCAAAGACTGAACCCCAAGAGGTGCAGTCCTCTACTTGTGGTGTGATCCCCATGGGCAAGCAGATCGTTAGAATTCTGTGTTTTTCATAGGTGGTAGTATTCGGGAATACTGCCTCAAGCTGAGTTATTTTCTGAGCTATCCAGAATGGCATTTGTTCGCGTTTTGCAGGCTATTTGCCCATTACCGCGTGTAATGTTTGAGGAGTGATTTTATTTCCTGTACCCTGAGCTGGAGTACTATTTGCTGCACCTGGTGCAGGTTGAATTGTTAAAGTCCTCATGACGAATTGTGTCAGGTTTCTGTAGATTTTAATTAAATCTCTGTGTTGTATGAGTAATTCTGGCTGTGGCATTGTTCCAATGTCAGGATGCGGTGTGTAAGCCGCTAGTATTGGCCATGTGGCCCCGTCTCCTCCGAGCGGGCCTAATCTTACTCTTCCTCGTACGTGGGGTAGGGCGCTATTAAACCACTAATGATGTTCCTGGTAAGTGAGTGGAATCTCTCTGTCCTCAAATGGACAATATTCCCATGGTGCATTTCCTGCTATGTAGTAGTGAAATGTCTTTGTTATGGCATTTGCTGCTGGGAATGTAACCCATGAATAGAATACCTCTGTTTTGTTTGATTCGTGTGCCTCAATCACGAAAACTACCATGCCACCCCCCGCTTGTAAACCATTTTCTAATAGTCTTAGGGTGACTGTCATTCTGAATTTTGGTGCAATCTGTATTGCATCTTCAGGATCTTCTCCTCCTTCTAAAAGGAAGAGGTCCACTCTCTCTGGTCCCCTGCCTCAGTATCAGGCATGTTTAGAGGAAGAAGCGTTCAAAGGGAACTAAGATGAGGTGTTATGCACAATTTAGGAACTAAATGTCCTTCAAGCTTGATTAACCAACAGCCAATAAATAGTATTCTCGTACTACTCAGCTGTGGCGGAGTTTGTGCCCACCCACTCCAGACGTCTCTGGGGTTTTGTGAGTAGGTTCTCTGAGAATAGCACAACTGAACTACTCAGATTCTACTGTTAAATAAGTACCCAACGAACGTTGGCGGCGCCATGTCGTGTAGTTCCTATAGTACCCATGCAGGACCTGCGCGTTTGGATAACAAACTGTGGGCTTGGTGTTAGACTGGCTCTGTGCAACCCCACCGTATATGTTAGCCGGGTTTGCATTAGCTAGCTCACAGTGCCACTAGAATCTCCTCTTATCGGGGAGAGATTAGTTCCTGGCAACCTTAGACGATGACAACCCTAATTCCTCAGAATCGTGGAAACAGTATACTACTTTTCACTCGTGCTTACTTATTCGGTTTGTCTCAGAGAGTTACACAGAATAAACAGTCTGGGCGTTTCAATAAGTATTTATTGAACAGTTGTTATTCTAGTGTAAAATATATGTGCTGCAGCAATCAGCAGACAATAGCAGAGATATATTATCAGCAGTACAATAAAAGTGAAGGGGTAGAACAGTTCTACCATATTGCAATAATCATGAATACATACATGAATATAAAAAGCATTATGAAAAGTGCGCGTACTCCTACGATGCCTAACTAGATGTACCTGAGTGTACCTAGCATATGTGTAGGTCTAAAAGCCTAAGAGCCAAGAATCCCTCTAGGATTTAGCCGAACCCCCATACCTGAATAGAGAGAGTGTGGGACCCCGACCTGGTCTCGAGTTGGACACACCGCAAGGGCTGTGTTAGACCGCTGTCAGCTGGAGCGACTGCATGCAGGAGCCTCAGCGTCTCTGGTCAGTGTGTCAGCATGGAAGTCTCGGTTCCCTCTGTCTTACCGGGGAAAGATGTGGTGTATTTATACCCTGGAGACTCTAGTTGCTTCGTATGGTTTGTATTGGGCCTTGTTAGACTTGAGGAAGACGTCAGGGGTGAACTTTGTACATACATATTATGCAGGTGGTGTATTCCTAGAGAGTTATGCATAATTGATGAGTACAGTGTGGGCCTGTGTTTGGGAAAAACCCTGCTGTATTCAAAACCACAAGCTAGATAACGTTCAGCCCTCAGAGCTCGTTGTGTACTAGCGAGGCCCAATGTAGGTGAAAGATCATGCCTATATAAGGAATCATGACTATAATAGGACATGTACAGTTATGACCGTAATAGGGCATACGCGGCTTTGATCATAATAGGGCAAGTACGAATATGACCGTATTAGGGCAAATACGAATACGTCCATTTTAGGGCATGTATGAACGGGTCTACATTAGGGCCTCTATACGGGACATAACAGCTGGTGCCTATCTCCTGGCTCTTGCGACAGAGTCTGAAGAGCCCACTCTATGCGGCCTGTCTTCGCTCCCTTCCATAGCTCCATGAGTGACCAAAAGTCTTCTGGGGTGGCTGGCGCATCCTTGCCGACTCAAGCGCGCTTTGGCAGCATCCTGCGACTAAGCGTAGGATAAACCACTACTGTATTAGGTGAGAAATGAAACGAAAATTACTGTAGGCAGAGAAATGCTATCTTTATTCAGAAAACCACACCCTTTGAAGCACCAAGATTTGCAACACATAACCTTTAGCGTAAGAGTCCGTGACCTTGATCACTAGACCACCATGACTCGTTGTCCCCGGCAGCGTTTGCTCCCCACCGCTGCTCAGGCAGCGTGCTCCCTCGCAGCCCTTGCCGCCACGTGTTTGAGCGAATTACTCGGCAAGCCACCCCCCTTCTCCATGCAAGACATACCTGCCACCATGCGAGCGTGTCGAACATCCCGGGGCACCTGGTCTACTCATGAACCGGGTGTCCCGTATTCAAAGCCAATAAGAAAGCATGCGCCTCAAACCATGCAATTCCTGATTACAAAAACCAGGCACGCTTACCTGAGCATGTGCCTGGAAACCTTATGACCCTCCAACCATGCATCGATCATGATATGGGATCTTTGTTTTAGCATCAAAAACCATGCAGCGCCATAAAGCATGCTAATGTGCGCGCACATCAGCGAAATACCCCGGGCACCGGGGATACTTACCACCCCAGCGCCCTGGGTTAACCTTAAACCTTAAGTGATATACTTCCTGCCATAGCTCACTGAGCTGCTTAAAAACATGCCACATTTTAAAAACTGTATAATCAGACAAGAATGGTCCGGCAAGACATCGAGTACATTTGGCTAAATTAATTTCACAATGAAACAGTTGAAGTAATAACAAGAATGTTTACAGGAATGAAGGTCTTCCAACACCTTTAGAAATTAAAAACGGGTACCTCGCGAACACCATTTGGTGCCGACTATGCTCTGAGGCCCTTTCTCGCTTCTCCGATGCAGTAAAACCAGGCAGCCTACTAACCTGTGTTCATGATGGTGCTACGAGCACTGCCGCCCACCGAGAAAGCACTTTGCGTGCTGCCGCACCACATGGACCCGGGGCACCGGTGGCCGGGCCAAAAGTAATTTGCCGCTGGTCTGCTGCCGCCTTCGGAGCTGCTGGAGAGGACAAAAGAGAGCTTCCCCATCTCTTCCACCGCTTTTATCTCTGTGCTGGGGGCATGTGGGGGGGCCCACCTGCGCACCTTGATGACGTCAGCCGGGGCCGTCCGCGACTCACCTTGCCTCAGGGCCCCTGAAGAACAGACCGGCTCCCGCCAGAGATGCCACTAAGGGCGCCACGCCCCTAGGTGCGGGTGGCGCCGGTCATTGTCCTGGCTTCCTCATTGAGCCACACCACCACATCAGTTAAATGCAGCCCACTGACGGGCAGCGACGCAGAAAAATGAGAGACACTACACCTTCCCACACAATATGAATTCCAAGTTCATTTCACTGCAAAGCAGAGATGGTTGGAGGCAATACATAAGCCAGCATCTTTTCTTAAAATGTATAAATACGGCGCTTTATGTGTGTGTATAAACCCACACACATATATACATACATACTTTCATTCTCACACAAGCTTCACGGTTGCACATTGCAGGTTTGCCCCACGAGTTTTACCTGGAGCCCATTGTGTGTCTCCCTCTAAAAACTGCTTCTAGCAACGTCAATCCGTACCTTGGAGCGCAGACTCCATGGCGTGTTTGTTTGTCTCTCTTCATTGAATGAGGGAGCAACTCTGTGTGTGCACATCTCTGTGTTCAAAAGTGGCGATGAGGATGCTAAGGTGCCTATTCACAAATGTAAACTTACACATGAACAAATATAAACCTGAACGTTTACTCTTACCCTTTTGAGCCAGTTTAATACTTTTGGCTAATCACCCATCACAAGTGTTGTTAGACTTGGCATCTTTGGCGTGGTTTCCTCTGACTTTTTGCCTCTACCTCCTGTATTTTTGATGCTGTGCTGGATTTCGTTTTTGCTGGCTTAGATGCTTTGGGCATTTTGCCACTGCTGATCAGTGTCAAAGTGCAAGTGCTCCCTGTGTAAATTGTTATTGTGATTGTTTCTCCCTGATTGGCATATTTGATTTACTGGTCAGTCCCTAGTAGAGTGCACTGAGTGTGCCAGGGCTGGTAAATCAAATACTACTAGTGGGCCTGCAGCACTGATTGTTCCACCCACACGAGTAGTCCTGAAACGGAAACTCAGACCCGCCACCGCGGTGTCTGTGCGCAGTTGTTAACTGCCATGTCAACTTGGCAAGTGCACCCACTTGCCAGGCCCTAACCTTCCCTTTACTTCCATGTCAGTCACCCCTAAGGTAGGCCCAAGGTACCCCTGTGGGCAGGGTGCAGTGTACGTGAAAGGTAGGACATGCCCTGATGTGTGTGGTATGTCCTGATAGTGAATTACTGCCAATTTAGTTTTTCACTGTTGCAAGGCTACCTGCTCCCATGGGACAGAATCGGGAGTTTGCTTATAACATCTTATAACATAACTGCCCCTGGGAACAAGGTAGGAAAATACAGTTTAGTATGCCTGAACCCAGAATGTTAAAATGCATCTTTTAGTGAGGGTGATTTTGGCATTCTGTGTTTGAAAATACCACTTTTAGAAAGTAGGTATTTTCTTGTTTAGCCATCCAGTGTGCCTCTGCTAGGATGTGGATTGGCTGTCTGGGTTTGGAGTGTCAGAGGCTGGGGAGGAGCAGTGGCTCCAGAGAGCCTGATGAGGCAGGGCTGGGCTGAATAGACCTGGGCTGCATTTAGAGTAGGGGGAGGAGATTTCCTTTCACCTGAATGGGCCAGGTCTGCTTTTCACAATGCAGTCTCCACCTCCTGCCAGGAAGCTGCACCAGAGAGGACAGAACTGGTTTTGACTAGGCACAGGGCTTCTCTGCACAAAGAGAACAAAGACATTTTGGGGTATAAGTGTTAGACCTAAAACCCCTGAACTTTAGACTACTTCTGGAATCAAGAGGGACCTTTGCCAAGGAGAAGAGCTGGAGAAACTGATGAGAAGTACTGCCCTTGCTGTGTGTCTGGGGTTGGCCTGCAGTTGCTGTTTCTGCCAAGGAAAGGAGAAGGACTTTGCTGTGTGCTGTGTCCTCTGCTTGAGGAAAGTCTCCAAGGGCTTGAGTAGAGCTTGCCTCCTGTTTTGAAGTCTCAGGAACACAAAGACTTCACCCCCAGCTCCCCTGAACTTTTTTGCTGGGAGTTCTGACCTGCCAAGAGGTGCCTGTGACTGTGTTGGGCCTCTGGAGGTTGTCCTGCTGTTGGGAGCTGGAAGAAACCTAATAGAAGTAAGAAAACCTGTTTCCGACGCCGTCAGCGACGCCGCTGTGACGCCGCGACTTGCACCGAGGCCCGGGGCACCGCTCGTGAAGTGAACGATACACCGCCCGACCTGCACCGCAACTCTGATGCCCTTCGACGCCCGCCGACGCCTGCAGTTATCGGCAGTGCCCAACGCCAGCGCCTGCATCCTGTTATCGCGGCGCCGATAACCGCTAAGGGTGACTCCACGAACTCTCCGACTTCGCATCGACACCGGAACTGACGCCTCACCGCCAACGCAACTGCCTTCCCCTGTCCTGGGCACGACACGTCACCTCCTCACGGACACGACGCCTCACCTCCCCATGGCAGCCAGGGAGCCAGCCTCGACATCGGCACCGACGCCTCACTTCCTCGACGTCGTGCATCGTCACAGACTTAGTTTCCAAGGTACTGTTTGTTAGGGTTCTGTGTGACTCCGTGCCCGACACCGCGCTCCTCGCGGTCGGCGCCGTACTTTGGAGATATTGCTGTCACAACGTCGCAGTAGCCCCAGTTGGTGCTATTTGTTTCTACAAGTTTGATTTTTGCAATATCCTTTTGAAAGTCATTTTTCTTGATACTTGTATGTTGGATTTTTGTCGATTTGGTCTTGTTAAGTTTAGATAAAGATACTTTATTTTTCAAAACCGGTGTGGTGTCCATTTGCGGTGTTATCACTGTGTTACTGTGAGTGTTGGTACAAATACTTTACACAGTGCCTTTGGGATAAGCCTGTCTACTCATGCCAAGTTACCAAGGGGGTGAGCAGGGGTTATCTAAAGTGTGTATCCCCCTTACCCTGACTAGAAGCAAGGGTCCCTATTTGGACAAAGGTACCTACCTCTGCCAACTAGAGACCCCCATTTCTAACAAGTGTAAAGATATTCAAAAGTGTATCCCCTGAAACAGGAAGTGATGTCAAATTTACGAGTGTAAGTTACTACAGCCAAAAAGGAGCAGTAGAAAGTCCAGCACCGCACATGGGCAGTCACTGATATTGAAACACCCCCCCCCCCATAGAAAATAATGGACACAACGGCTAAAAAAGTAGAACCCTATAGGAAATAATGTTAAATTAAATTAAGTAGGGCAACGGAAGGGGCTATACTGTCCAGCGCAAAGTGCCCCACACGTGGTAGTTACCTACAACCATCAGCTATTAAATACCAAAAATATATTAAGTTGGGGGCATCGTAAAATAATTTGTTTAATACAAAATGCAATTACTTTTCAGTCAAAATATTCAACAATTTATTTATATCAAATGAGTTGTTTCAATATACAATAACTAGATCAAAACATAGATATCAATTTTATAAAAAGAATTTCAACAACTCAATACAATATCTATAATATAATTCTCCAATGTTAATACATTCATTTGAAGCATATTTCTTCAATATGGGTAAAGCCAACACATGTTTCGTGACTTCTGTTGCTTTTTCAAGGCTGTAACGCTACAAAAAACACCAGATAATCAAATATGCATATTTGAATACATTCTTAGATAATTGTATGGAGACAATAAAGAAAATCTTCTTCAAAACTGTAATAATACAGAAAGATTACATAATCATATATACAAATCTATAATGCAGCTGAAAATAATTATCAATAAACAATAGAAACCAGCTTGAGCAGTAATTAGATCACACTGTCTCAAATAAATAATGCATGTCGTCCAAGAAAAGTATTAATTGAAACCAATGGGGATCCGCACAAGTCACACCACTCTGGAACATGGATGTCTATTTTTTAGAAATGTCTGGCTTAGTCGGATTACTTGGGTGGTGGCCAAATCTGGGGTCATATACCATAGCTACCCACATGTTTTAAAGACAAAAATGTGATGCTTCCACATTGTATTTTGGAGTATTTCCTGTCATGAGTGATAGACCCAGCCACACAAGTGAGGTACTGTTTTTATCAGGAGAAGTGTGGCAACACAATAGAGCAGAAGGTTTGTTATTATCAACTGAATTTATCTCCATTACTGGCTTCTAAATGTAAGTCAGTGAGCGAGAAAGAACTCATTGCAAATTGCCCTCAGAATTACATGATAGTATGAGTAAATCAAAAGTCCAGGTTGTACAAATAACCGCTATTCCTAAACTCCGTAACTTGGGCACATGAAAAACACATAAGTTTCCTTCATACCCATTTTTCATTAATTAGATTTTCCCATATGAATTGCTGCATGGTCATACACAATGAAACATTATAAACTTCAGCTCAATTGTTGGTTATTGGTACCACGTGTTTTTGGATAAGCAATGAATACAGCATATCCCTGCAACCAGAAGTCTCTGACAGACCTACCAGTATACTACTTTTGTAAATTGGCCATCAAGGCAAAAAATTACACATGAAAATGTTGGTACCTTTTCTATTTCTTGGTACTTATTTCATTATTTTTTATTTTAACCATTAGTTTTTTGGGGAAAAAACAAGCATGATCTACGTAAATGAACCCTTGTTGGATTCAGAATTTTGTCTACTTTTCAGAAATGCATAGCTTTCTGTGTTCACCCATAGATTTCACACCAGTTTCACCACATAGTGCAAGTAGGTAGAAACCAAAAAATATAGGAACACTGGACTACCACTGAGAAAAGAGCAAAAATTGTGGTAAAAATGTATTTTCTTTTTACAACTCTTTGATACCAAAATGATAAATATCCAATTAGTAGAACCGGAGATATATAATTTTAAAAGTTTAGGTAAAAATGGTGCTTAAAAGCACAAAGTGCCAACTGTGGTTATCTGGTCATGCCGAATCGTAACAAAGTCACAAGTTTAGGCCAACCGTAATGGAGCATGGGTCGAATACAGGGATCCAGGTTAGGCCCGCTGACTAATTGTACTTTATGCCCTTGACAGGGAGCGTTACGCTGCGGCAGGCACGAGGTGTGATGCAACGTCCTGCATCAGCATGCATTGATCTGCATCGGTTCCGATGAGCCGCTGCTAGGGCTGCGAGACGAGATCCACGTTGAGTTGCTGAGCGCTGCATCAGATCCGACAAGGAGCTACGAGGCTGCGATGTGAGGTCCTGCGACGGGTTGCGTCACACTGCAGTTTGTGATGGGGACCACAGCTGGGATGGCAGAGCACCTTTACTCCAACTTCCAAGGGTCCAAGACTGGGGAGGCACCACTTGGGGGGGCAGGACTCACAGCAGGCAGAGTCCAGGTGCATGTTCAAGATGGTAGGAGACTTTTCTATCCCTGAGGCTCTGATCACGAGTATAGTCAACTAGCCCTAGTAGTCATTCCGGGGGTCCTGAGTTCAAGGTGCATGTTCAGTCCTTCTTACTCAGGCAGAAGGGCAGCAGGGCAGCAGGGCACAAGAGCAGTCCTTCTGGCAGCAGAGTGGCCTAGTAGTCCTTCTTCTGAGACTTCCACAGGCCCTGAAGTGATCTGAAGAATGGGTTTCGGGGGCTGATATTTATACCTGGTGTACACATTGAAGTCGGGAAGCTTATGGAGGTTCTCCGAACAGATTTGTCTGGAATTTCCTGCCTCCCTGCCCTGGCCTAGTGTGTTTGAGGGCACAATAGGCTAGTGTGAAGTCCTCTGTGTGTGAGCTGTGCCAGTGCCTTTGAAGTGCAAGCGTCGTAGGTGACAGCTCTGCCGTCCTATCAAGTCAGATATGGCTCTTTCTGCCAATACCCAGGCCCTCTATTGTGATGCTGTCTGGGAGGAATATACAAATGCCAACTGCCAACTACACCCAGTCATGTGACCCAGGAACAAACTGCAGGCACTAAATGGTTAGGGAACAAAATGCCAACTTTCTAAAAGTGGCATTTTAGAATTGTGACTTAAAATCTGACTCCACCATTAAAGAGGATTTTAAATTATAATTCCTTAGACACCTAAACTTGACATTCCTACCTGCTCCCAATCAAAAGTTAGCATTTAATAACTGTAACAAGGTAACTGTTAGAAATGGGTTTTCTGGTTGGCTAGGGAATGCACCTAAGCCAGGCAGAACTCACCACTCTAGTCAGGGTAAGTAAGTTACGTACCAAAGATAACTTGTGCTCACCCTCTGGTAGCTTGACACAGAGCAGTCAGGCTTATCATCAGAGGCAATGTGTAAAGCATTTGTGCAACCTTTATCACACGAAATCACTGAAAACACCACAAAAAAACTCCACACCATCTTATGAAAATAGTATTCCTTTATCTCAATAAAATAAGACCAAAACGACAAAAATCCAATTAATATATCATATTCTATTCACTGATAAACAGGGAGTGCTTCAAAATACATGAACATTCAGATAAGCGTGAATTAGGGGTATTTCAGAAGCTAGTGCCCTTCTATTGGAGTAATTACGGTAGTATTGGTGGTTGAGAGAAGCGCAGTGTAGAACGGTGGGAGACCACGCTAGTCTGGAGTAAGGGAACACAAGCCTGTCCTGAATGAAACAGGCAATCCCAGCTAGCAGCGCTAGTGTGTGTGGAAATGTTTTTAGATAACAAACAGGCACTTCAATGAGGTCGTGCCCATTAGCAGGTTGCGGGCACTCCCTTTAAGGGAGTTATGGTGCTGTCTCCTTTTCCATAGACACGTACGACTCCACTTCAGGTAACGGAGACACCTCGGCTCGGCATCACAGGGCCGAAAGGACACAAGGCAGTTCAAGCAATACTACAGCGGATGGGGCGAGATTCCCAACAAAGGGGCGGTAAAGTTAGAAGTGCCCGTGCATTCTCCGGGGATCCTCACCGTCCCACCGGTTTAAGCGTGATTCTGTGTAGGCAAGTCTGTCACGTCGGAAGCACCGATGCACTTCTTCACAAGACTCTGTGGTCCTGATAGAGTCGGAGTGCGAGTTTGCTACACTCGGCTGTCACGGCCACCGGGCAGGCTGCGGCTGTAGAGGTGTATTTTCGGGACCTTGCAAGACCTCACGGGTCCCTGCTGTGACAAATCCGTAGTCAGGAGGCTGCCTGAGTCACGAATGGTACAGGTGCCGGCGGGACTTGACCCACAGAGCATTTCCTCTGGGCACTCGAGCGCTTCGTCCAAATAAGGTGCGGACTCATTGCAGAAGCAGTCATGCTCGAGTGGCGGGGAGCACTGGGGCCAGTCCCAGATTGCCGTTTGCAGGGGGAAGGAGGTCTTTGATGTCTCTGAGACCTTTTATTGTAACCGGGGGCCAGCCAGCAAGCCCTTGGAGTTCTTGGAGAGGGCAGGATCCTTCCTCCCTCCCTGCAGAGGCAGCACGCAGCAGGACAATGCAGGAGAGCACAGTGCAAAGTGGCAGTCCCACCTGGCAACACAGCAATCAGCTTGTAGCAGGCCAAGACAGCAGTGTAGTGGCAAAATGGTAGTCCCTTCTGGCAGGATAGTTCCTCTTAGTTGCAGAGTCTCCTCAGAACCCTAAAGTGAACTAGTTTGGGGATGTCAGAGGTCCAAGACTTATACCAAAATGTGTCTTTGAAGTGGGGGAGACAACAAAAGAGGCCTTTGAGCCCCACAAGGTACGCATTACAGGGGAGTAAACAGCTCTTTTTGTGGGGACAGGCACATGCCCATTCAGGTGTAGGTGTCAGCCTCTCCCTCCTAATCTACAGCAGGAAGGACCATCAGCCTGGTGATGGGCCATCAGGATGCAAATGTCATACCCCTGCTTCCTTTGTGTGACTGTCTAGAGGGTATGCACAAAGCCCAGTGGTCACCCTAACCGAGATGTGTATTCAGAGACAGGCAGAGGCACAGAATGGTTAAAGTAAGAAAATGCCAACTTTCTAAAAGTGCAAAAGAAACAATTGATGGACGGAATGCTGGACAATGCAAACATTCACCCCCAGTCACAAGGATCTGGGTTAAATCCATCATTCTATTGCTCACCACACCACCCCAGTTTGGACCCAGCCATATGCAAATCAGTCTTGACCCTGTTCCTTGTGGGAACAGTCCAGCCTGAACTGCCAAGCCAGGTCCTCCCTGGACCGGAAACAAGCATCCTGGGACCCGTTTCAGGGCATCACCCTTCATCAGCCAGGCTAGCTTGAATCCAGTGGTGTAGTGAGCACGGGACCCACATCTGGGCATACCCTTCCCACTTAGGGCGACAAATGCAAAAGAAACAATTGATGGACGGAATGCTGGACAATGCAAACATTCACCCCCAGTCACAAGGATCTGGGTTAAATCCATCATTCTTTTGCTCACCACACCACCCCAGTTTGGACCCAGCCATATGCAAATCAGTCTTGACCCTGTTCCTTGTGGGAACAGTCCAGCCCGAACTACCAAGCCAGGTCCTCCCTGGACCGGAAACAAGCATCCTGGGACCAGTTTCAGGGCATCACCCTTCATCAGCCAGGCTAGCTTGAATCCAGTGGTGTAGTGAGCACGGGACCCACGTCTGGGCATACCCTTCCCACTTAGGGCAACAAATCCAAAAGAAACAATTGATGGACGGAATGCTGGACAATACAAACATTCACCCCCAGTCACAAGGATCTGGCTTAAATCCATCATTCTTTTGCTCACCACACCACCCCAGTTTGGACCCAGCCATATGCCAATCAGTCTTGACCTGTTCCTTGTGGGATCAGTCCAGCCCAACTGCCAAGCCAGGTCCTCCCTGGACCGGAAACAAGCATCCTGGGACCGGTTTCAGGGCATCACCCTTCATCAGCCAGGCTAGCTTGAATCCAGTGGTGTAGTGAGCACGGGACCCACGTCTGGGCATACCCTTCCCACTTAGGGCGACAAATGCAAAAGAAACAATTGATGGACGGAATGCTGGACAATGCAAACATTCACCCCCAGTCACAAGGATCTGGCTTAAATCCATCATTCTTTTGCTCACCACACCACCCCAGTTTGGACCCAGGCATATGCAAATCAGTCTTGACCCTGTTCCTTGTGGGAACAGTCCAGCCCGAACTGGCAAGCCAGGTCCTCCCTGGACCGGAAACAAGCATCCTGGGACCGGTTTCAGGGCATCACCCTTCATCAGCCAGGCTAGCTTGAATCCACTGGATTCAAGCTAGCCTGGCTGAAAAAGGGTGACGTACCCTGAAACCGGTCCCAGGATGCTTGTTTCTGGTCCAGGGAGAACCTGGCTTGCCAGTTCGGTCTGGATTGTTCCCATGGGGCACAGGGTCAAGACTGATTTGCATATGGCTGGGTCCAAACTGGCGTGGCATAGTGGGCAAAAGAACGATGGATTTAACCCCGATCCTTTGACTGGGGGAGAATGTTTCCATTGTCAGCATTCCGTCCATCTTTTGTTTGCTGTAACACTTTTTGCCCTAAGTGGGATGGGTATGCCCAGACGTGGGTCCCTTGCTCACTGTGCTACTGGATTCAAGCTAGCCTGGATGAAGAAGGGTGACATACCCTGAAACCGGTCCCAGGATGCTTGTTTCTGGTCCAGGGAGAACCTGGCCTGGCAGTTCGGTCTGGACTGTTCCCATGGGGCACAGGGTCAAGACTGATTTGCATATGGCTGGGTCCAAACTGGGGTGGCATAGTTGGCAAAAGAACGATGGATTTAACCCAGATCTTGTGACTGGGGGAGAATGTTTGCATTGTCAGCATTCCGTCCATCATTTGTTTGCTGTAACAACTTTCTAAAAGTGGCATTTTCAGACCTGCAATTTAAAAACCAACTTTCCTAAAAGATTTGTTTTTCAATTGCGAGTCCAGAGACACCAAACTCAATTTTGTTTCTGCTCCCAATGGGAAGTTACACTTAAAGGATGTTTTAAGGCAATCCCCTTGTTATCCTATGGGGGAGATAGGCCTTGTAGTAGTGAAAAACAAATTTAGCAGTTTTTCACTACCAGGACTTGAAAACTCAAAAGCGCATGTCCTACCTTTTAACTACACTGCACCCTGCCCTTGGGGCTATTTTGGGCCTACCTTAAGGGTGACAAATGTAATAAAAGGGAAGGTTTGGGTCTGGCAAGTAGTTTAACTTGCAAGGTCAAAATGGCAGTTTAAAACTGCACACACAGGCTCTGCAATGGCAGACCTGAGCCATGTTTAAAGTGCTACTGAGTGTGTGGCACAACCTGTACTGCAGGCCCACTAGTACCATTTATTTTACAGGCCCTGGCCACACATAGTATACTTTTTTTTTATGGAGTTTTATATAGCGCAAACTTGACCCGAAGGTATCGGGTATCAGAGCGCTTTACATAGCACCAGTTGCGTTACATGAGGACACATTCATTTTTGTTAGGCACAGGGATATTAAGTGATTTGCCCAGAATCACAGGATGTTCAGCATCATTGCCGAGACTCGAACCCAGTTCCCCAGATTCGAGGTCGACCGCCCTAGCCGTTAGGCCAACTCCTCTCCCCACTTTACCAGGGACTTACATTAGATATGGCAATTGTGGATAGGTCAATGTTACCATGTTTAGAGTACAGAGCAAAGGCACTTTAGCAATAGTTAGCAGTGGTAATGTGTCCAGAATCCTAAAGCAACAAAAAGAGGGTCAGAAAAATAGGAGCAGGAAGGCAAAAAGTTTGGGGATAACCCTGCAGAAAAGACCAGGTCCAACAGTAATGTAATGTTATCCTATGAGAGAGGTAGGCCTCACAGTAGTGAAAAACGAATTTGTGAGTTTTTCACTACCAAGACATGTAGAAGTTAAAAGTACATGTCCACCTTTTTAATTACAATACACCCTGCCCTGTGGGCTGTTTAGGGCCTACCTTATATGTATTACAATATGTAATAAAAATGGTACCTTATATGTATTAAAAAGAGTTTTAGAATTGGCAATGGGGTTATGCAATAGCAGGCCTGAGACATGTTTAAAAGGCTTCTTAAGTGGGTGGCACAATATCTGCTTCAGGCTCACTGGTAGCATCTAATTTACAGGCCCAGTGTACTTGTAGTACCACTTTACTAGGGACTTATAAGTAAATTAAATATGCCGATCAGGTGTAAACCGATTTTACCATGTTTTTGGGGAGTAAACACAAGCATTTTAGCACTGGTTAGCACTAGTAAAGTGTGCAAAGTCCCAGGGCTTACAAAAACGAATTCAGAAAAATAGGATGAGTGAAGGCAAAAAGTTTGGCGGTAACCCTGCAGAAAGGGCCAAGTCCAACACACATTTTTATAGAAGTTTACATTTGTGGCCCATTATTAGAAATCCACAACATTTCGAATAAATTCACCGGATAAACTCAAACCCTTTCCTGGGTATTTGGAATATACAGTGGTTCCACCTAATGCTTTGAGCCCTATTTTATATATCAGGACCATTTTATTCATTCTGTGTCAATTGGATCCAATCTTCCTGAAGTCATGCCACTTAATAACCAACTATGCACTAAAGTGTAAATGGTTACTTGCAGGTAAGGGATGTGGTGATGGGGGGTGTTCAAGATAGCACTAAGTCACGTGTGCCCGGAGCTCCAAGCAAACCCTCCGAAGCCAGTGATCAGGTGCAGAGGCCTACCAGTGTTTGGACTCCTCTTTCCATATAGTTTGGAAGCAATTTAATGCTGATTGAACCCCCCCCTACTGACTATGACTGGGTCTATAATTGATTGCTGTGGAGCAGCCGGGACCGAAGCTTAATGAAGGAGGTGTAGATCGAAGTCTTTTTCCTGGTTCAATGAATGGAGAGCATTGAGGAATCAGGCATTTTGTGGCCTGGGCACAGGTCACCCCCCTCCTCTCGCGGTGGGTATGAGACTAATCATGTGGGGCCTCCCAGCCAGGGGAGACTGTGTGCATGAGGATGTGGAGTGACAATGCTGGATAGGACCGAGGCAGCCCTGATAGAGAAATAGCAGGAGGCCCCAACAGAAAGAGCTGCAGGTGCCAGATAGAACATGACTCCCCCCTCTCAATAAAAGGTAGCTGGATCCAGGCCAAAACATCGGTGGATGTGTGATCTGGTGAGAGAGACTCTCCCCTGGGGAGGTGCAGATGACTCAATGCATGTGTGGTGGCAGTCGCTGGGGGTGATCAAGATCCACAGGGCCTGTCTGTGCTGTACTCTGCAGAAGCCAAGTGGGGATAGTGATAAGCGGTTTTTAAGCAGATTGTGGTTAACCTGGCTGTGTTCCGATATTGTAAATGAGGCATAGAAGAGGGTGAGTTTAAAATAATACGCCAATCGGCGCACTGAGATCCAAAACTCCTTGGAGAGGAATAGTAATTCCACCAGAAGAGAGTGAGTCTTCTGTTTGATTAGCAATGCCAATATTCAGGAAATGATGGAGTAAGAGGACAAGAGGGAGGCCTACTAGTTCGCAAGTGACTAGAGAATGACCTTGTGTAGTGTCTGATGTGATGTTCCAAAGCAAATAGCAAGTAGGTACTCACATGACTGAACAGGACACTATGGGGTCAGGAGATGTGGATTCTGGTGACTCCAAACCAGAACCAAAGAGGGGACCAGATTTAATACATATAACACTCTTGCACACCAATGACTTCTACTCTGGTAAGACTGTTATTTGTGACAGGTGCAACTTTGTTACAACATGCACAGCCAGTGATCAGGACAGTATGGTGCTTAACATGAGAAAGTTGGATGGATGGGAGCAGAAAGGAGCCAAGCAGAACTAGAAGCGCACCCCCAGCCATTGGAGACTATTCCTCAGGAGACGGACAAATGGTTTACTGTCTTGTACATGTTGCTTTCTTAGTCACAGAGTTGGGGATGTCAATTTGATTGTCTGCATAATGCCCTCAAACGTCAGGAGGTCTGGAGTGGAAGTGATGGATTCTATCAGCATATGTGTTGATCAAGTAAACTATATATGTGTTATATATGCAGTGGCGTAGCTAGACCTTCGGCCGCCCATGGCAGCCCCTGCACTTGCCGCCCATGGCGGGCGTTTGAAGAGGGGGGTGCTGGTGATTCCTGCGGCGGCCATCCCTGCGATGGCTTGCATAGCAAGGGGGAGGCCGCCGCCCCCAAAACTCGTCCAGCCGGGGTGGACCGCCCCCCCCCTTGCTATGCCACTGGATATATGGTACACAGACAGAGGGATACAGAGCTCAAATATGATATATTAACATGGAATGTAAGAGATATGGCCACGCCCACAAAGAGACACAGAATGTATGCTTATCTAATCGCGCAGACAGATAAATATAGCATACATACAGGAAACACACATGAATGATGCAGAATTACAGAAATTAGCCAGGAGATGGAGAACTCAAGTAGCTGGCATGACATACTCAGCATATGTCAATGGGGTGCTCTTGTGTATTTTGCCTGGGACCCCTTTTACAATGCATACTAAACGTGTTGACCCGGAGGGCAGATATGTGCTTGTGGAAGGTTTGTTAAATGGGAGCCTGCTGGCCCTACTGGCACTGTATGCACTAAATAGGAATCAGCCTGGGTTTTTGGGCACACTCACTCCTTCCCTGTTCTCTGACCTGCAGTCACCTTATATATGGGGTAGATTTAAACTGTGTCCACAACAGTGATCTGGACAGATCTACTCCTCACTGCCTGGGACCCAAAGTGTTAGAGCAATAGCTACTTTCAGAAGTGGGTGCTGTCAGAACCCCTTTCAGAGGACACAGAGCAAGCAGGAGCTACTGGCCCTCACCGTGGTAGTTGAGGCCTTTTACTTCTGATGATCTCAGCCTGACTTATTATGAACTCTGAGCTACTGGGCCAAGTACCCCTTTAGCACAGGGCCATGCCCTGACGCCAATGGAGTAAGCAGCCCTTCCCTGGAACTCCCAACAAGGCCCTTCCATCCTGCAATATCCTGGCCCCTATGAGTGCTTTGACTCCCCCCCCCCGATACCCAGAGGGGACTAGGGTCGCCGGAGAGCCTATCCTGAGACAGAGGAACTCTGAGAATGGCTACTGATGGAGTTCTAACCCGTACTGAGCAAAGCCAGAAAGAAGCTCCAAAATGGCGCCAGCCACACTGCTCCTGGGAAGGAGAACCCGCCAGGCCACTGCAGTAGATAAGCACTGCTAGAGAAGAGATTTGGAGGCCTTGAGATGAGCTGCTGGCCCGTTGCTCTTCGATTGCCGCCTCCAGTGCTGTGGATGGTAGGTAGTGGCACTGACTACAGAGGGAGCCCGGGGCCAGCAGCGGCCACGGCCTCACGACAGACCTTGGTTATCTCCTGAGGGGAGGAGCGGAAGACGTACCGCAGCGATGACTGTGCTCCATGAGTTGCAGTCCTCGTGGCTCTCACAGCGGGGGGATGGATTGTTGGGGGTGCTGGCCACACTGACCCACTAGACCCTCCTGAAGGTGTGGGTGACTAGCTGGCTGAAGACGAGGAGGACATGAGCCCGCAAGGGGTACAATGAGCAACTGGACACTTCAACCTGCACTAGGTTAGGGGGGCTGAGGGAACAACTGAGAAAGACCTCCTTGCAGCTTAGAATGACCCCCTCCTCCATCAGAGCCCACCACAAAGTTGCGGGGGGAGCACAAGAGCCCCCGTCATGGACTACTGCAAATGGTTTAGTGTTGGCCTTATCGGTCACCAGGGCTGCCACCATACCTCCCATTCCACATCTAATACGCCAAGGGAGGCCATGGCCCCTAGATCCCACAATCGCGGGCCCTGTAGCTGCCCAGCTCCCTCTGTCAGCGCTGACCGTGGCGGCTGCCAACACTGCTAAGTGCCAACAGTAAACTGACCCACCTCCCACAATGGGCCGCCACTCACACTGGGAAGAGACAGCACCCGGAGCCGACACAAGCAAGAGCACGAAGCACACTTACAGGAACTGTGACACCGTGACACATGAGGAACTGGCCTCCACTCCCACCGACAAGTTCTGCTCCATACTAAAAGCCATTAAAGATACCAGAGAGCTGCTGGAACATAAGTTGGACACAGTAGTGGCAGACATCAACCTACTTAGGGATGACCATCGCAAACTTACTGATTGAATCTTGCAAAACGAACAGAGTGTAATAAACTTGGCCCCCTCGACCAAGATACTGAAAACACAGATGGCCAACGTAACAGAACGAACGGTTGGAAGATGCGGTGGGAAGAGGCCCTAGAAATAATATAAGAATGCTGGGCCTATCAGAAAGGGCAGAGACCAGCGTTATGGTGGCCTACTTGGAGGACTGGATCAAGAGTACAGTGGCCCCCAGGGCCTCTCCTCTTTCCTCACCCTGGAGTGCCTGTTGGACCTGCCCATTTTTGCAGGCTTATCCCCAAACCTTTTGCCTTCTTCCTCCTATTTTTTTCTGTCCTGTTTTTGTTGGCTTAAGGAACCTGGGCACTTTACGACTGCTAACCAGTGCTAAAGTACATATGCTCTCTGTCTAAATTGTATTTGCAATTGGTTTATCCAGGATTGGCAAATTTGATTAAGACCCTAGTAAAGTGCACCATGTGTGCTCAGGGCCTGTAAATCAAATGCTACTAGTGGGCCTCCAGCACTGATTTTGCCACCCACACGAGTAGCCCTGCAAACACATCTCAGACCTGCCATTGCAGTGAGTGCAGTTTTAAACTGCCATTTCCACCTGGCAAGTTCGCCCACTTGCAGGCTCAAACCTTCCCTTTTATTATATGTAAGTAACCCCTAAGGTAGGCACAAGGCAGCCCCATGGGCAGGGTGCAGTGTATTCATAAGGTAGGACATGTACTGTTATGTTTTACATGTCCTAATAGTGAAATACTGCTAATTTCGTTTTTCACTATTGCAAGGCCTTTCTCTTCCATAGGGTAACATGGGGATTGCCTTGAAATATCTTTTAAGTGTACCTTCCCATTGGGAGCTGATAGTGATTTGTAGTTTGGGGTCTCTGAACTCTCAGTTTAAAAATACATCTTCTGGTGCAGTTGTTTTTTAAATTGAGTGTTTGAAAATGCTACTTTTAGAAAGTAGAAAAAATGATGAGGATGCACTCCTTCCCTTAATACGAGGTAACTTGCAAACTTGACTAGAAAGTGCGTGCGAACAGTAATTGCGGCTCGCCCAAACCACAAATACTACAAAGTATTCAAAAACAGAGCTCTACACTTGCGCTCCTTTACTGTCGCACTGCTGAAAGAAGGGAACAACTCCCTCAATTGTATAAAGTTCATCCAGGTAAACCACAGTACTCATAGTTATCGTAATATATAATCCTCCATTATTCCTGGCTTATGTCATCGTATTCTTCACCACAACGGAGACAGTGAGATCCAATCCATAATCTTTATTTAACATTTCCAATACATGCTGTATGCCATTCTAGGCTTTGTACAACAGTACGTACAAATTGGTCTCCATATGAAATATGCACAACATATCCCACTGCATTTCGAGCCGAATGGTCTCTTCGTCAGGGGAATCTAAAACATATAAAATGAACAGTGTAACTCATCCAATTCATTGTAACACATCTGAAATGTCAAAAAAGCTGCAGTGATTCTTTTCATTCAAACCAAAAGTGTATTAAAACACCCTCCCATTGTCCACTTCAATGATACTCATTAATTCAACCCATCTCTGCTCCCCTACCCGAACATACAATTGCCCTATTAAACTACACAACCATACCGTAAAAACCTTCGTACCCCTAACTTCAAAGGCTCAACTCTGCGTGCTCAAAGAAACCCCATTCCTCTCTATCTAACTACCCTCTCATCCATTAACTCCCTCCTTCCTTCATAACACACACACTCTTCCAACTAATCTCTCAATATTAATCCACGCGCACCACACACACTCTTCCGCCTAATCTCTCAAAATTAATCCACACGCTCACGATCACTAATTACAAACTGGCACCCAATCAATCCAAAACCCCGTACTCCCCATTACTCCATACATCCTCCACCCAATTCCTCTCCCTTCTCTCCAAGCTCCTCTGTAGCTACCCTCCTTCGCGGTAAACACTCCTACTCCTACACCTGATCCCTCACTGTTAAACAACACGCTAATCCCCATATTTACACACGTTCTAAACCGCATTCATGCCACCCTCACGGCTTCATACTGCCCCTCATTATTTAACCGCCCGCACCAATCTCACCTAATTTGACTTCACTCCACGAAATAACGTCCTCATGCATGCGTAATGATACAATCGTATGCTCTTCCCTCACATTCATTTAAATACCAAACAAGCGTACTCATTAGCTCCCCACGTGACATTTTGCCCAACCCACTTATCCAACATAATCAAAACCTACTCATGAACAACGTTCCCTCCGAACTCTAATTCCCATAATACACTTCCTACCCGCCGTACTAACAAAACGGCACTGTTAACTAATGCGTGACCCCATGAATAAATGAATTAAATACCAAATGCATCTACATTCACCCCAAACATAGCACTAAACAAAGTAACATGCGATACTACATCACAATAATAAAATTAAATGTATATCCTCTTAAGACGCACAACTAATATACTGTGCTTTGATTGAAACAGTACATAAAAGAATACATCAAAAACATGAAAGAACTAAAATATAAAACATTCCAAATTGCCCAATGAATCAATGAAACCTATCCATATTCTATGTCCAGATGATTTTCAGCCATCTTCATATTTGCGCTGTCTCCGTAGTGATGAACTCTATCTTATAATGTTATCCACTTTTTTTTCTGTAAATGCTCAATCGGTAGGGTGCAAAACTCGTTGAGACACAAATTCTAAGTAGAAAAAATGATGAGGATGCACTCCTTCCCTTAATACGAGGTAACTTGCAAACTTGACTAGAAAGTGCGTGCGAACAGTAATTGCGGCTCGCCCAAACCACAAATACTACAAAGTATTAAAAAAACAGAGCTCTACACTTGCGCTCCTTTACTGTCGCACTGCTGAAAGAAGGGAACAACTCCCTCAATTGTATAAAGCTCATCCAGGTAAACCACAGTACTCATAGTTATCGTAATATATAATCCTCCATTATTCCTGGCTTATGTCATCGTATTCTTCACCACAACGGAGACAGTGAGATCCAATCCATAATCTTTATTAAACATTTCCAATACATGCTGTATGCCATTCTAGGCTTTGTACAACAGTACGTACAAATTGGTCTCCATATGAAATATGCACAACATGTCCCAATGCATTTCGAGCTGAATGGGCTCTTCGTCAGGGAAATCTAAAACATATAAAATGAACAGTGTAACTCATCCAATTCATTGTAACACATATGAAATGTCAAAAAAGCTGCAGTGATTCTTTTCATTCAAACCAAAAGTGTATTAAAACACCCTCCCATTGTCCATCTCTGCTCCCCTACCCGAACATACAATTGCCCTATTAAACTACACAACCATACCGTAAAAACCTTCGTACCCCTAACTTCAAAGGCTCAACTCTGCGTACTCAAAGAAACCCCATTCCTCTCTAACTACCCTCTCATCCATTAACTCCCTCCTTCCTTCATAACACACACACTCTTCCAACTAATCTCTCAATATTAATCCACGCGCACCACACACACTCTTCCGCCTAATCTCTCAAAATTAATCCACACGCTCACGATCACGAATTACAAACTGGCACCCAATGAATCCAAAACCCCGTACTCCCCATTACTCCATACATCCTCCACCCAATTCCTCTCCCTTCTCTCCAAGCTCCTCTGTAGCTACCCTCCTTCGCGGTAAACACTCCTACTCCTACACCTGATCCCTCACTGTTAAACAACACGCTAATCCCCATATTTACACATGTTCCAAACCGCATTCATGCCACCCTCACGGCTTCATACTGCCCCTCATTATTTAACCGCCCGCACCAATCTCACCTAATTTGACTTCACTCCACGAAATAATGTCCTCATGCATGCGTAATGATACAATCGTATGCTCTTCCCTCACATTCATTTAAATACCAAACAAGCGTACTCATTAGCTCCCCACGTGACATTTTGCCCAACCCACTTATCCAACATAATCAAAACCTATTCATGAACAACGTTCCCTCCGAACTCTAATTCCCATAATACACTTCCCACCCGCCGTACTAACAAAACGCGAAGGAGGGTAGCTACAGAGGAGCTTGGAGAGAAGGGAGAGGAATTGGGTGGAGGATGTATGGAGTAATGGGGAGTACGGGGTTTTGGATTGATTGGGTGCCAGTTTGTAATTCGTGATCGTGAGCGTGTGGATTAATTTTGAGAGATTAGGCGGAAGAGTGTGTGTGGTGCGCGTGGATTAATATTGAGAGATTAGTTGGAAGAGTGTGTGTGTTATGAAGGAAGGAGGGAGTTAATGGATGAGAGGGTAGTTAGATAGAGAGGAATGGAGTTTCTTTGAGTACGCAGAGTTGAGCCTTTGAAGTTAGGGGTACGAATGTTTTTACGGTATGGTTGTGTAGTTTAATAGGGCAATTGTATGTTTGGGTAGGGGAGCAGAGATGGGTTGAATTAATGAGTATCGTTGAAGTGGACAATGGGAGGGTGTTTTAATACACTTTTGGTTTGAATGAAAAGAATCACTGCAGCTTTTTTGACATTTCATATGTGTTACAATGAATTGGATGAGTTACACTGTTCATTTTATATGTTTTAGATTCCCTGACGAAGAGCCCATTCAGCTCGAAATGCATTGGGACATGTTGTGCATATTTCATATGGAGACCAATTTGTACGTACTGTTGTACAAAGCCTAGAATGGCATACAGCATGTATTGGAAATGTTTAATAAAGATTATGGATTGGATCTCACTGTCTCCGTTGTGGTGAAGAATACGATGACATAAGCCAGGAATAATGGAGGATTATATATTACGATAACTATGAGTACTGTGGTTTACCTGGATGAACTTTATACAATTGAGGGAGTTGTTCCCTTCTTTCAGCAGTGCGACAGTAAAGGAGCGCAAGTGTAGAGCTCTGTTTTTTGAATACTTTGTAGTATTTGTGGTTTGGGCGAGCCGCAATTACTGTTCGCACGCACTTTCTAGTCAAGTTTGCAAGTTACCTCGTATTAAGGGAAGGAGTGCATCCTCATCATTTTTTCTACTTAGAATTTCCGCCTCAACGAGTTTTGCACCCTACTGATTGAGCATTTACAGAAAAAAAAGTGGATAACATTATAAGATAGAGTTAATCACTACGGAGACAGCGCAAATATGAAGACGGCTGAAAATCATCTGGACATAGAATATGGATAGGTTTCATTGATTCATTGGGCAATTTGGAATGTCTTATATTTTAGTTCTTTCATGTTTTTGATGTATTCTTTTATGTACTGTTTCAATCAAAGCACGGTATATTAGTTGTGCGTCTTAAGAGCATATACATTTAATTTTATTATTGTGATGTAGTATCGCATGTTACTTTGTTTAGTGCTATGTTTGGGGTGAACGTAGATGCATTTGGTATTTAATTCATTTGTTCATGGGGTCACGCATTAGTTAACAGTGCCGTTTTGTTAGTACGGCGGGTAGGAAGTGTATTATGGGAATTAGAGTTCGGAGGGAACGTTGTTCATGAGTAGGTTTTGATTATGTTGGATAAGTGGGTTGGGCAAAATGTTACGTGGGGAGCTAATGAGTATGCTTGTTTGGTATTTAAATGAATGTGAGGGAAGAGCATACGATTGTATCATTACGCATGCATGAGGACGTTATTTCGTGGAGTAAAGTCAAATTAGGTGAGATTGGTGCGGGCGGTTAAATAATGAGGGGTAGTATGAAGCCGTGAGGGTGGCATGAATGCAGTTTGGAACGTGTGTAATTATGGGGATTAGCGTGTTGTTTAACAGTGAGGGATCAGGTGTAGGAGTAGGAGTGTTTACCGTGAAGGAGGGTAGCTACAGAGGAGCTTGGAGAGAAGGGAGAGGAATTGGGTGGAGGATGTATGGAGTAATGGGGAGTACGGGGTTTTGGATTGATTGGGTGCCAGTTTGTAATTCGTGATCGTGAGCGTGTGGATTAATTTTGAGAGATTAGGCGGAAGAGTGTGTGTGGTGCGCGTGGATTAATATTGAGTGATTAGTTGGAAGAGTGTGTGTGTTATGAAGGAAGGAGGGAGTTAATGGATGAGAGGGTAGTTAGATAGAGAGGAATGGGGTTTCTTTGAGTACGCAGAGTTGAGCCTTTGAAGTTAGGGGTACAAAGGTTTTTACAGTATGGTTGTGTAGTTTAATAGGGCAATTGTATGTTCGGGTAGGGGAGCAGAGATGGGTTGAATTAATGAGTATCATTGAAGTGGACAATGGGAGGGTGTTTTAATACACTTTTGGTTTGAATGAAAAGAATCACTGCAGCTTTTTTGACATTTCATATGTGTTACAATGAATTGGATGAGTTACACTGTTCATTTTATATGTTTTAGATTCCCCTGACGAAGAGCCCATTCGGCTCGAAATGCATTGGGACATGTGCATATTTCATATGGAGACCAATTTGTACGTACTGTTGTACAAAGCCTAGAATGGCATACAGCATGTATTGGAAATGTTTAATAAAGATTATGGATTGGATCTCACTGTCTCCGTTGTGGTGAAGAATACGATGACATAAGCCAGGAATAATGGAGGATTATATATTACGATAACTATGAGTACTTTGGTTTACCTGGATGAACTTTATACAATTGAGGGAGTTGCTCCCTTCTTTCAGCAGTGCGACAGTAAAGGAGCGCAAGTGAGAGCTCTGTTTTTGAATACTTTTAGAAAGTGGGCATTTTCTTACATAACCATTCCGTACCTCTGCCTGTCTGTAGAATCCACATCTGGGTTAGGATGACAGTTAGGCTCTTGTGCATTCACTCTAGACAGTCACAGAAAAGGAGCTGAGGTATGCCTTGCATACCCTGATGGGCCTCCATCACCAGGCTGATGCGCCTTCCTGAGTTAGATTGGTGGGAGGAGTTTTCACTGACACCTGAAAAGGGCTGTGCATATCCTCCACAAAGCTGTCTCCACCCCCTGTAGTGTGTCTGGAGCCAGGTCAGGGGAAGGTAGGGTATTGTGCACTACAAAGACTTTCCTTTGAAGTTTGCCTACTTCGTAGGCAGAAAGGGGTATAAGTATTGGACCTCTGACACTCTCAAACCAGAACACTTCTGGACTAAAGGACATTCTGCAAGGAAGAAGAGCTGGATGCTGTAGGAGGGACTGCCCCTCTGCCTGTTGCTTTGTTGGGCTGGCCTGCTGTTTGCTGCTTCTGTCCTGGGAGTGAAAGGACTGGACTTTGCTTTTTGAATCCTGCTTGCCAAGTTTCTCCAAGGGCTTGTGCATGCTTACCTCCTGTTAAGATGCTTCAGGGCTATCAAGGACTTCACTTGCATCCTGCTAAAAGCACCTGGAGTTCTCTGCTGGGAGTCCTGATTGCCAAGTGGTGCCAAATACAGTTCCTGGGCCCTTGCAATCATGTGGTTGGTGCTGCAACCCAAGAAAAGTAACATTGATGCCATCAGCAACGCTGCTGCCTTCATCGGAGCCGAAGGCACTGCTAGTGAGAGCACAATGCACCACCCCGACTTACACCACAGCCCCGGGTGTTGCCAATGGCAGCAACTTATCGGCGCCGACTTTGTCATCGAGAGGCCGCTGCCTGTACCAGAGCCGAGGGCACCGCTCGTAAAGTGCACAACGCACCACCTTGACTTGCACTGAAGCCCCGACCTCTCTGAGGACAACGTTCCACACCGACGCTGCGCCGCTGCCTGCACAGGGGCTGAGGGCACTGCTTGTGAAGAGCACGACGTACCGCCCTGACTTAAAACACAGCCCTGATGCCTGTGACGCCAGTACCTCCACTGCATCATCACGGAGTCGATATCCGACATGGGTGACCCCCCCAACTCATCAATGCCACACTGTCATAAGGTACTGACGCACTGCTGCCACTTCACTTCCCCTGAAACAGTAAGGAACTGATACCTCACCTCCCTTGCGTAGCAGCTGGGAACTGATGCCTCACCTCCCCTATGGCAGTAAGGAACCAACGCCACACCGGCACCAGCGACTCCTCATCTTCCCAACGCCATGCAATGTCTTTGTTTTCATCGCTTTCAAGGTAGTCTTATTGGGGGTCCGTGTGACTCCGTAGCCAGCCCCCGCTCTTCGCGGTCAGAGCCAAACTTTTGAATTAGTACCTGGTCCGCTGTCGAGATAGCCCTGGTTGGAGCTATTGTTTTCTAGGAGCTATGTGTCTTTACATTAATCTATTTAAAAGTGACATCTTGATTTGTGCATGTTGGATTTTTATCGTTTTGTTCTTATTTTATTCAGATGAATATTAGCTACTATTCTAAACTGGTGTGGACTACTTTTGTAGTGTTTTCACTGTGTTACTGTGTGTGTATGTACAAATGCTTTACACATTGCCTCTGAGATAAGCCTTACTGCTCCTGCCAAGCTACCAAGGGGGTGAGCAGGGGTTATCTTAGCTGTGTGACTCTCTTACCCTGACTAGAATGAGGGTCCCTACTTGGACAGGTTGCAAACCACTGTCAACTGGAGACCCCATTTCTAACAGTGTCCAAAGGGTACCGGCATGCCCTCTGGCCCAGGCTCACCACCCTGTCCATTAGTTGTGAGACTATTACATTATAGACACTGCAGCCATAGACTCTGACAGGCTAGGAAGCTTGATGAATTACACATTGACAACAGTATGGTAATGGTCTTCCCGGATTTCACGGTGCCAGTGTAGAGACAGAGGGAATCTTTTACAGAGGCCAAAAAACAGCTCTGCACTGAACAGGATGGGGCATGGCCTCAGGCCAGGGACAAATGGGCTGGTTGCCAGCACTCTGGGTCCCACGCCCATCCTGTCACCCACCCAGAGAGATTTTCCAGTGGAGGCCCAAGCCCATCAAAATTGCCGCAATGCAGTGAAGACAATGGCGAAGCTCACTAACTCTGATTCTGAAGGAGCTGCAACGCCAGCTATATAATCACCCACTGAAACCAACTCAGGACCAGAGGTGGACTCAACACTGGGCTCAACCCATAGCAATGACTTGCTGCACATCACCCCTAGGTTGGAAGACAACCTTGACTAAATCCTTCTAACCTGCTGATCAGGGCTAAGTCGATGTCTTGACTGGGGGGGAGGGGCTGTATCTTCTGCTTCCTATGCTTCAGGCAGGGCTCTGCTGAGAACTGAAAACAGACAATACAAAAACACTGCTAATGTCCGATGGTTAGTAGTACTACCGGGAGTAATAGATGTGATGGAGCAAGGTTTCGCAAATGAAACTTGCTCGTATGCAATCTTCATCATTGTATTAATATTACAACTTGTATTGTCTGTATTAATATTTGCACACACTACATGAATAGTTAGGAAGCTTGCCTATGTTGTTTTTCTAACAAATAACGCTTGTCCCTAGTCTAAAAGGGCCGTTTAAGCGCAGGAATTTAACTGCGCATGTCACAACCTGATCACATGGTGTGACGTCTTTCTTTGCTTGGTGGGAATTTCTGCTTCTGCGCAGTGTGCAATAAAATGGCTGCTCAATGTTCTCACATGCTTAAGCTTGCTCCTGTGTCATTACTAAATTGTCATTTCTTAACATAATTAATGCGGGATAGGTTTTATATAATTGAAAGGGATTAGAAATAAGATAAGTGGTATACAGTGAAACGTTTTATTTTTGATATTAATATTTCCTTCTTGCACTTTTAATAATTCGTAATCTTGGGCCTGGGTTGGTGACTTGAAACTAGAGAAGCAGAAGGTTCTGCGCATGTCCCCTGAAAGACTGCCAAAATGAAGTCAACTTGGACGTCTCACAAGGCCATGACCTATCGGCCGAAGAGGATGTTCTAAATGTACAAATTTGTAACAAAAGAATACAATTGCTGTAGAAATATTATATAATTTGTTGTGAGACGGGTGGGAAATAAAGTGAATGTATTAAATTGAAGGGGAGGGAACGTTAATACAATAGGCTTCACAAATTAAGCCAAATTTGTCATGGTGCGAGAATCCACTTCCTGTCCCTGCCCAATCAGAAGTAGTGGTCCCATATTTTAGCAACATTAAGGGGAGGTACATGGGCGTAGAAGGGTATAATAGAATATAGCATTAGTAGTTAGTTAGCTCAGACTCTTAGAAGATACAGAAGAGCTCCAGGCTGCCCAGCTGATCGATTGCTGACTGAATCCCTATCCAGAAGAGGTCCTGAGGAGGGGGCGGCGGAGTCCATTAGAGGGAAGAATCGATGAGAAGTCGAGTGCCAGAGAGGGGAACGGCGCAGGCGTCGTTGTAGAGAGGTCACCAGTCCGGTCCTGATCCCGAAGAAGGTCCTTGCTCTTCATCCTTCCAGGGTCCTATTCTTTCAAACTCCTTGGCTAAGGGTTTGGTTCTCGCATTTAGGTAAATATATGCAACCTTTAGTTGCGCTGCTGTTCCTATCTCCTCTTTTCCTTAAACACCGTCATTGATTAGAAATAATCATTCTATGGTTTTCCACGAGTATTCTGATCAAATACCGTGTCTTTTTCTGTATTTACTCTGCTAAAAACTTTAGATAAACATTTGAAAACTTCTTGACTCTGTGGTTATTTCAGGGTTATGTATTATAGTGAATGTCACTCATTTTAAACTTCCCAATTAGCAAAGGATCCATTGGTAAGTTATTACTCTTCAATCAGAAGGTAATTGGTAGCAGGGATTTTTGATAAAAGAGTATATCTGACACCCAGCGTAAGTATTAGTGTAGTATGAATGTATGGGCCCAAGTGAGTATATGGTGTATGAATGCTGTTTACTAATATCGCGCTGGATCAGTTTTCTGGTAAGCAGAGGACGGTTTGTGTTACTCTTTGTTAATTGGGTAATGAGAATTTATTTTGTATTTTTATGAACTAATGCCCGTTATTTTTGAGTATTGTTTCATGTTGTCCAGAATACCCCGGGGAGAAAGAATAGCGGATGGCAAGTAGAAGCCATACTGCAGTGAGGTTATCTGTCAGGCAGAATTAGTACTGAATAGTTAAGCAGGACTATCAGCACTTGTTAGGGATTTTTTGTATAAGAATAGTGGAAGAAGTATGCTGGTGAAAATTTGATGTTATATCACCTAGAAAGGGTAACATTGAAGAAGTAACAGATATTTCAGAAGCTTGCGTGAAGAGTAAACGGAAGGGTTTTACTCGTAGTGTATGTTTTAGTAAACGGAAAGGTTTACTAAGTGTATAAGAGAACCTATCTTTCTGAATTAGAGAAACTGGCACGATAGCGAATGTTTTATGTTGTTACTGAATTTTAATTAAGAACTATAGAGAAAATAACGTTTTTGTAAGATTTTGTAAAGGGAGGGTCAGTTGCCGGAGAGGGAGCTGACGTCACAAAACGCCGCGCTGGGATTGGTTGGATCCGAGGGCGTGGGAAAACCCTTGTAAAGGAGGGGTCAGTAGTCAGGAGTAGTACTGACATCACAGGTGCCGCGCTGGGATTGGTTGCATCAGCGTGAGAACAGAAAAGAGCAAATTGTAAAGGAGGGGTTGACAGAGAAACGTCACCAGAAAGGCCGCGCAAGGATTGGCTTAGAATTAAAAAGTTAGCAAAGATTTGATTGGTTGAGAATTTAGAAGCAAAATTCTAAAGTAGATAAGGATTGCATGTTAAAACGCGATCCGACTTTAACAGGGAATCGTCCAGATAGGAGATTTCTAGGGTTTGCAGAATATAATTTTATACATCGGTATTTGCCTAAGATGTACGGAGAAAAGAAGAAGATGTCAGTTTTACAAAAGATTAAAAATTATTTCAAAAAGGATAAACCAATCAAAACTAGAGAGGGAATTATTATTCCCCCAGCCAAAACGCCCGTATCATATATGATGATGGAGAGAGGTTATCATACTTGTGTATGGATAGAGAATTGGAGAGAATATACTAAAAATGACGGGATACTAGAATTTCCCGAGAATGGCACATTCAATGGGCGAATTCTTCAAAATTTGAGACAAAGGATGAATGATTTAGAACCTAGACCCAGATTGACTCAATACGAAGCTTTAGAGGAATGGGAGACTGAAGCATTTGAGCGTGATAGATCACGAAGTTATGGGAGATATCCAGGATTTTTTCCCAGATACTTACGGGAAAATAGGGAAGGTCAGATGAAGCAATGGAGAAGGACAATGCTTGTTGAGGGATTATATCCACTACTCACAGAAGGAGAGAAATTAGGAGGCAAGTGTACAGAAAAGACAAAACATTTAATGAGACATGAAGACGCAGAAGATGAGTTTATGGAAGAAATATTGAGGAATCCTCCACCGTATCAGGAAGGGTCAAGTGGAATTCCTCCTAGTGCCCCACCACAAACACCAATGGTACCTCAGGTACTACATGAATTCACCCCGAATAGAATACTTCATGAAAAAGAAAAAGAAGCATTAGAAAAGACCAGAGCAGAATTAGTACGGAAAATATCCCAGATAAAAACACATCCTGATTCATTGACTATTCCTGTAACAATTGGTCCAGTAGTGCCTTTATATGGTATACAAGGAAATTGTCCTCCTCTGATACCCGTATCTTCTCCTATGAATACTCCCGAAAATTTTCAAAAACTTGAAGCTCCAGTTATAATTGAAGATCACTTTAGTGATTGTGATTCCACAATATCTCTCATGGATTTACCTGTCAGAGGTCCAGTAAAAGGTACTCCCAGAAAAGAAATACCTGAGCGTTCAAAAGATGTAAGTTTAATAACTTCATCAGGGGCAAAGAGTGCTACCATAGTAACACCTGAAGATTTAGAAAGGTGGGTACAAGGATCAGATAAATTGTGCACTCCTCCAAAATTGCTAGACATTCAGAAATTAAAAGCTGAGTTAGAAGAAATGATAGCAGGAAATATAGGAGTAGAACGCTTAAACACTTATGATGAAGAAGAATTGCTGTTCCTATGCAGGAGTATCACTAGAAATGTAAGGTTATTTCATGAAAAATTGTCCAATTTAGCCCTACAAATGGGAATTGAAATAGGGAAATCAAAGGTACTACAGAAACCCTATAGAGCAGAATTTTCAGACAAAGATTTCGAAAATATGAATGCTTCTGGAAGAAGACTGCAAATACGAGAATTAATGTTAGTTTTGCAAAAATGGGGAGACCTAGATAAATGGAGAACTAGGTGGGCAAAGAAAAGGAAGAAGCTCGCTCAAGTCGAACAGCTTCTGAATATGTGATGAAAGAAACAGAAAAAGTTGAAAAAATGTACCCGATGCGAGAAGTTGCAGGAGGAGGTTATGTACATGTCCCATGGAGTAGACAGGATATTTTATCATTTACGAATGATTTCCCAAAGCTGAGAGAAAAGCCAATTGAATGGTACAAACAGGTTGAAAGGTTTGTGAAAGTATCAAAAGTATTGTTGAAGGATTTGGATGGTCTGTTCGACATAGTGGTACCTGCAGATTTATGGACAGATTGTAAGATCACAGTCGATTGGCCGAATGATGAATATCCCAGAGATCCAAAAACAGGTGCCCCGTCAAATGATGTGATGAAAAAGTATCAGCAGGTAATAACATACCTGAAGGGGAAAATACCACCGAAAGAAACAGATTGGGTAAAAATAGATCGAACTACCCAAGAAGCCAGTGAAACAGTTCATTCATATTATGAGCGCGCCTTTTGCAGGTGTTCAAACAGTACAGTGGATTTGAAGACATTGGAGACAAAAACATGAGTCAGTTTGTGTACCGATTTGTGTATGGTTTGAAGTCCGAGATTTGTCAGATGATTAAGCAACATATGCTCTGTTGGCAAGGAAAACCAATTGACGAGATTTTGAAATATGCAAAGTACTGTGGGGATGACATTGAAGATAGACACAAGAAGTTGCAGGAGAAAGTAATGTGGGCACAGGTGAAAATGGCTGAGAAACAGGGAATTAATTTAGACAATCCCAATGAAACGCAAGGAAAAGACTCTGGAACAAATGGTGATTCGGGAAATGGTGGGAGAATGAAAGGACGAATGAGTAGAGAAGAAGCCAAAAAGAAATTTCCTTGTCATGGATGCGGAAAATTGGGGCATTGGAAGGATGAGTGTAAAAAGATTAGAAACAATAATGGCCCAAATCAAAATTTAAATTCACAGACGCAGAACGACTCACAGCAAGGGGTAAATCCTCAGAGTCAGTTGCCACCTCCACCTGTTCAGGGTAATGTAAGCAGAACAAAGCATGGTACAGACATCAGTTACTCGGGGGGAAGTGGTAAGAATGATTATATGACCTCACAATTTCTTTTGCAGGATGATTTTTGCGGGTTCGACGCATGACGGTGCCTAGGAGAGGGGAGAAGGAATGCGTACTTGGCGCATCCCTGCAGGTAGATCAATCAGGTCCATATGTTGAAGGAAAAGTGAGAGGTAATGATATTACTTTTCTTTTGGATACTGGTGCTACCAGGTCTACTGTGAGAACAGTAGACGTCCCAAACCTTCCTCTCTCTGGTGAAGATATTCAAGTTGTAGGGGTTGCCAACCAAAGAATTAGAACACCACTTACTGAACCAATGGAGGTTAAAATTGGAAATTTCAAAGAAATGCATCAATTTGTAGTATGCGATTCTAGTCCAGTAAACTTGCTAGGTAGGGACTTGTTGTGCAAAATGAATTGCACTATTTTCTGCACACCGGATGGTGTGGCAGTACAAACACCAGATGAAGATCATGTATATAAAATTATGGTCGCAAAACAAGGAACAGAAGTAGATGAAATGTTTTCATTAATAACAAAAGATGAATTGCCAGAAGAATTAAAAGATACAGTAAATCCCATAGTATGGGATCTCACGGGAAAAGAAGTAGGATTCATGGCTAAAATAGACCCAGTCCAAGTAACTGTAAAAGAAGGTGCAATTTTCCCAAATACAAAACAGTACAAAATGAGTGCAGAAGTAAAAGCAGGTGTCATTGAAGAAATCAATCGGATGGTCAAACAAAATATACTGAGAGAAGTAATGAGTAGTCCATGTAATTCACCAATCATGGGACTAAAGAAACCTAGTGGTAAGTATAGAATCGTTCAAGATCTGAGGAAAATCAACAAAATTGTAGAGCCATGTTGTCCTATAGTGCCAAACCCTGCAGTAATTCTGTACCAGATTCCTTGGAATGCTGGATGGTTTACAGTCATAGATCTGTGTCAAGCCTTCTTTTCAATTCCGTTACACCCAGACAGTCAGTATCTTTTCTCATTTAAATTTGAAAACAAGGTCTATGTATGGAATCGTGTTCCTCAGGGGTACACAGAAAGTCCTTCCATCTTCAACCAGATACTGAAAAAGTTCCTTGAAAAGCTAGTGATGCCAGAAAGCTCAGTTTTAGTTCAATATATCGACGACTTATTGGTGGCGTCGACCACCAGAGAAGACGGTGTTGTTGATTCCATAGCCTTATTAAATCTTTTGGCTGAAGAAGGGCATAAAGTCTCACCTGAAAAGTTACAGTTTTGCAGGACAGCGGTTAAATATCTGGGACATCAAATTGAGAGAGGAAAAAGAAGAGTAACCTCTGAAAGAGTAGCATTAATAAAAAGAATGCAAATGCCAGTAACGCAAAGACAAGTAAGAATGTTCTTAGGAATAGTAGGTTACTGTCGACAATGGATACCAGGATTTTCCATGTTGGCTAAGCCCTTGATTAACATGACCAAAAAGAAAGCAAAAGATCCTGTTGAGTGGGAAGATGAAAGTGTAGAAGCCTTTGTAAAATTGAGAAACTCCCTTTGTTCAGCACCTGCTTTAGGCATGCCATATTATAAAAGAGAATTCGCATTATTGGAAGAGGTGTGGTGCAGCGGCCAGGGCAGCTGACTTCGGAGCACAGGGCTCACGGTTCGATCCCCGGCTCCGGCGGCAGCTCAGCTCAGCACCTTGTGACTCTGGGCAATAGCTCACTTAATTTCCACGACGGCCCCCAGCGCCTTGAGACCCGTAAGGGTGAGTAGTTCGCGCTTTACAAATACGGATTTACATTTACATTTACATTATTCTGTCATGAAAGAGAAAATTGTGCACTTTCAGTTTTAACTCAAAGAAATGGTCTGGACAGACGTCCTATAGCGTACTTTTCCGTTACATTAGACCCTGTAGCATCTGCGTTGCCAGGATGTTTGAAAGCAGTAGCAGCAACATGTTTGAGCATCGAACAAAGTGAATCAATTGTGATGGGACATCCTGTAAAAGTATATGTTCCACATGCAGTGGTGATTCTGTTGACCAGAACACGAACTCAGCATCTCACTCCTAGTCGGCTGACTAAGTATGAGAGGATAATAATGGGTGCAGAAAATGTAACCATGGTGAGGTGTACGATAATAAATCCAGCAAGCTTATTACCAGATCCATATCATGAGACAAATAAAGATGACGAAGAAGATGAACATGATTGTATACAGATTACAGAACTATGCACAAAACCTCGCCCAGATATAGAGGAACAGCCTCTTAAAAAGCCAGATAAAGAACTGTTTGTTGATGGCTCTTGCCAGAGACATGAAGATGGCAAACTAACAGCTGCCTATGCAGTATGTGAATTAACTGGAATAGTCGAAGCATCCTATTTACCAGGGGTAAAATCTGCACAAGTAGCTGAATTGATTGCGCTGATAAAAGCATGCAAAATTGGGAGGAATCAGAAAATAACCATATTCACTGATAGTCAATATGGTTATGGGGTTGTGCACGATTTTGGCCAACTGTGGATGCAGAGGGATTTCATGACTTCTTCAGGATCCCCCATTAAAAATGGACAATTTGTAAAAGAATTGCTAGAAGCAATACAATCACCAAAAGAATTGGCTGTGGTGAAATGTGCCGCACATCAGTCAGGAGATGACTGGGTGGTAGTTGGCAACAGATATGCAGATCTGGTGGCTCAATATTGTGCCAAAACCAGAAATCAGTGAATAAGAGGGTGGAAAGAATGGGAATCAGCTGCCAACTTATGCTATTTATGCCACCTGAAACCTGGAACGAAGTGAAAAGATTGCAAGATGAGGTTGACGAAGTTGAAAGAAAAATGTGGATCAAAACGGGTTGTTCTCAAAGAAGAGAGGATGAAGTATGGGTCAGTACAGATGGCAGACCAGTCATGCCAGATTGTTTACTCTCACAAATGGCCAGAATGTATCATGGAGACACACACATAGGGAGAGATGCAATGATTAGACTATTCAGACAAAATTGGTACAATCCCAAATTCAGAGCTGTTACAGAGAGTCTTTGCCAGAGATGTCTAATTTGCCAAATGCACAACACAGGCAGGAAAACGATAATTGGGTTTGGGAAGATCGGAAAAGCAGAAGGTCCATTCATAAGACTACAGTTTGACTTCATACAGTTACCACCATGCAGAGGGCTGAAATACGTATTAGTCATAGTGTGTCTGTTTTCAAAGTGGGTGGAGGCATACCCAACTAGGAGAAATGACAGCATTACAGTTGCCAAGCTGTTATTAAGAGAGCTCATACCTAGGTTTGGTTTTCCAGTATCTTTGGAATCAGATAGAGGAAAACATTTTAACAACGAAGTGATCCTGATAATCTGTGAAGCATTTCAAATCAAACAGAAATTGCATTGTGCATATCGTCCAGAGGCTTCTGGAGTGGTGGAACAATTGAATGGCACTATAAAGTCAAGATTGGGAAAAATGTGTGCATCAACATCATTGGAGTGGCCTGATGCATTGCCACTCGTTCTGATGGGACTCAGAAGTATACCTGATCGAACAACAGGTTTGAGCCCCCATGAAATTATGATGGGAAGAGCGATGAGACAAACACATGTTCCCACAAATAGACTGGTGAATATTTCTGATGATATGGTGTTGGACTACTGTAAAGGATTGGCTGACCTAGTGCGTTCTGTCTCTCACCAGGTTGGAGAAGACGCAGTTTCCAGACAGCCTGAACTAGAACATGATCTGAATCCTGGTGACTGGGTGGTGGTGAAGAATCACACCAGAGAAACGTGTCTATCACCCAGGTGGAGCAGACCTTGTCAAATCATATTGACCACAAACACAGCAGTGAAGTGTGCCCGATTTCCGAATTGGATTCACGTAAGTCACACCAAGAGAGTACCAGACCCAGAAGAAGAAAACACTCAGACAACACCAATCTCTGAAGAAGCTGAAGGTTACCAAGCTGAAGAATCTCAGGCTCGAGGTTCAAGGGAAGCTGACGGAGAACAACCGAGCATAAGTCAGGATTGGATACTAGTGGTCGAAGTTCCTGAGGTTTTCCACCGAACAAGAAGCCAAAGAAAATTAAAAGCAATTGTAGAAGATCAGATAGGTGAAGAAGAAGGGGTTCAGGCTCAAGAAGACAAGCTAGTAAACGACCCTGAACCAAATCAGATAGGGAAAGAAAATTGGACTGAAAACAGGGAAGAATTAATAGAATTTGAACAGGGAGAGACAGGTTTAGAAGAAGCAGGTCAGGCTGCAGAAGTACACAGTGCAATAAGCCCTGATCAGAAGCAGTTAGGACAAGAGGGAAAAACAGACGAAATAGAGACTGAGAAAAGTGAACATAAAGAAGTAAACACAGAACAAAGTGAATTGTTGGAAACTCACAGTAGAGCTGCAAATGAGAAACCAATAAGACCAGAGAAAGAACAATTAGATAAGTTAGAGAAAACAAAGAACAGAACAGTACAAACTAGTGAAATTAAAAAAGCACTTAAAGACGAAAATAAAGAAACAGTACAAACAGAAAAGCCAAGAAAAGGAGACCAGTGGCCAAGTTTCATCAAAAGAGTAAAGTGCCACATAAAAACAAGAAGTGAAGATCCAGATCAAGGACCTGAAATAACAAGTCAAACAGACCAAGAGAAAAAGTCTGGGAAAAGAAAAAGTAAAAGATTAAGACTTGTGAACAACAAATTCAGGGGTCCTGATTGGACGTATATCGTTCTTGAAGACTTTGAAAGCTCAGAATCAAGTGACAGTGGTGGTGAAGGAACAAGTGCAGAACTAACTTACGAAGAAGAAACAAGACCACCCTGACTAAACAAAAGAATCCATTGAAGAAAAGGAACAGAGATAAGAAGAACAATCTTCCTTGTCGAAAAATGCCTGATGATAGGGATACTGGGAGACCAAAGAGAAAATGCTGTAGAAGATGCTGTGCAATTTGCATATGTAGTCTAGTATTGGTGCTTGTAGCATGGTTAGTCCTGATTGTAGCTATTCCTTACCTGATGATAATAGATAAAAAGAACAATAATGAAACTATAGGGAAGAAAGCAAACATGGTATAGGAAATAGGGTAGAACTAATGGCAGAAGAAGATGAAGGAATTCATCATGTGATAGCTGATAATGACACTAGTTTAAATGTTTTCACGAAGTTATTGTTTCAGTATGTAGACACCATGGAAGTTAGTAATTGTCATGTTTGTATGAAGTTACCTGAATCAGTAGCAGAAGGATTAACATACCATCATTTACCACTGACATATGGTATTTCATGTAGCGTATTAACAAGTTTATTTTATAGTACAGGTAGACTACAATATTACTATTCCAATATAGATGTTGTATTTTCTGAAGTTCCTATTCGCAAGAGTATGAACCCAGTGCTTAGCGCCTTAGATGCAGTTTATGGGAGAGTTTTTCTTAACAATGAAATCAATAGACTTAACACATGCACGTAGACACAATCTAACATGTTTTTTATTAGAAGAAGAGAAAATATTTTTAAATTTAGTAGAAGATAGAAGACAGGATTTTCAAAAGAAAGCTACAGAGCATAAGGCTCATTTACCACCTTGGGCAGAGAAAGAGGGAAGTTACACCCCTGGCAAGGCTCAAGCTGCTATGGCTCTGGATTTTGAAAAGAAGGGAAAAATTTGTCTTCATAGGTTAAAGACTGACTATAACAATGTTTTCATCGGTACCAGTGATTGTGAACACAATTTTTTAATATTGGGAGGTTGGGGACTCAAGGGAGGAACAGATTCAGTTTTTCCAGGAATCTATTATGTCTGCGGGAATAAGGCTTACTTTAGGCTTCCTGCACGGTGGTATGGAAGTTGTTACTTTGGAATAGTCTTTCCAAAGATATACCACGTAAAAAGAAACACTGGAAGCAATGAAAACAATGGCGAATTAAAACGTAATAAAAGAGCTAGTTTTTCAGAAATAATAGGTGATATATTTGGTGCATTAATACCTTCAGTGGGAGTAATTCTGAACTCAAGGAAGATATGTAAATTGGCAACAGTAGTTGATCGTTTATCAACGAATACTGCTGGAGGATTTCTAATGATTAATGTGGAAATGGTTGCAATTAGGTCAATGGTGATGCAAAATCGACTTGCTCTTGACATAATATTGGCGAAAGAGGGCGGAGTCTGTAAATTATTGAAAACGAAACACTGTTGCACTTATATACCGGATAAAAGTGCAGAAATTGGAACATATATAAAGAATATAGCTAAACTTGAGCAAGAACTTAAACCACTGGAAGTTGATAGTGTATGGGAAAGATTGACAAATAGTATATCGTCAATCGGAACCTGGTTTTCTAATATAGGTAAAGGACTTATAGGTCAAATACTAGTTCCCTTAGCAGGGATAGCAATAATAGTTCTGACAATAGTATTTTGGTGTAAATGTTGTAGAAAGAGTGGAACTTGTAAAGTGACTGAAAAAGGAAAGAAGAGAAAGAGAGATGAAATTGAACTGGAAGAATGGAAAAGTGAATTATACAAAAAGATGAAAGGAGATTGCAAAAATAGAAAAGCTAAAAATGAAGATGAGAATGAAGTGATTTACTAGAAGTTGGCATCTGATTGAGGGTACTTTTTGATGGCTCAGAAACGCCATCAGAGAGGGGATTGATGGAGCAAGGTTTCGCAAATGAAACTTGCTCGTATGCAATCTTCATCATTGTATTAATATTACAACTTGTATTGTCTGTATTAATATTTGCACACACTACATGAATAGTTAGGAATCTTGCCTATGTTGTTTTTCTAACAAATAACGCTTGTCCCTAGTCTAAAATGGCCGTTTAAGCGCGGGAATTTAACTGCGCATGTCACAACCTGATCACATGGTGTGACGTCTTTCTTTGCTTGGTGGGAATTTCTGCTTCTGCGCAGTGTGCAATAAAATGGCTGCTCAATGTTCTCACATGCTTAAGCTTGCTCCTGTGTCATTACTAAATTGTCATTTCTTAACATAATTAATGCGGGATAGGTTTTATATAATTGAAAGGGATTAGAAATAAGATAAGTGGTATACAGTGAAACGTTTTATTTTTGATATTAATATTTCCTTCTTGCACTTTTAGTAATTCGTAATCTTGGGCCTGGGTTGGTGACTTGAAACTAGAGAAGCAGAAGGTTCTGCGCATGTCCCCTGAAAGACTGCCAAAATGAAGTCAACTTGGACGTCTCACAAGGCCATGACCTATCGGCCGAAGAGGATGTTCTAAATGTACAAATTTGTAACAAAGAATACAATTGCTGTAGAAATATTATATAATTTGTTGTGAGACGGGTGGGAAATAAAGTGAATGTATTAAATTGAAGGGGAGGGAACGTTAATACAATAGGCTTCACAAATTAAGCCAAATTTGTCATGGTGCGAGAATCCACTTCCTGTCCCTGCCCAATCAGAAGTAGTGGTCCCATATTTTAGCAACATTAAGGGGAGGTACATGGGCGTAGAAGGGTATAATAGAATATAGCATTAGTAGTTAGTTAGCTCAGACTCTTAGAAGATACAGAAGAGCTCCAGGCTGCCCAGCTGATCGATTGCTGACTGAATCCCTATCCAGAAGAGGTCCTGAGGAGGGGGCGGCGGAGTCCATTAGAGGGAAGAATCGATGAGAAGTCGAGTGCCAGAGAGGGGAACGGCGCAGGCGTCGTTGTAGAGAGGTCACCAGTCCGGTCCTGATCCCGAAGAAGGTCCTTGCTCTTCATCCTTCCAGGGTCCTATTCTTTCAAACTCCTTGGCTAAGGGTTTGGTTCTCGCATTTAGGTAAATATATGCAACCTTTAGTTGCGCTGCTGTTCCTATCTCCTCTTTTCCTTAAACACCGTCATTGATTAGAAATAATCATTCTATGGTTTTCCACGAGTATTCTGATCAAATACCGTGTCTTTTTCTGTATTTACTCTGCTAAAAACTTTAGATAAACATTTTAAAACTTCTTGACTCTGTGGTTATTTCAGGGTTATGTATTATAGTGAATGTCACTCATTTTAAACTTCCCAATTAGCAAAGGATCCATTGGTAAGTTATTACTCTTCAATCAGAAGGTAATTGGTAGCAGGGATTTTTGATAAAAGAGTATATCTGACACCCAGCGTAAGTATTAGTGTAGTATGAATGTATGGGCCCAAGTGAGTATATGGTGTATGAATGCTGTTTACTAATATCGCGCTGGATCAGATGTACCGAGACAGTCGCCACCCCCTGAGCGAGCAGGCACTATCCCTGTGGACAAGTTGCGTTATTTCACAATGTCTGGATGGCGGGATGTTGCCTTTTTTATCCTGGGGAGAGGGACATGTTCTTCTTGTTTTGCTAACAGTGGTTGTCCTTGTTTTAACTGTCATGTGATGCCTAAGGAGAACAGGTGGTCGGGAGAGAGGGAGGTAGAACACGAGAGAACACTGTTGGGAGGAAATATATGAATGTCTGACATACCCAACACATACAAAATAATCTCCTGGAATATCTGAGGACTGAATAACATGGCTGTAGGATTTCTGATGCACTTTGACTTGATGTGCCCTGGGTCCCTGCCAAACAGGTTCCCAGGGCCTCTGTTCTTTCCCAAAACTGTACAATTGTCCCCACAATTGGCACCAATCTGGCCACATGTAAGTCCCTAGTAAAAGGTACCCTGGGGACCAAGGGAACTGTGACCATGGAAGGCCTCTTAGGGCTGCAGCACATATTGTGCCACCCTTAGAGGTCCTGTAACTTAACACGCACACACTGCCATTGCAGGATGCATGTTTTGGCGCAGAGAAAAGTGAAGAGTCGACATGGCACACATACCTGTGTGCCATGCCTGCAACCCACTGCCTTTGGTATAGATAAGTCACCCCTCTAGCTGGGTGCAATATACCACTGGTGAGGGTACAGTTGCCCGAGCACTGTCCCCCTACAGTGTCTAAGTCCTTTCTTAGACATTGTAAGTGCAGTAAAGCCATAAAGAGCATATGGTTTGGGAGCTTGTCATTACGAACTCCACAGCACCATAATGGCTTTACTGAATTCTAGGAAGTTTGGTAGCAAACTTCTCAGCATAATACACCCTCATTGATGCCAGTTTGGGATTTATTATACAATGCACTCAGATGGCATCTTAGAAGTGCCCCCTGAAAAACAACCAGCCTCTGGTGGGTTCTCTGACTGGTAATTACTAGCCTGCCACCACGAGACAAGTTTCTGGACCCCTGGGGTGGAAGCCTTTGCTCCCTGAGCCCAGAAACAAAGCCTTTCCTGCGTGGAGGTGTTCACACCTCTCCCAGGTCAGGAAGAGCCATCTGTGGCAGGGGAGCTTCAAAGGCCTTGCCACCTTTGTAACACGACCCCCAGCGTCTCCTGCTATCAGGAGCAGGCCCCCTCCCTGTCTCACCCCCTTTTCGGCGGGAAGACATGCGGGAAAAATTAAAAGAGCCCAGAAGGTGTGCTCACCTCTGCCAACCACACCCCTCAGGTGGGAGAGGCACAGTGAAGCCCAATCTTCTGTGCCCGCCATCCTGCAGATGTCAGGCACTCTCCAATCAGGATTAGGGATTGTGCCCACTTCCCCATGTGGGGTGAGCACACCAAGGGTGTAGTCACCCTAAGGTCAATATCCCATTGGCTACTAACCTGAGACCCCCTAAACTCCTCCTAAATCCAGTATTTAGGGGGCAGCCAAGCAGATTTGAGGAAGAAGGAAGAAGGACCGAAGAGCCATGCTGATCCAGGAAGAAGAGGACACCAACTGCCATTGCCCCAGCCCTACCGGCCTGTCCCGTCTATGACCTGGATACAGCAAGAACCCCGGCTAGTCCAGCAGCCAGCAACGCCCAGAGGACCTGCCCTGCAACCTTCCCACAGACTATATCTCCTGTGAGCCTCGGATTTGCTTAACCAAAGACTCACCTCTAGAATCCGGATTCTGTCAACTCCACGATTCTGCACCACCCTGCACCTGACGCCCACGGCAGAAGTTCAAATGGCCCAACACCCCAAGGAGGTCTCCCCAGCTATCCTGATGATCCCCGACCTCCCTCAAGACTCCCGACAACACCTGCAGCCTCAACCTGAAGGGTCCCTCCGACCGCGACCGGAGCTGGTAAGAAAAAAACGATACCAGAAGACACCCCTGCAGCCGACGCCCCACGGCCTTGGGTGGCCCAACCAATGGTGTCCTGGCATCCCCCCAGATCCCAACTTACCTATCCAGGAAGTGGTCGCCTTCAAGAAGTCTCCCTGCCCGAGCCTGCAGCATGTTTCCAAACCTGAAGGTCTCCATTGGAAAGCACAGTGTCCCCTAACGTCCGTTTTACACCCTGCACCCAGCCGCCCGAGTGCTGCTGGTGGTGCAGCTCCTGTGCTGGTCGTTGGCCCCTTCAGTGCTGGCCTTAACTCCAGGAGCTTGGCTCCCACAACCGAGTGGACTGCTCATCAGCAGACCCTAACTGATTAGCTCCATTGGCTACCGTTTGGTCCCTGCACTCTGCACCAGGCCACCCCAGTGCCGCTGGTGGTGCAACCTCTGTGCCCTCCTAGACCGTGGGCAACCTTGGTTCTAACCCCCTAAGCTCACCCTCGTGAGTCAAGTACTTACCTCCAAAACCTATAACCATTTTTCTCCCATAGGAACCCATTTTATAAGATTTTGGGCCTAAAATTGTTCTAAGTGTGGAACTGCTAATGCATGGAGGGAAATTAATTCAATTGCAAAGTATAAAAAGTCATACTTACCTTGTATGTACAACTCTTAGGGTGTGGTATCTAGGCATACAACCCCCAGTACTCAAAGTAATCCAAAGTAACTCAAACGTAATCTAAAGATATTTACAGTATGATACAAACTGCAATTAAAAGTGATACAAACCTGTAAGAATTGTAATTTCAAGCACAACTTCATTTCCTTAAACAGTCTTGCATTTGAAAGTATATTTTACTCACCTGCGCCAAGTCCTGCTTGGTTCTATAATAAAAAATAAGTATATTTTTTTATACTTACCTAATTGGTCTGGAGTCTGTCTCTGAGTGTGTGTATCAGTCCTTGATTGAGTGAATACAATGCATGCTTAACACACCCTCTGGATAAGCCTAAATGCTCACCCACACTACCACAAAGAGAGCTATTAGTACTTACCTGATTTAGCCACTGCTATACCTCTGGGGACTCCCTGGACTCTATGCACACTATACCTTACTTTGGTATAGTATATACCGAGCAAGCTTCCTACAATGGCTAAAAGATATAAAGTCCAGACCTACTTGAAATGGAGGGGGGTTCATATCACCTTGTTACAAGAAACTCACTTGACCAACAACAAGGAGATAGCACTGAGCCAACGGTGGAGGGGTCCCACCACATGCACAGAATATGCAGCCTTCACCAGAAAGACCCTGATCTGGGTGAAACCTGGGGTACCATTTCAGATCCTCCAAGAAAGCATGGATAAGGAGGGGAGATACACTATTATTTGCGGTCATTTAGTGGGAAGGGACAAAACTATTGTGAATGTAGATGCCCTAAACACAGATCAGGCACTATTCTTAGAAAACATCTCTCACGTACTAGCCCCCTTCATGCCCCAAGCAGTTCTCATCAGGAGAGATCAAAACTGTGTGGCAGATACCTCTCTTGGCCGCTCACCCCCTCTCTCAGAGACTCGGCTGCCATAAGACTAGCAAGGAAGCTGTCTGACCGGCAGAATCACAGGAGTTGGGTGGGCACTTGTCACCTGGCCAACCCCACAGATAGGGATTACTCTTATTTCCTCCCCCTACATGACCTTCACGTTCAGCTTGATACATTTGTCTGCTCACCAGACATACTGGAATCAGTAGCCAATATGGAATATCTCACATGGACCATCTCAGATCATAACCCATTGCTCCTGACTTTGGTTTCGAGAGTGGCGAAGGAACCCTCATCCCACCCTGGAAATTGAAATTGGACAGCCTTGATGACCCTATTTTCAGGGATGCAATAGGTGAAAAATCCTACTATACTTTGCAGACAATAAAAGCACCACCTCGTCAATACTGACTGAATTGGAGGCATTTAAGGTAGTTATGAGGGGACAATGCATTTCGAGATGGTGGGAGTACGCTGGTCATTATTGGAGGAGATCGCCACCCTAAGGGCAACGATGAGATGCCTGGTGCGTGATAGGCCTGGTAAGCCAGAGTTTCAAGAGGCACTGCTTCACTGCAAAAGAAGCAGTCGCGGCACAGATGTTAGAAATTAACTCGGCCCAGGAAACTAGACATTAGAAACAAGATCAAATAAATCAAACCTTCGCTAGCTGACTATTACACTGCACTATATGCTAGCAACAGCCGAGATAGAGGGGCCGATGTGCAACGCTTCGTGGGAGGGCTGTCCCTTCATCATCTCACGATGAAGGATGCTGAAGAATTGGGTGCTGATATCTTAGAACGGCGGTACTCAAAGTACGGCCCGTGGGCCACTTGCGACCCGCCAGGCCTCTCCATGCGGCCCCCATGGAAAACAGCAGGCACGGAATCGACACCATTTTCTCACCCGTAGCCCCCCGCCTTCGCCTGCCTCTCTGACGTCACTTGCTCACCCTGCCTTTGAGAGCATTCTCTGTGCCGCCTGTGCATGCTGCTCACAGTGTGGCCTCTTTAATGTCTCAATTGGAGCCGCTAAAACAGAGCTCTGTAATTAAATATATGTTTTTATGGCCCCGGGTTATGTTTCAGCCAAGCCCGGCCTTTCCTTCCTCGAGGTCTCAATGCCAGCACGTGGTGTAAACAAAAGAAATAAAACGAGGATCCAGCAATGTCCCCACGTCGATCCATGGGCTGCGCCTAGCCTTTTCGTTTATAGCATGGCTTCACATGAGGTACCTGCAGGCTCACTGTTGACAACAGTGGTGCTAGGAAAAGTTAACAGGTGGAATTGGGGGAGATGCAGTTTATACACAAAGTTATGTGCCTCGGAAGCAGCCGGGTAGTTATGTATAAATCCCAGCTTCCCCACATTTCTTACAGGCAATTCAGCTTGCTTTGTGCATTACTCAAGAAAGTGTATTAATTTATAGTCATCCAACACTACCCGTCTGAGTTGTGGCACAGATGTAGCATCGGGTCATTTATGCTGCAGAATTGAACAGCAAATAATGATTGGTTTTGGCACGCATTAGGTAGAGTCAGAGCTGAGGAGACAGGGGCACAGTGTGTACATAGAGATGAATGGGCAGAGGTAAAGGGAAGGGGCAGAGAAAGGAAAAACAGAGGTACTGGCAGACTCTGTATGAGTAAAGCATTAAAGCAGAATGAAAAGCGCAGTGAGGAGGTATGGAAAGGTTAGGGGTTAACATAAGAGAGCGAGGGAGTAAGAACAATGTGAAATATGAGCGCACAGTAAGGGTATTGCAGGTTATGAGGAGTGTGAGGGGGTAGAAGCAGAGTAAGGACAGGAAGAGTGGGCTGCTTTACACGTAAGGACTATATTGAGCGATATACATGGAAGGTGAGTGCTAAGTCAGGGACATGGGCAAGGATATAGTGAGGGGTACGACACACTAATGGAAGCAACAGATATGAGCTAGCAGCAGAGTGAAGGGAAGCACTGGAGTGAAGGTGTAAAGCAGAACTGCAGGAAGGACAGAGGGACTGGACTGTCTTATTAATAGGGTGAATCTTCAGTAGAGTGAAGGTGTACAGGCACAATGAGTGGGTAGGCGTTGAGTGACGCAGTAGGGCACAATGAGAGGGTAGGTGCAGAGTGGTGCGTTAGCGTGCAATGAGAGGTTAGGCATAGGATGAGGTGTTAGGGCACAATTAGAGGGTAGGCAGTTTGATAGGGTATGAGGAGAGTGAGAGAAATAATGCTGAAAAAAGTAGACAAGTGTGGCACCAAAGAGGTGTGTCCAAATAGGGGTAGAGTGTGATGGAGGGAGAGCAGGAGCAGCTTTAAAAAGTCAAGGTGTGGAGAGAGAATGCAGTTTAAGAAATTGGGGCCAGAGTAGGTGCAAAATGACAGGCTATGAGCATAGTGAAATAGAAGGGCCAGGAAATGAGTATTAGCAGAGTGAAGAGAGGTGGAATCATGAGGTTGGAGGGTCAGACAGAGGAAGCTTATGAGCTGAGCAAAGAGGTACTGGGAGCAGAATGCGACAATGGTAATAGAAAGTGGGGGCAGGGACAGTGTGAGAGGCATTTATGAGATAAGGAAATAACCATTGGTAGGGGGAGAGGTGTAATAAGTGGTGTACATTAAGGGTAAAACAATAGAAGAGTAAAGTTGTGACAGAGTGCCAGGCTGCGGGACGGGTGAGGAAAAAAGTAAATTATTAAGGCCAAAGTGGTGGGTAGAGGTAGGATGAGGGGGTAAAGTAGAGGAATATGGCAAACATGAAACAGTCATAAGGTAGGGTCCAAGTTAGAGCGCAGGGTCAGAGTGAAAACCTAGGATCACAGCGGACCCTAAGAGCAGAGTCATTGAGTGTGGGGCTCAGGGAAGAATAGTAGTAGACGTGCTGCCTGATACATGCGTTATTATTAAATGACATGCACCTACCTGAGATCATTTTGGAGATGACACTACAATACCTCTGCTGCATTGTTAGGCCAGCTCATTGACTAGGAGAAGGCAGCGTAAGATGGCAGCAGGTCTCTTGCCCATTATGCCAGTCATTGTGCCATTGTAAATATGCATTACAGCCCAAGTACATGAATGTATGTATTGTGTGGGCCCAAGCATGCACATTACAGTATGGGACCATTTATGCATGTTCTGTCCATTAAGAATATGACAGCCTGCTGTCACTGATGCTTGTATTGCCTGCGGTTACATGCATGTGGTAAGTTTCATGAGCTGGAGTGTGCACAGCGGGCTGGACAGAGGACAGAAAACCTACCTCTATCAATGCATTTTGCATTTACGCTTCTGAGTTTTGCTGGATGATCTTGGGGCTCTGTACTGTAAACTCTCAACAGGGCCATTAAGGGTTGTTCGGAGCGACTTTAAGAGGCATAGGGGTATGAGTTGTGTCTTCTGAGAGACAAATGAAGGGTGCATCCAAGTGTCTGTGCAACTGAGGGCCTAAGAGCAGGGAACTGGGATCTTGTCAAAACAAGGCAAAGATAGAAAACTATGGTCAGAAACACACAGACCCAATAAAACAAAATATTGACAGCATTTATTCGGGGTACATACACACATATATCGCATTTCGAAATACAGCGTTGTCTAGTCATGTTTTGAAAAGGGGGTGATTTGTTTTACCCCAGTAGCCCCACCCCTACTGACTCCACGTCTCCCACCGACCCTGCCTCCATCACGCAGGCCCATCTGTGCAGCACTCGGCCACACTCCAGACTGTAATTTTGGCCCCCGAGAAAAGGTTTGTGAGTACCCATGTCTTAGAAGAAGAAAATAGAGCTGAGGTGAGACAAATTGCCCAGGGTATAGTACTGGGCTCTGACAGTATACAGGTAGAATTCTATGCAACCTATATTGAACTACTGGCGCCCCAGTTGGCATCCCTATACCAACAAGCTTAAGAACTACATTTGTTGCAGGGAACAATGCGAGAGGCGCTTGTGGTCCCTCTACTTAAACCAAGGAGGCCACCCACAGAACTTTCAGCCTATAGGCCAATATCGATGTTAAACATTGATTACAAAATGCTGAGTGGTATCCTGGCCAACGTCTCCTCCCCCACATGCAAACCCTAATACATCACGATCAGAACAGGTTTATACCACACTGAAACACGGTGTTGAATATTCTGAGTTTGTTAACTCTCCTACTCGATGAGCCAGGTACCCCGGGGGAAGCTGTGCTCATGTTGATGGATATTGAAAAAGACTTTGACAGCCTTGAGTGGGACTATCTATATGCTGTAATGACAAGAATGGGCTTTGGTCCAGAATTTCTTAAATGGACGTGACTCCTGTACTGTACCCCATCAGCAAGAGTGCTAACAGGAACGGTGACCTCTGAGCTGTGGTCGGTGAAAAGAGGCAAAAGACAAGGTTGTTCCTTATCACCTTTATTATTTTCCATAGCAGTAGAACCATTGGCATGCAGAGCTTGCTTGGGTCACCACTTCAGGGGTATATTTGCTGAGGGTGTTACACACTACATCTCACTCTATGCAGATGATATGCTGTTGCTCCTTGTGGCCAAGCAAGGGGATCCTGAGGGGGTGATACAGCTCCTCATTGACTTCGGCAAAGCTTCTGGGCTGCAGATTACTTGGCGCAAAACCTCTCTGTTCCCTGTTCGGACCCACTCTAATGCCTAATATAAATGATATGCAATGGGAACCAACCTCAATAAAATATCTGAGCATCATAATCTACAGAACTCACTCTGACCTACTCGAGGTGAGTGTAGGAGGGGTGATCAAAGCCATTAGGGCCAATGTGGTCTTCTGAAAATCTCTCCCCATCTTGGTCGCCGGCTGGATCGCTATAGCTAAAATGGTGGCACTGCCCTGCCTGCTTTATTACTTCTTGATTCTGCCAATACTTATACCCAGTGGTAAATTTCAAGAATTGGACATAATTCTGATTGATCTAATATGGGGTAGGGGGCAACGAGGAGTGGCTCTGACTAAACTGATGCGCCCAATAGTAGACGAGGGCCCCTGACTTTGAACTCTATCATCTGGCAGCCCAACTACAGTGGCACCTGTTTTGGCTCTGGGAGACGTGGGAGACACCGGAAGAACCCCCACCACTCGATACCCTGCCCGTAAACTTGTTGTGGTCCCTGTTACTAAACCTCAAACATCAGCTCCAGAGAATAGTCATAACCTAAGAGCGGTCAGATATTGCTGGAGGTGTGCCCTTCAGAGGCCAGACACCATTGTTCCCTTCGCGCCTGAACTCCCACTGTGGGCACTGGCTAGTCTAATGCGAGAAGAACACGATGGGAGGCTCCCTTACTCAGATCATGGCCCTGTACAGGGCGACAGCCCTTCTCCTGTCACCGTGCGGCACCAAGGGTGATGACCCTTATTCTTCTCAGTGGGCCCCATCTGGCATATGGGGGTTGCAAGCAGTACTAATAAAGTGGTTGCCCTCCTCAGGTCATGGTGCTTCATAGGGTGACGGCTCTTCTCTTGTTATAGCGTGGCCCCAAGAGGGATGACCCTTATTCTTTTCCATGGACTCCACCTCGCATACAGGAGTAGCGACAGCACACATGAGCAGACAGCACGATCAGTGCAGTAGTCCTGATTGACCAGAATTTCACAGTCTGCTCCTGGGACCCACTGGGCAGGATCCCTACTGGACATCGCTCCCTTCAGGTGATCTCCTTCTACTCACAAGGTCCTCTGGTCTTGGGTAAGGCAGAAGCTGATGCTCCAGGTAAATGTTTTTGATTCTCCTGGGTGATGGCCCGGTACCCAGCATTAGAGATTCGCAGACCCTTGTTACCCAGTACTGATCACAACAGGCAGAACTCGTGCTGAGCTTCTCCATACTGATATACAGCTTCAGCTTGAAAATTTGGGAGTTTCAAACTCCTAATTTTATAATCTATTTCCAGACACAAATGTCAATCAATCATGAGGTCTTGTATAGCGCTGCTTGTCACCCCGGTGGGTCTCCAGGCACTGGTGGGCTGTGCAAGCCACAGTCGAAGAGCCAGGTCTTGAGATGCTTCCTGAAGTCCTTCAGAGATAGGGAGGTGCAAAGGTGGAGGCGGAGGTCATTCCAGGACCTGGCGGCAAGGTAGGAGAAAAAACAGCCTCCACAGCGGCGGATGTGGGCCAAGGCGAGGGTGGAGGTTCGGAGATTCCTAGTTGGTTGGTGGAAAGTTAGGCCATTGTTGATGTAGGTGGGTCTGGACTTGTGGAAGTCTTTGTAGGCATGTGTGAGGAGCTTGAAGAGGCATCTTTCCTGGATGGGCAACCAGTGGAGATCTCAGAAGTGAGGGGTTACGCTGGTTCTTCTGGGGAGGTTGAGGATGAGTCATGCTGCTGAGTTCTGGATGGACTGCAGGCGGAATAGGAGTTGTTTGGTGGTTCTGGTGTAGAGTGTGTTGCCGTAGTCGAGTCTGCTGGCGATCAGGGCCTGGGTAACTGTCTTCCTGGACAGAACCCATCAGAAGATCTTGCGGAGCATACGGAGGGTGAGGAAGCAGGCGGAGGAGACAGTGTTGATCTGCTGTTTCATGGTCAGGTGGGTGTCCAGGATGATTCTGAGGTTGCGTGCGTGACTGGTGGGAGTAGGTGAGGGGCAGAGTGTGGTGGGCCACCATGTGTTGTCCCATCGGGAGGGCTTCTTTCCGAAGATGATGACCTCTGTCTTATCCGAGTTGAGTCTGAGGCAGTTGGTCTTCATCCAGGTGGCGCTGTCGGTTACCGTGTGTTTTAAGTTTGCTCTTGCTGAGTCTGCGTCTTCTGTGGGGGATAGGATGAGCTGGATATCATCAGCGTAAGAGATTATGTTGAGTCCGTGGGTGCGGGCAATGCCCACCAGAGGTATCATGTAGGTGTTGAAGAGGGTGGGGCTGAGGGAGGATCCCTGGGGTACACAACATAAGATGTCTTTGGGTGCAGAGGAGAAGGTTGATAAGTAGATCTTCTGGGTTCAGCTGGAGAGGAAGGAGGAGATCCAGTTAAGTGCATTGCCCTGGATGCCGATTTGGTGGAATCTGGTAATTAGGGTGTGGTAGGAGATGGTGTTGAAAACTGCTGATAGGTCGAGGAGGATGAGGGCTGCTGTTCCGCCTTGGCCGAGAAGACGCCTGATGCTGACAGTTGCTGCATTCAGGTTGGTCTTGGTGCTTTGGTTGGGTCGGAAGCCGGATTGGGAAGGGTCGAGGAGAGTGTTGGTTTCGACGTAGTCAGTGATATGGCGGTTGATGGCTTTTTCCAAGACTTTGGCAGGAAATGGGAAGGAGTGAGAACGGGTGGTAGTTTTTGAGTTCGTTGGGGTTGGCAGAGGGTTTTTTCAGGAGGGGCTTGACCTATGCGTGCTTCCACAAGTTGGGTACAGTGGCTGTGGTGATGGAGGTGTTGAGGACTTCTTTGAGGCGGCGTGCAATGTCGCAGAGGGCGTGAGAGGGGCAGATAGTGTTCTCAGTGGTGATGGGGCAGGAAAATTCTTTGATGATGCTGAACAATTCCTTGGTGCAGTTAGCGCTAGCCTTGATGCGGGTGTTGAGGGCTTCTTTCTTGGTCTCTCTGAGATGGTGGTAGTAGTTGTGGAGGGTGGCTCTGTAGGAGTCGAGATTGGTAGGGGTCTTGTTGGATTGCCAGTGTCTCTCTAATTTCTTGCAGTGTCGCTTGAGGGTCAGTAGCTCTGGGGTGAACCAGCTGGCCTGTGGGTGGGTCTGTTGTTGTTGGTGTTCTTCAGGGTGGCAATGGTGTCGGTGGCCGAGGAGTTCCAGCTGGAGAAGTTCTGGATGTTGTGTTTGAGAGAGTTCGAGGGGGCAGGTCTTGTTTCTTTTAGGGTGGTAGTCCACAGGGTTTCTAGGGCCTTGCCCCAGTTGCGGCAAGGATGGGTTGGGAGTCTCGTCGGGGGATGTCGTTGACCATCGATAGGGAAATGGATGATGCTGTGGTCTGTCCAGGTCAATTCGGTGGTGTGGGTGGATTTAGCTCTGTCGAAGGTGGAGAAGATGGGGTCCGGGTGTGTTTGGCTCTGTGTATGGGGGTGGTGACCAGCTGACAGAGGCCGATGATGCTCATGTTTTCGAGAAGCGTGGTTTTGGAGTTGGAGTCATCGGGGTCTTCTAGTTGGAAGTTCAGGCTGCCCAGGAAGATGTAGTGGCCGGAGTCAATGGCCAGGGAGGCTATGAAGTCCAGGATGGAGTTGCAGAAGCATGGGCCGGGAGGTCTGTAGGCGAGGGTTCTTCTGATGGTAGTGTGGGCGTCAAGCTTGATCTGGAAGTTGAGGTGTTCCGTTATGGGTGTTGTGTCGTCGTCGGAGGCAGTGCAGTTGAAGGAGTCCTTGTGGATGATGGTGATGTCCCCGCGTAGTCAGTCTTGGCGGTCGTGGTGGATCATCTTGTATCCGGGGGGAGTTGCGGTGGCGATGTTAGGTGGGGGTAAGCCAGGTTTCGGTTATGAACATGACGTTGGGGTGAGGGTGGTTATGGTGTCCCAGATTTCCGTGGTGTGCTTGTAGTGTGATCTGACACTGAGTAGAGTGCAGTGAAGCTGAGGCTTGTTGCTGGGTGTCTACTGCGTGGTCGTTATGGGGGTACTCAAGTCGCAGGAGAAGCAGCAGTGGCAGCAGGTGAAGGGTTCTCCCATGGAGCGCGGTGAGGCGATGTGGCAGTTGGTGTTGGGGGATTTGTGTTCGAGTTCGCGGATCTCGTTGGAGGATTGTCGGAAGTGGGCTGTTGGTTCAGGGGCCCTGTCGCTGGGCACGGCCCAGGCACTGACAGGCTTGCCTTTGGTGCACCTTCGGTCTTAGTCTTTGACGTGTTCACTCCTCTCTTGTGCTCTTCCTCCAGAGAGAAGTATATCTCAGCAGGTGAGTCTCAAATCTTGATAGTCCCAAACAGAGGCCATGGGAATTACTAGAGGGCCACACCTGCATGTCAGCCTCAACAATATGCTTTTGATTCCCTTATCAGCCCCTTCTCCTTCCCGAGATGTGTCCAAGTCCCCTTTAACCAGCAACCTCTTTCAGAATCAAAGAGTCCCTTTTAAAGTATACTGACGAGCCTGGCTCTTTCATCCTCCAGTGTGTGTCCCACCCAGCTTCCAGGAAAACTGCAATCCATAAGTCTGTCTAAGGGGAATCCTATTCTTCCACATGTTCCTCCAGCTAGACTTGGGATTCCCAATATGGATTCACAGGCCTCATGCACTGTACAACTCCCTTCACTTGTGCATGCTTAGTGATGCCAGCAAACTTGTGTGCAGCTTTCCATTTACTGCTGCCACAGGCACACATACATAACAGTGCACCATGTAAAAACATGTGTGCAGGCCTCCATGTACTGCTGCCACAGGCATACATACATAAGAGAGCTCCATGTAAAGACATGCCCAAATGCCTCTACGCACTGCTACAACAGGCATACATACATAACAGCGCACCATGTAAAAACGTGCATGCAGGCCTCCATGCACTGCAGGCAGACATAACAGTGCACTGTGTAATTAATGCGCTTTTCCTATGAGTTTTTATAATGACTGTTAGACTTGGCATCTTTTGGCGTGTTTCCCCTGACTTTTTGCTTTCTGACCTCCCGGTTTTGACTCTGTTTTTGCTGGTGTGATGATTCTGCGCACTTTCCTCACTGCGGTCCAGTGGGAAAGTGCAAGTGCTCCTGTATAAAATGTGTTATGGATTGGTGTTTCCATGATTGGCCTATTTGGTTTATGTGTCAGTCCCTTGTAAAGTGCACTGCGAGTGCCAGGGCCTATAGACCAAATGCTGTTGGTGGGCTGCAGCACTGGATTGTGCCACCCACGCAAACAGCCCGTAAAGTGTAACTCGGGCCTGCCATCGCAGAGCCTGTGCGCAGCCTGGGGCTGCCATGTCGACTTGGCAAGTGCACACACTTGCAAGTCCCTAAACCTTCCCTTTGCTACATGTTAGTCACCCCTAAGGTAGGCCCAAGGTACCCCTGTGGGCAGGATGCGTTGTACGCGAAAGGTAGGACATGCCCGGGTGTGTGCGGCATGTCCTGATAGTGAATTACAGCCTAGTTCGTTTTTCACTATTGCAAGGCTACCTGTTCCCCCTAGGCCAGAACGGGCAGTTTTGATTATTACAGCTTATAATCCTAACTGACCCAGGGAACATGGTAGAAATTCGAGTTTAGTATGCCTGGACTCAGAATGATAAAATGCAGCTTTTAGTAAGGTTGGTTTTAACATTCTGTGTTTGAAAATACCACTTTTAGAAAGTGGGTATTTTCTTGTCTAACCATCCAAGCCTGCCTCTGCGAGATTGTGTATTCCTTGTCTGGAATGTGAGTGACAGGGGCTGGGGGATGCCAGGAGACAGGGTGAGTCAGCGCAGGGCTGAATAGCCAGATCGACCTGTAGATGGGTGGGAGGGGTCGCACCTGGGCCCTGAATAGGACAGTGCCTTCCCTCCACAGTGCTGGCTCCACCTCCTGTGGTGCGTCTGATGTCCCTGGCCTACTCACTGAAAGAAGGGACGGAGACTTGTCAACAAAGTGCTCCAGAACTGGTTTGGACTAGGCGAAGGCCTCTCTGCCTTCAGAGAACAAAGGAATTTGGGATATAAATATTGGGGCCCTGACCCCATGAATTTAGATCTCGCTGGAATCAAGGAACCTGCCAAGACGAAGAGCTGGAAGAGCTGCCAGGAGGAGTACTGCCCCTTTGCTGTGTTGTTGTTTGTTGGGTTGGCCTGCAGCTGCTGCTTCTGCCTTGGGCAGTGAAAGGACTGGACTGAACTTTCTACAAACTTGTGCTGAGTATCTCCAAGGGCCAGGAACCGAGCTGGCCTCCTGTTAAGAAGTCTCAGGGACTACAAAGACTTCACAAGCCTCTGGGTACCGCTTCTGGAACGCTGGTTCAGTTGCCACAGAGGAAGGGAACCGCAACCGACTCCGTCAACCGAATCCATCCCTGGCCGGTGACCTGTTTGCACCGCAGACCGCATCGCCCCGCTTCGCATCGCAACCCTGGTCTCACCGTGGGCGACGTCCGACGCCGCCAACATCGAGCCGCTGCTTGCACCGTGACCTGTGGGCACCGCAGTTCGCATCGCATCGCTTCACTGGGCCAGCCGGACCAGACCGACACTGTCGCTGCAACTGGCTCAAGAGTCGAGACCGCACCGCATTTGGGGCACCGCTCGCACGTCTGCGACGCACCGCTCCGACTCGCACCGCTGTCCGACGCCAGCTCCCGCACTCTGGCTAGGTCGCCTGCACCGCAACCTGTCAGCACCGCATCGAGCATCGTCTCACCCTGCATCGCACGCCTTGGACTCACCGACTCCGTCTGCACGACGCTCATCGAGCCGCTGCCTGCACCGCATCGAGGGACACCGCACCTTGCATCGCTCCGTCTTGCACCGCAACCGCGACGAACGCCGACCGGCTCGTACACTCCGTACCAGCCACAACGAGAAAGGTACTGTGACCGAGTCTGTTCACGACTCTGCTGGCCCGTATCGACGCGGTCGGCTGGAACTGTTAGACTCTGTGGTTTTCAGCATCGCGGTAGGCTCGGACGGAGCTACCGACTCGTACGAACTTTGCTTTTGTGCTATTCCTGCAAAGAAGAAGTTACTGTATCAAGCATTCATTCGTAAAGTATAGTATTGTGGATTTTTGTCGTAATTGGTCTTGTCTTGAGTATATAAAATATTGGTTATTTTTCTAAACTGGTGTGGTGTCCGTTTGTAGTGCTTACACTGTATTACTGTTGGTTATGTGCAAATGCTTTACACACTGCCTCTGAATTAAGCCTGACTGCTCGTGCCAAGCTACCACGAGGGTGAGCAGGGGTTACTTCACGAGTGTAACAACCCTTACCCTGACTAGGAAGAAGGGTCCCTACTTGGACAAAGGTGCAAGCCCTTGCCAACTAGAGATCCCATTTCTAACATTGGTTGTCAGCGGTGAGGATAGGACTTGCGTTTGCACTTGACTTACAGTGATTGGTGTGCACTACTACCATATCGCAGACCATTACGTACCACATACTGGTTCTTTTTCTTTTGGCCTATTTTTGATCTTGCCAGTTTTCAACTCACGACTTTTGTCATGCCTGAATCAATTGCATCATCCGTTGCATCTCTGGAAGTTATCTTTGAGGAGGACAGGTTGGAATCCTACGCCGTAAAGGAGTTACGAGCGATTTGTAAAAACCTGAAAGTCCAAATTAAAGGCCTCACAAGGAAGGAGGAGCTACAGAAGGCGCTGAGGGCCTGGGTAGCAGCCAGACATGCCAATGGGCAGCCTGGTGATCTCAGTGAGGAGGCGGAGGAGCCTATTTCCAGGGTGGATGTGCTTTTGGGGAGGGGGGAACCCGCCAGGTCGGGCAGCAGCAGTCTGTCCCCAGAGGAGCTGGAGGACAGGCGGGAGGCAAGGCAGTTCGAGCTGCAGAAGCTCAGGCTGGAGAGTGAGCGGGAGGAGAAGAGATTGGGCATAGAGGAGAGGAAGATGCTCTTAGAGCATGAGAGAGAACTGAAGGAGCTAGAACTTAGGAGTAAGTCAGGCTCAGATGGTGGCAGCAATTCGTCCAGAAAGGCAGACAGGATTGTGCACATTCCCAAGAACGTAGGCAAGGAGTTCAAGAAGGGGGATGACATACAAAGGTGGTTCCAGGGTTATGAGGCAGCCATACACATGAATGGGGTCCCTGAGGAGAATTGGGGAGCAGGATTGTGGCCACTTTTCCCGGAAGAAGCAAGGGATGCTCTGATAGCTTTGGGTAAGGGGTATCACCTCACCTATGCTGACATGAAGGATGCCCTGCTCACGAAGTATGGTCTTACTCCTGAAAAGTACAGGGATCAGTTCAGGTCCAGTAAGAAGTCTGATGCCAACACTTGGTTGGAATGTGTGGATGTGTTCTGCAGGTCTCTGGATGGTTGGGTGAAGGGCAGTAGTGTAACAGATTTTCAGGGGCTCTACAACTTGATTGCATGGGAGCACTTGTCTAGTCTATGTTTTGCAGATCTGCGCCAGCACCTAGTTGATAGTAAGCTAACTGACCCCAGGAAGCTTGCTATGGAAGCGGACCGCTGGGTGAGTACCAGGGTCCACAAGAAAGCGTTTGGGGGAGACTCAGCCAAAGGTGGGCAGGGTCCCCAGCAGAAAGGTGGGGGGACAAGGGTAAAGCACAGGAGTTCTCTAAAGGGCCCCAAACTAGTACCCAGGGTAAAGGTTCCCAGCCCCCCGGTGATAAGAAGAAAGGGGTCTCTACAGGGAAGCCTGTTGAGACCGGCCACCGCAAGTGTTATGCATGTGACCAGGTAGGTCACTTTAAGGGGGACCCCAAGTGCCCGAAGGGGACACAGCCACCCACCGGTGGACAGTCCAAAGTGTTGGCTAGTGTAGCGCTTGGGGAGGAGGGGTGCCCACAGGAGGGTGGGGATCCCGCAGAAATGACCCTTGTCTCACTCGGGGACAGTGAGATGGTCCCAGGAAACCAGGTGCCCCCTAACACAAAGAAATATAGCACCTGGGTGACCATTAATGGGAACAGGGTAGAGGCTCTCAGAGATACTGGAGCCAGTGTGACCTCAGTCCGGTGTCACCTGGTGTCTGAGAAGCAAGTAGTCCCAGGAGCATTCCACCAAGTAGTTGCTGTCGACAACTCAGAGCGCCAATGTATGGTGGCGCAGGTTCCCTTTGAATGGGGGGGTCTCAGGTCCCTTAAGGGTGGTTGTGAGCCCTACCATGCCTGTAGATTGTCTGCTAGGAAACGACCTGGAGCAGTCCTCATGGAAGGAGGTTGAGCTCAGGTCCCACTTGGAGATGCTTGGGTTGCCAGAGTGGGCATGCGTGTCTACTCGGTCAATGGCGGCCAGAAAGGGTGATCAAGAGGACTTGGAGCCTGAAACAGTGGCCCAAGTCCCTGCCAAGAGAAAGGGCAGGGGGCGCGGGAAACCGGCCCCCGAAGTTCCCACGGACCGGGAGGAGGCGGACCTCGAGGGGGACGCCCCGGTGCCTACAGGGGAGCAAGTAGCCGAACTGGGAGACATCTCTGAGCTGACCCATTGGCAGCAAGAAGGGGGTCCCACCAGGGAGGAGTTCTGCAGGGAGCAGAACGAGTGCCCTACTCTGGAGGGTCTGCGGCGGCAGGCTGCAGACCAGGCAGCTGGTAATCAGTCCAGGTCACATCTGATCTACTGGGAGAGTGGTCTCCTATACAGTGAGCCTAAGGTTGCTGAGCCTGGGTCAGCCCGTGTGCTGGTGGTACCCCAGCGCTTCAGGACCTTCCTACTGGGTCTGGCTCATGATGTGCCTTTGGCAGGACATTTGGGGCAGGACAAGACCTTTGACAGGCTTGTCACCCACTTCTTTTGGCCCCAAATGCGAAGGCAGTCAGATGCACACTGTAGGTCTTGCCAAACTTGCCAGGCAAGTCGTAAGAGTGGGAGGAAGGTCAAAGCTCCTCTCCAACCTTTTCCGGTTGTTGGAACACCCTTTGAAAGGGTAGGGATGGATATTGTGGGGCCACTGGATCCCAAGACAGCCATGGGCAACAGGTACATCCTGGTCTTGGTGGACCATGCCACCCGGTACCCGGAGGCAATCCCTCTCAGGACAAAGACGGCGCCCGTGGTGGGCCGGGCGTTAATGGGGATCTTTTCCCGTGTGGGATTCCCCAGAGAGGTGGTTTCTGATAGGGGGACCAATTTCATATCGAAGTATATGACATCCCTGTGGAAGGAGTGTGGGGTAACCTACAAGTTCACCACTCCTTACCACCCACAAGGAAACGGTCTGGTGGAGAGATTCAACCAGACCTTGAAAGGCATGATCAAGGGTCTAACAGAACCCATGAGGCGTAAGTGGGACGTCCTCTTGCCATGCCTACTCTTTGCATACAGGGAGGTGCCTCAGAAGTCTCTTGGGTACAGCCCCTTTGAGCTCCTGTATGGCCACCCTGTCAGAGGACCTCTGAGTTTGGTGAAGGAAGGCTGGGAGGCGGCTCCCAGGAAAACTCCCCAGGATGTATTTAGCTACATGCTGGCCTTTAGAAACCAAACTTCCCGCTTCAGCAAACTCGCTCAGGCGAACCTAGAAGCAAGCCAGGAAGAAATGAAGAGATGGTATGACCAGAACGCCACTCTGGTCGAATTTCAACCTGGGCAAAAAGTGTGGGTAATGGCCCCAGTGGCACCTTGTGCCTTGCAGGACAAGTGGACTGGGCCATATGAGGTAAAGGAGCGCAAAAGTGACGTCACCTACCTGGTGGATTTGCAGGCTCCAAGGAACCCTTTGAGGGTCCTTCACGTGAACCGCCTCAAGCCCCACTTCGAGAGGTCCGAAGTGAGTATGCTCTTGGCGACAGATGATGGGGTGGAAGAGGAGAGTGAGCCTCTCCCTGACCTCCTGTCTACCAAGGAGCATGATGGGTCAGTAGAGGGTGTGATCCTCTCCCCTACTCTGACTCAGGAGCAGCAGGGGGACTGTCGCCAGTTGTTGGGACAGTTCGCCCCACTGTTCTCTCTGACTCCCGGTGTTACTCACTGGTGTACCCATGACGTGGACACCGGTGACAGCCATCCTGTGAAGCACAAGATTTACAGGTTGACTGACCGGGTCAGAGCCAGCATCAAGGAGGAGGTCTCTAAGATGTTGGCGTTAGGGGTGATTGAGCCCTCCCACAGTCCTTGGGCCAGCCCAGTGGTCTTGGTCCCAAAGGCTGCGGCGCCCGGTGCCACTCCAGAACTCCGGTTTTGTGTGGACTACCGTGGGCTCAATGCCGTCACCAGGACTGACGCGCACCCCATCCCCAGAGCTGATGAGCTCATTGATCGGTTGGGAGCTGCCCGGTTCCTCAGCACGTTTGATTTGACGTCTGGGTACTGGCAGATTGCCTTAACCGATGGGGCCAAGGAGAGATCAGCATTCTCAACCCCAGAAGGTCATTACCAATTCCGGGTGATGCCCTTTGGGTTGAAGAATGCCCCTGCCACCTTTCAGAGGTTGGTCAATCAGGTGTTGGCCGGGCTGGAGGATTTCAGTGCCGCCTACCTGGATGACATTGCTGTGTTCAGTTCCAGCTGGGAAGAACATTTACAGCACCTTGAGAAAGTGTTGAGGGCTCTGCAAGGTGCAGGCCTCACGATCAAGGCCAGTAAGTGCCAGATCGGGCAGGGTTCTGTGGTGTACTTGGGACACCAGGTAGGAAGCGGCCAGGTGGCACCCCTACAACCCAAGATTGACACCATTCTGGCTTGGGAGCCCCCCAAGACCCAGACAGAGGTGAGGGCCTTCTTAGGTCTCACCGGTTATTATAGGAGATTTGTTAAGGGCTATGGCACCATCGTTGCCCCCTTAACAGAGCTGACCTCTAAGAGGCAGCCCAGGAAAGTGATCTGGACTGAGTCCTGCCAGAAAGCTTTTGATGCCCTGAAGGCAGCCATGTGCACGGCGCCCGTGCTCAAGGCACCTGACTTCTCCAAAGAATTTGTCGTGCAGACTGACGCTTCAGAGCATGGTGTGGGAGCGGTGCTCTCACAACTGAACGAAGAGGGCCTGGATCAGCCTGTAGTCTTCCTTAGCAGGAGACTACTTCCCAGGGAACAGAGGTGGAGTGCCATAGAAAGGAAGCTTTTGCTGTGGTCTGGGCGCTGAAGAAGTTGAGACCATACCTGTTTGGGACTCACTTCCGGGTTCAGACAGACCACAGGCCCCTCAGATGGTTGATGCGAATGAGGGGCGAGAATCCCAAAACTGCTGAGGTGGTCCATCTCCCTACAGGGAATGGACTTTACGGTGGAACACCGTCCTGGTACAGAACACGCCAACGCAGATGGTCTGTCCAGGTTCTTCCGCCTTAGTGAAGAGAACTCCAATGGGGTTGGGTAGTTCTCCCTACTTTCAGCTGGAGGGGACATGTGTTAGACTTGGCATCTTTTGGCGTGTTTCCCCTGACTTTTTGCTTTCTGACCTCCCGGTTTTGACTCTGTTTTTGCTGGTGTGATGATTCTGCGCACTTTCCTCACTGCGGTCCAGTGGGAAAGTGCAAGTGCTCCTGTATAAAATGTGTTATGGATTGGTGTTTCCATGATTGGCCTATTTGGTTTATGTGTCAGTCCCTTGTAAAGTGCACTGCGAGTGCCAGGGCCTATAGACCAAATGCTGTTGGTGGGCTGCAGCACTGGATTGTGCTACCCACGCAAACAGCCCGTAAAGTGTAACTCGGGCCTGCCATCGCAGAGCCTGTGCGCAGCCTGGGGCTGCCATGTCGACTTGGCAAGTGCACACACTTGCAAGTCCCTAAACCTTCCCTTTGCTACATGTTAGTCACCCCTAAGGTAGGCCCAAGGTACCCCTGTGGGCAGGGTGCGTTGTACGCGAAAGGTAGGACATGCCCGGGTGTGTGCGGCATGTCCTGATAGTGAATTACAGCCTAGTTCGTTTTTCACTATTGCAAGGCTACCTGTTCCCCCTAGGCCAGAACGGGCAGTTTTGATTATTACAGCTTATAATCCTAACTGACCCCGGGAACATGGTAGAAATTCGAGTTTAGTATGCCTGGACTCAGAATGATAAAATGCAGCTTTTAGTAAGGTTGGTTTTAACATTCTGTGTTTGAAAATACCACTTTTAGAAAGTGGGTATTTTCTTGTCTAACCATCCAAGCCTGCCTCTGCGAGATTGTGTATTCCTTGTCTGGAATGTGAGTGACAGGGGCTGGGGGATGCCAGGAGACAGGGTGAGTCAGCGCAGGGCTGAATAGCCAGATCGACCTGTAGATGGGTGGGAGGGGTCGCACCTGGGCCCTGAATAGGACAGTGCCTTCCCTCCACAATGCTGGCTCCACCTCCTGTGGTGCGTCTGATGTCCCTGGCCTACTCACTGAAAGAAGGGACGGAGACTTGTCAACAAAGTGCTCCAGAACTGGTTTGGACTAGGCGAAGGCCTCTCTGCCTTCAGAGAACAAAGGAATTTGGGATATAAATATTGGGGCCCTGACCCCATGAATTTATATCTCGCTGGAATCAAGGAACCTGCCAAGACGAAGAGCTGGAAGAGCTGCCAGGAGGAGTACTGCCCCTTTGCTGTGTTGTTGCTTTGTTGGGTTGGCCTGCAGCTGCTGCTTCTGCCTTGGGCAGTGAAAGGACTGGACTGAACTTTCTACAAACTTGTGCTGAGTATCTCCAAGGGCCAGGAACCGAGCTGGCCTCCTGTTAAGAAGTCTCAGGGACTACAAAGACTTCACAAGCCTCTGGGTACCGCTTCTGGAACGCTGGTTCAGTTGCCACAGAGGAAGGGAACCGCAACCGACTCCGTCAACCGAATCCATCCCTGGCCGGTGACCTGTTTGCACCGCAGACCGCATCGCCCCGCTTCGCATCGCAACCCTGGTCTCACCGTGGGCGACGTCTGACGCCGCCAACATCGAGCCGCTGCTTGCACCGTGACCTGTGGGCACCGCAGTTCGCATCGCATCGCTTCACTGGGCCAGCCGGACCAGACCGACACTGTCGCTGCAACTGGCTCAAGAGTCGAGACCGCACCGCATTTGGGGCACCGCTCGCACGTCTGCGACGCACCGCTCCGACTCGCACCGCTGTCCGACGCCAGCTCCCGCACTCTGGCTAGGTCGCCTGCACCGCAACCTGTCAGCACCGCATCGAGCATCGTCTCACCCTGCATCGCACGCCTTGGACTCACCGACTCCGTCTGCACGACGCTCATCGAGCCGCTGCCTGCACCGCATCGAGGGACACCGCACCTTGCATCGCTCCGTCTTGCACCGCAACCGCGACGAACGCCGACCGGCTCGTACACTCCGTACCAGCCACAACGAGAAAGGTACTGTGACCGAGTCTGTTCACGACTCTGCTGGCCCGTATCGACGCGGTCGGCTGGAACTGTTAGACTCTGTGGTTTTCAGCATCGCGGTAGGCTCGGACGGAGCTACCGACTCGTACGAACTTTGCTTTTGTGCTATTCCTGCAAAGAAGAAGTTACCGTATCAAGCATTCATTCGTAAAGTATAGTATTGTGGATTTTTGTCGTAATTGGTCTTGTCTTGAGTATATAAAATATTGGTTATTTTTCTAAACTGGTGTGGTGTCCGTTTGTAGTGCTTACACTGTATTACTGTTGGTTATGTGCAAATGCTTTACACACTGCCTCTGAATTAAGCCTGACTGCTCGTGCCAAGCTACCACGAGGGTGAGCAGGGGTTACTTCACGAGTGTAACAACCCTTACCCTGACTAGGAAGAAGGGTCCCTACTTGGACAAAGGTGCAAGCCCTTGCCAACTAGAGATCCCATTTCTAACAATGACCAGCAATTTATATAGGGCTTCAAACTAATTAGGGTGTCCAGGAATCAACAGAAAGAAAACCAAAATGTGATGACTCAGAACAAGCAGCTTGTGACAATGATAAAGAGTGGATGCCATTGTGATCCTATAGCAACCAAATGGCATAAGATAAGTGTGGCCGCATCTGAGGAGAAGTAATACAGTTCTTAAAAGGACATTTGATAGTCTTTTGGGTATGCTGCATTGAATATCTCCTTACACTTCGTTGTTCGCACTTCTTTTGCATGATACACCTCCAGGCACACACTGATGCTTGGTGACCAAATTTAAAATGGAATCAGCTCAATCCATTAAGATAGCTACTCCTTTGACCAGAGTTCTATTTCTTTGCTTGGTCGATTACCTTTCAGTGATTGATTGCTGAGTGACGAGCTTGCCGAAATCCTGATGGGTTTGTCATTTTTCCGTACTGTCTTTTTTGGTAGAGGAGCATTTGTCTATTTTATGTACCAAGCAGAAGTTTGTTAGAGACTTTCCTTGAGATATCTGAAAGAATGATCAGGAGTTAATCAGATCACGGTTGTCATTTAACAGTCTCTACTGGGTTAATCCTCCCTTTAGGCAGGGCCGGTTCTAGGATTTTTGGGGCCCTGGGCCAAAAGGGAATGTGTGAGGCCCCTCTAATTTGCATATATGATATAATCAGGGCTCCAGAAGCTGCTTTTGTGCAGCCTCCTCCTGGACCACAGCTCCTCCTCTCAGCCTCCTACAAGCACCTCTTTTACAGCTCATATTGGGCTGAATGTGTGAGAATTGCTTTTGGGCTGAGAGTTAAACCTGTGGGGCGCTAAAGTGCAGGACAAAGGGCGTCCCGCAGTGTATCTGAATGGGCAGCCGGGCAGGAGGCCTAATTGCAGGACAAACCTGCAAAATGCGTCTCCTTTTTTTTTTTTTTTTTTAGAGTTTTGTATAGCGCGAACTAGACCCGAAGTTATCAGGTATCAGAGCACTTTACATGAGCACCAGTTTCGTTACAGATGGACACATTCATTTTTGTTAGGCATGGGGAGATTAAGTGATTTGCCCAGAATCAGAGGATGTTGAGCGTCATTGCCGAGACTCGAACCAGGTCCCCCAGCTTCGAGGTCGACCGCTCTAGCCGTAAGGCTACATCCGCTCCTTGCAACTGGAACACAATTCCTAAGAGGCCCAGGGAGGGGCCTAATTGCAAAGAGACACCTTTCTTTCAATTGTATTGTATTGTATTGTAATTGCATTTGTATAGCGCTTACTACCCCTGACGAGGCGTCGAAGCGCATTTACGGCGAGTAGCACGCTACTCCGGGACCCATAGAGGATTAGTGTTGAATTAGTATAGTGAAACATGCAAGTAAATTTTAAGTGGTGGATATGTTAGTCAGTTATTTGGATTCGGAAGGATAGCAGAAGGATAGAAGAGGAAAGAAGGTTTGTATTTATATAGCGCTTCTAACCCCTGATGGGGTGTTGAATCGCTTTTTTGGCGAGTAGCACGCTACTCCGGAAACCCATAAAGGATTAGTGGTGAATTAGTATGGTGAAATCTGAAAGTAATTTGAGTGGTGGATATTAGTCAGTTATTTGGAGTGAGAAGGATAGCGGAGGGATAGAAGGGAAAGAAAGGTTTGCATTCATATAGCGCCTGTTACCCCTGATGGGGTGCTGAAGCGCTTTTCTGGCGAGTAGCAGGCTACTCCGGAACCCATAAAGGATTAGTGTTGAAAATTAGTATAGTGAAATATGAAGTAATTTGAGTGGTGGATATGTTAGTCAGTTATTTGGATTGAGAAGGGTTAGGGAGGGGTAAAAAAGGAAAAAAGGTTTGCATTTATATAGCGCTTGTAACCCTGATGAGGTGTTGAAACGCTTTGTTGGCGAGTAGCACGCTACTCTGGAACCCATAAAGGATTAGTGGTGAATTAGTATAGTGGAATATGGAATTAGAGAAGTGAACATGCTAGTCTGTTATTTTGATTGAAAAGGATAGTGGAGGGATAGAAAAGTGAAGGATTTCTTTTTTAGGTCATAGCAGTAGGAGGAGGCTTTTGCATGAGTAAAAAGGGTTTTTGGAGGGGAAGAGTCAGAGGGAAGAGTTTAGAAAGGTTTGTTTTGGGGGATCGGTACAGTAAAGGAGGTGTCAGAAGATGCAAGGAGGGGTAGAGTAGGAGAGAGTCAAGAAAGGGTTATTTTGGGGAATATAGTAGTGGTATGGCGTTTGGGATAAATGAGAGAGTGGGTGTAGAGGATATAATGATAGATGTATAGGGTGAGATAGGGTAGTGAATTTGAAAGAGTAGTAGAAAGAAGTTTGAGATGAGTCAGAAAGTTGGGCTAGAAGATATATTGAGGGAAGTGTAAGCTGAGAAATAGGGTAGTGCATTGGAAATGCTAAATTAGAAGAAAGTGATAAATATATAGATCCATAAGTACATTGAAAGTATATAGATGCATAAAGGAGGTAAGTATATGCAGATTAAAGATATTGATAGAGGTAGCGGATGAGAAATAGGGTAGTGCATTGGATATGCTTTTTCAGGAGAAAAGTAACAGACACACAGATCCAAGTACATGGAGGTACATAGATGCCCAATGGAAGCAAGTACATGTAGACCAAAGAAGATTTTTTTTTCTTTTGTTTTTGTTTTTATAACAACATAATTATTGTACATGTTTATACAAAGCAATACACGAAGATAGGCACATATCTATAGTGAAAATCAATGCTTATGTACAGAGGGACAAATACATAGGGTGGGTATTAATGAATGGGAAAATAGGCAGCATTCCTGGCCCTGGTCACGACCGGTTTCGAACAGGCTCAAACAGGCACTCACCCTTGTCCTCTCCACCCTTAGCTGAGACGCCCTAAGCCTTGGCCGTTTATAGCCCTAGTAGTCAGGTGACCCCTTCAGCCAATGGGAACCCTAGCCCTAACAATATCCAATCAAAGCACTAGCCCTAAAATCTAGAACCAATAGGAGACGAGGACCTTACAGCCAATGTTAGCCCTAGTCCAAGCACCCAATCAGTTTCAAAAACCCTTGATCTCTACGTCCAATAGAGGCCCTAGCCCTACCAGTAGTCTCAACCCTAGTCCAAGCAACCAATGGCACAGGAAGCCCTAGTCCCTACTTCCAATAGAAAGCCTAACCCTACTCTTAGTCCCACACCTAGTCCAGCAACCAATCACACCAGAAGCCCTAATCGCTACTTCCAATTAAAGGTCTAACCCTAGCCCTAGTCCCACCCTAGTCCCAACAACCAATAACACAGGAAGCCCTAGTCCCTACTTCCAATAGAAATACTAACCCTAGCCCTAGTCCCAACCCTACATTGATTGAATCACAGACCCAGAAACCAATCAGAACCCTCAAATACCCAACCAATGAGGACACTAACCCTAATCCAATAGAAACATCAGATACAACCACCAATCAGTGTACACATGTACCAAACAATATAAGACTATATAAGGTCCCAGCTACCTCAGACAAGGTTTGCTGGCCAGGGAGTTGGAAGCTGCTTCTCTATTCGGAAATCTCCTAGGAGACAGACCGGCTCAATCCACACTTTGGACTTCTGCAGGTAAGGCCCCAACAAACTTGTCCTCTAACAACACTATTTGTATAAAACTTTACTCCCTCTCCTGGCCAAAAACGAAGTGCACAGTCCCTATTAAACACAGTTTAAACAGCTTACAGGACATTACTGCTGTCTCTGGGGGAAGGGGGCTGGTTTCACTGACTTGTTAACACAAGATGGTCACTGGGGGTGCACTGCTTAACATACAGGTCTTAGCACAGAGCAAAGGAGACATTTGGAGGGAAAAACTGATAGTCACAGGGAATGAGAGGGGAAAAACTACAGAGTTTGGACTGCAAATCCCACAATTCAACAGGTTAAATGGAAGCAGTCACAGGCAGGAAAAAGCACAAGTTTAAACACAAAAACGTGGGATAAATTATGCAATCACTGGCAGGTTAAAACTACAATTTTAAACTGTAACAACCACAGGCAAAGACAGTTAAAGAAATTTACAAAGGAAAAAATAAGATGATGCAATCACAGGTAGGGAAAATCGTTTTTTAAACTTTTTTAGGAAAGAGATAGCACTAGTCTGCCTCCTTACCACTTCCTGGACTCTGCTCACTGCAATCTGGGGCACAGGTAGGCTGCAACTCACAAGATGGAGGAGAATGATTTGGGGTTCACCCAGCAAAGCCTTAAGGGGCCTGGGAAGGTGTGAGAGGAGGGCTCAGATTTGCTTGGAGCTGGGGAAAACCAATAGCAGTCCTAGGTCTGCTGGCCTGGGGGTGGGGCTGGGACTGGGGAGCTGCTCTATTCACAGATCTCCTAGGAGACAGACAGGCTCAATCCACACTTTGGTAAGGCCCCAACAAACTTGTCCTCTAACAACACTATTTGTATAAAACTTTACTCCCTCTCCTGGCCAAAAAACGAAGTGCACAGTCCCTATTAAACACAGTTTAAACAGCTTACAGCACATTACTGCTGTCTCAGGGGGGGCTGGTTTCACTGACTTGTTAACACAAGATGGTCGGTGTGCTCACAGAGCTAGGGTGCACTAGAACCTGGCATCACATGCCCTACACCTCTGTTGTAGGAAAGTGACCCTTTTTACATGGTTACCCCCCACTTTTTGCCTGACTTCTGATGCAGCCTGACTTGATGTGCCCTGGGTCCCTGCCAATCAGGTTCCCAGGGCCTGTGTTCTTTCCCAAGACTGTACCCTTGTATCCACAATTGGCATCTCTGGCCACAGGTCAGCCCCTGGTAAATGGTACTACAGGTACCCAGGGCACTGTGACCAGAGAAGGCCTCTAAGGGCTGCAGCACCTATTGTGCCACCCTTAGAGGCCCTGCACCTTTTCACTCACACACTGCCTTTGCAGGCTGCGTGTTTTGTTGCAGAGAAAAGTGAAGAGTCGACATGGCACACAGCCATGTGTGCCATACCTGCAATCCACTGCCTGAGGCCCAGGTAAGTCACCCCTCTAGCAGGGTGCACTAGCCCTCAGGTGAGGGTACAGTTGCATGAGCCCTGACTCATTGTCAGTGAAATTTTCTTTATCCCTTATTTCCTCCCTTTACCTTTCCCCGCCGCTGCTGCCCCCGCGGCCCCTCCCCCCCAGCGCGACCGGCCCAATCCAGTTCCCCTCCCGCCTCCCAGCTGTCCAGCCCTCCCTGACCCCTACTTAATGGCGGCCGCTGCGGGGACAGGCGAGCAAGACCACTGACTCATTGTCAGTGAAATTGCTCTCCCACCCTCGCAGCTCCACCATTAAGTGAGGCCTGCCCCTGCACTCTCGAGTGTTGGTGGTCGATTGAATCGGCAGGAGTACAAGAGGGCTGGTGGTGTGTTGAACTGGTGCGGGCCCCATTCTGGTGGACTGAGTGCGAGGTCCTGGGCAGCTGCCAACACTGCCCATGTCTAGCACCAGCCCTGACTTTAGGGGCCATCATTCTCTTTCAGCTCGCTTAAGGAGTGGACCTCAAGCATAAGGTTCCCACCTGAGAGAGGTGGTAAGTAAGGGACTTCAACGGAGGGGACTCGGTTATAGGTAATTGCACTAGGATTTGAATATTCCTACTTGGAAGACTTGGTTACAATCAACTCTGCAGTGGAAGGGGGAAGCAAATCCCTTGACGAACTCTAGAAGGCCCCCGACTCCTGGTACCTGCTACCAAGGAATCTCATCTCTCATTACCAGAATCTTGGCTGTCCTTTTCTGGACAGTGTTTAAACTGCTTTAAGCATGAAATAATAAAATCACTTTCAATATTTTAGCAAACGATGTTTGGGGACAGCGTGATGCGGAGCTACTTAATATGTTTAAATGTATTGAGAAAATCCATTGCACGCGTTTATAATACGTGTCTAATAAAAACCCCATAATGAAATAAATAAGGTTTGTCAAATTCATGCTACTTTGTTATGGTGTTTACAATTTTTCTAGCTCATAGCAGATTCCAGATTTGTACAGGCAGCCTTCTAAAAATAACTGAGCAATTGGATGGAAATCAGAAACAGAAGGCTGTGAAATGCAGGGACCATAATACAAGGCTCGGAATTAAAGTCAACAACTCGTGATGACAAAAAGCAGTCAACTGAAATATACCGGCAATCATTCCCTATAAACCGATAAGAATCCCAGGGCTTCACTAGCTCATTTCCCCCTACCCTTCATTCTCTTTGGTGTTATTCCTGCATAACCAATGAATAAATGTATCCCTCAGTTGAAACAGATTGCAATAGAATCTTGAGCCTGTTCATGATCTGACACAGGATGCGAGCACGAGCATTTCTCCTATCATTAATATGAGGTCGCAATATGAGCCTGAAGAGATTAGTTATCATAACTTACTCCAACAGCCAGCTCGTGCCAACCAGCCTTCGTAAGAAGCCCACCAGGAGAAATCTGGAGGTACAGTGAGAACACCTACAAAATGATTTTTTTTTTAAAACACCTTGAAGATGGGGAATACATCAACACAGAACAAGAACCATTCAGGAAATGTATTGGAACGATTTAGAAACAACTTCAGGGTCGGACTCGCCTATAGGGCAACGGTGCCCGACGGGCTAGTCTGACAGGTCAGTGTGCGGGCCGGTTTTATGGCTATTTGAGGGGCTGTTTATAGTCTGCTGGGCAGGTTTTTACAGTTGATTTTCCCAAAATTAAAACACACATCGCCTGCAGCAAACTCAAATCCATGCAGTCATAGATACTTTGCAAAACACATAAATCGTGGGCCTCATATACAATGATTTGGCGTAGAGCAGTGCTGAAAGTGTTTTTGCTGTCCTACGGCCAATCGAAAAGGGCAGGAATGCACCATATTTATGACATAACGGTGCATTTCTGTCCTTTCAGTCAGTGCCGACGCACAATTTGTACACTATACAAATTCGAATTTCGAATTGATACTAAATTTTGTTTGAATATACACACCCGTGTTTTGCCTTTCTTCTCTCTTTTCATTTTAAGTTTTTTAATGATCGATTCATTGATAAGTGTACGTTATTCTTTCTAATTGACTCTTTTGATTGATCTTGATGTAAGTTACTTAAATAAGAACTTACCTGAAAATTACATTTAAGCATTGAAGATTTTTTTTGAAATTAATCCCTTGTAGGCATATTTACCTGCTTATTGTGAACTGCCCAAGCCGACAAGGGTCTATTGGGTTCCCCATTTTCTTGTCTTAGCGCCAACAAAGGCACCAGTGTCTGCGTTGTTGGCAGGATTGTTTTTGTGCAGTAACACATTCCTGCTCAAAAACAATCCATGGAGGTGTTTTTCTATTTCTAAAAAAGAGGAAAAAACGAGGAGAAATAAACATATTTCTCCTCGTTACGCCTGCCCTGGGGAGGCATACAGTTTTGACGCATTCCCAGGTTTACAGATCCTTGTAAATCTAGGAATGTGTCAAAACCCATAGGTGTTGCTTGGGAACACCCACCGCAACACCCATGGAACACCTCCCTAACGCAGTGTAAGGCAACGCCGTGAATTGCTCTGCGTTGCCTTACACCATATCTATGAGGCCATGAAAAGCTACGCAAAGTGCTTTGTATGGCCTCGTAGATATGGGTCTGCACTCTGCGCTGCCAGAGCGACATGAAAAGTGACGGACCCTTGGCACAAGAGGCTTGTAAATAAGCCCCACGTCTTTGCAGTTTCAAAACTGCCCCAATTTGCAAACATGGACCACTTTTTTTGCTTTCTAATTCTTTAATGGGAGCTGCTTTTATTTTGATGCCTGGGCCTATTTTCTGTCCCAGTCCGACCCGGAACAACTTAAATTGGAGATGTTTGTAAATTAACAACATACATATCTCTCCATAACTCTCTGATTCGCCTCATCACTCACTGCAAGCAAACGGGATATTATTTGTAAAAGATGTGAGCCCTTACCAAGTAATATGTCCAAAATCTGTTATGTCCAACACACAAGTTCAATAAATAAACCTGGGCTCGGGTCAGATACAGGGCACATGGCAGATGCCTACCACTACTACCACCCCTACCCAGGGGGTGCCAGATGCCTACCACTACTACCACCTCTACCCAGGGTGTGCCAGATGCCTACCACTACTACCACCCCTACCCAGGTGGTGCCAGATGCCTACCACTACTACCACCTCTACCCATGGGGGCTGGATGCCTGTCACTACTACCACCTCTACCCAGGGGTGCCAGATGCCTACCACTACTACCACCTCTACCCATGGGGGCTGGATGCCTGTCACTACTACCACCTCTACCCAGGGGTGCCAGATGCCTACCACTACTACCACCTCTACCCATGGGGCGCTGGATGCCTGTCACTACTACCACCTCTACCCAGGGGGTGCCAGATGCCTACCACTACTTCCACCTCTACCCATGGGGGGCTGGATGCCTACCACTACTACCACCCCTACCCAGGGGGTGCCAGATGCCTACCACTACTACCACCTCTACCCAGGGTGTGCCAGATGCCTACCACTACTACCACCCCTACCCAGGGGGTGCCAGATGCCTGTCACTACTACCACCTCTACCCAGGGGGTGCCAGATGCCTACCACTACTACCACCTCTACCAATGGGGGGCTGGATGCCTGTCACTACTACCACCCCTACCCAGGGGGTGCCAGATGCCTACCACTACTACCACCTCTACCCAGGGTGTGCCAGATGCCTACCACTACTACCACCCCTACCCAGGGGGTGCCAGATGCCTACCACTACTACCACCTCTACCCATGGGGGGCTGGATGCCTGTCACTACTACCACCTCTACCCAGGGGGTGCCAGATGCCTACCACTACCACCTCTACCCATGGGGGGCTGGATGCCTACCACCAACAACACCTCCACTCACAGGATGGCTAATACATGACACAACAAGCACACACCAACATAAAGAATGCAACATAAAGACATCCCCCCAACACCATGACAAGCGTGTGTAGACTGTGTCAAATGCCTACAACACTGAACATGACTTTGAACATACAATGTGACCCCCTATCACATGTGTCACACATAAATGTGTGTGGCCCCCACAATGCAAGCAGACAATGACCACTGTGGCAATGGGGTCCAACCCCCATCATCACAGTGACCAAAATGTAAGTGTGGGGTCCATAGCTGAAGCACATCTTGAACATTGTGGCAATGGGGTCTAAACCCCCGTCATCACAGTGACCAAAAGGTAAGTGTGGGGTCCATAGCTGAAGCACATCTTGAACATTGTGGCAATGGGGTCTAAACCCCCATCATCACAGTGACCAAAATGTAAGTGTTGACATTGAAAAAGCTGCAACTGCCAAACTGCATGGATGATTCCTGGTCACAGAACAACAAACACATCAGTGGCAAAGTAGTGCTTGTGTCCCATAGCAACATAGATTGGGGGAGGCAAACACTGCAGTGCAAATAAGACATACCTTTGGCCATGTGCAGACAAACATCACCCATGGGGGCTGACACTGTCAACATTCATCAATGACACAATGACAGAAGTGACCATCAGAAAGCAGATCCACATATTTGCACCAATGGGCACACAAATGCAGATACCCTGTGGAGACTGTAGATGTGAGGTGAACAGATACCATGCCATGGCAGCAATGGGACACACAAACAATGATCATTGTGCTGACTGATGACCTAGGAGTCCCAGGGACAGCAGGGGAAACCCACCAAACAACATACAGCCAAGGGCACACTAAAGATATGCCAATGCAGTGGTGCAGATGCACAAACACAAACAGGCAGACCCACACTGCACATCAAACACAACAGGTGAGGGGGGGGGTGCCAGTGTCCCCAGGCAACCACACAACACATGATGAGGCCTGAATACCAATTACACAGATGCGCATACAGGGCCACACAAAGGTAACTCATGGATCCAAATCCCCTATGTGGGCAATCAGGCATTGTTAGATGAGAGGGAGCACAAATCACACATGTCACACAAGCATGTAGGAACAGCAACTGACACAGCAAGACACAGACACACCACAGCACTACCCCCAGGGTCCCCACAATGTGGTGACCCTGGGCTGCATGACAATCCCACTGTGATGACAAAGCTAGATGTCGTTCACACTGTGAACCACAGTCATGTGTCCTGAGCAACAAACTACCATCACACCTACACAAGCACAAATCAATCAGCACGGCCAGTAAGCCAAGGCCAACATGGAGGCAGGGGTCTAGCCGGGCAACAACTCTCATCTGCACACACTCAACACCACACACCTCGACCTCCAACAATGTGCAGCAGTGAAGCTCACATGCACTGGTGACATTGCACATGCACCCATGACAATCCCATGGGTGGTGGTGGTAACCAAGGTGCAGAAACACATCACACATGGCCACTCAACAAGACTCCTGAATGTCTGACACACTGCACACTACGCTGTACATGGACATGACGGCAATACCACACCAACCAATGGGATCCCAGCCACAGTCCCACACCAATGAAGAAGCCAAGGTCACCCACAAAGAACACACATAGACAACTACCAACATTGCAGCCCTGACCCTGAGGAGTGCCAGCAGTCACACACACAACGTGTCACAATCACTGAAAGCTAACACAAACTGGAAATTACATGACAGTTGTAAACAACAAGTGCCAAGGGGAATCCTGACTGTGTCCCATCTGCGTCTGCCCACAAACTCAGCCCTGACAGCAAACACACCTATGGGTGACACCCTGATGACCAGTAATGTGCCATGCACCCACATCACAGAGAACCCAGGGAGAAGACTTTGGGGGAACATAGGTCAACTCAGCAAGCATCACAAACAGGAACATCACTAGGGATCCCAGCATGCACAGCAAAATGGAAGTGAACACACAGGCATGCTCATACAACACACACCTTGGGCGCAGGCGATGTCACAGGAGTACACACTGCCATGAGGGGACTCCACTCCTGTGTGAGGAAAGCTGTGCCATATGTTGCCTCAGTAGGGCTCCATCATGTCAGCAGAACACTTGGTCACACAGTCAACAATTAGCACCAAATGAAGGCTCCCGTCACATCAGCCTGGTCATGGGAGTGTCAACGAAATCATCAGCACAGATCCAACACACATGTATAGCAAGTTGCACTGACAACACAGATGAGTCCTTCCCCATTGATGCCCAAACCTGCATGTCCAGTGGAGATGGCCACACGGTCAGGGAAGTAGACTAATTGAACAATGGCAAGCACAACAGATGTGCAGGGGTGGAAGCCACAGATGTGACATTGCTAATGTAAGTAGGAAATCCCATTGCCAAATATTGAAAACATGACACCCTCAGATGCAGCTAAGGATGACATGGATACACTACAGGATAGGACACATTCCCCCTGGACCACATGGGTTCCTGCACAGTAACACTTCATTTTCATGAGACCAAATATCACCATCACTGCAGCAAGGGCATGGTTAGCATCATCAACATCATGTACATCAGAAGCAAAACCACTAGAGAACAGAAAGTTGCTTTATTCAGCATATGTGGGTTCAAAAGTTGAAGTCCAGTAAAAAGAAACAAAGGCCAATGGCCAGTCCATCCTGAAAGTCAAAACAGGGTGACAGTGGCAGATGTCACCCTACGCATGCCTGCAATGATAAAAACCAGGGACAATCCCCTCGGAGGGGCATACGGGGGGCAGGCCAGGCACCGCAGGGACAGGATCAGGGCTCACCAGAAGGAGGCAGGGAAGGGGTGGTGGGTGCTGGAGAGCCACTGACAACTGCAGTGGAGGTGTCTGACATGGTGTGTGCCGGCACAACTGGGGGCATGAGTCAGATGGTGTGGGTGCCAGCACGACTGCAGTGGGCCGTGCAGATGGAGTGGACAGGTTCCCCACTGCAGTGCCCAAGTCAGACCGGGTGGTAGTGGACTCCACTGCAGTGCCTACCTCCAGGGGAGGAGAATGGGGATCAGGTAAGGTGGGCAGGACAGAGGGGGAGGAACCCGTCTCCACACCAGTGGCACAGACAAGCGCAGCGGGGGGTGTGGGGCCGGAAGAGCAAGTGGCAGGGGGAGAAGGCCTGATCATTTTGGGGATGGTGTATCTGTGGGTGGGGGAACCTGGGGCGGGGTGTGGTGGGGGCACCTGTGGAGTGGGGGCCTGAGGGTTGGAGGAAGGAGACTTGGTGCCTGAGCTGCAGGGCGGTGGCGGGGTCTTGCTCTTCCGGGTCCTGGGGGACTTGCGGATGGGGCGTCAGTCGGTCTGCGCCTGGGGGAGGGTGTCCGGGGGCGAGGGGCACTCCGCTCCGTGTGGGTGGGCTTCCTCTTCCCCCTGAATGCTGTATCAGCTGGATCGGAGGGGAAGAGGCCGAGGTCACTGAGGAAGAGCCGCTGTGTCTTTGGGGTTGCAGGTGAGGCAAGGGAAGGGGCTTTGGAGGGAGAGGTAACTGAGGACTGCGCAGTGCTCGTGGATGCGTGTGTGCCTGGGCCCCATCCCCTGTGAGTGTGGTTTCAGTCCCCTGACTGTGCGTGCGTGTGCGTCTTGATTTTGGCGTGTGTGTCTGTGTGCTGCTTGTGTCTGTGCTGGTGTGTGCCTGTGCCAGTGTGTGTGTGCTTGGGACAGGTAAGGTGCTGGGGAGTGTGGATGGGGCAGAGGCAGGAGGGGTGAGGGACTGTTGGAGGAGGGACACTGCTGCCGTCAGGGAGGAGTCCATGGACCTATTGCCCCTCTGTAGGGCAGACATGCCCGATGAGATGCCCTCCATGAACGACACCAGCTGAGTCAACAGAGTGGTGTGTGCATGGAGGACACTCAGCATCGCTGTCTGCCCTACATGGAGCTGGCGAAGGAGGTACACAGACTCCTCACTCAGGGCAGCAGGGGACACAGGGGCAGGGGGTGCGGTGCCTGGCCCGAAGGAGACACGCTCCCAAACATGGGAGCCTCCACGGACCTCGGGAATGGGAGCCGATGGGAGGGCGGTGGTGGTGGTGGTGGTGGCGGGGACAGTAACACTAGCTGGGGTGTGGTGGATGCTGACACCCGCATCCACAAGGGAGTCATCCTCCGAGCTGCTGTGGTCCTCAGCTGAGGTGGATGCTGCTGAGGACTCCTCGGTGTGGCTCCCCTCGCCCTCTGTGCCACTGGGTCCCTCCGACCACTCCTCGGCTGCTGACCCAGTCTGGTTCTGCGGCTCCTCCTGGTCCGTGGAGCTGTCCCCTCCTGTGGCCGTGGATGTATCTGCAAACAATAGGGAAACAGACAGACATCAGTCACCTGCACCGAACGCACACACCACAGTAAGTACAGCACATTACAGAGCAAGCCCTGGCATCCTTAGTTGAACATTGCCAAAAGTGCCCAAACAGAATAGGAGAAGCCAATTGTCAGTCTGATGGTCAACCATGGCACTCACATCCCTCCTGGCTTTGCACCCATCTGTCTGGTGTCTGTTGGATGGCAATACCCCAGTGTGGACACATGCACCACCTACACAGTAGTTGGACAGTGCAGAGAACACGGTGAAGCATGTGAACATGCACACATCACAACTCTTGCCACTGAGTCAGTACAGGTGTCCGGATGAAAGGGATGCCCAGAGTCAAATATGAAATGCATGTGATGCATACCAGCGACTGACACCATGATGCACCTATGTCCTGATAACCATTGCCACAATGGTGTGCATGTAGCACAATCCACTCCCCTAAAGAATCACTCATAGGAAGTTACATGCCATGGCACAGGCATGCCTGCTAAGTCATACATCACTGTCTCCAGTCACATGGGCAGGGCAGCCAGACAACAACAGTCTGCACTGTGTCACAATAGTAGGTCATGGGGAATGCAAGTCCTGGAGCTGAACAAGTGCACATGTACATCCCCCACACACCACATCATCTGAACCCTTATCTGTCCAGGTCATACCGATTGGACATATGGGAGACCTGTAACACAACCCTCTGAACCTGAGCACCTCACAATCTGCTGTGAATGGGAAACAGCTGCCTGAACTTCACATTCGCATACCCCAGTCTGCACGGTCAGGTGATCAAACACCTATGTGTCACACAAGTATCGTCTCCTATGGTCACATCTCCGGTGGCATGCTGAGCCCCAACCGAGAAACACCCCAGCAGTCCTGACAATGAAGCCACAGCACACTGACACAGAGGCAGACACCTGAGGGGACATATCACTGAGCACAACGTGTCAGCTGATACACGGCAGTGGGAGTACAGAGTGTATTGTATGGCCTGGAGTAGGCATGACTGTCCTGCCCCACATGAATGAGGGATGAGCCCTGGACAGTAGGCAGGTGGCTAAGTATGTGTGACACACGTAATATACACACTCCTGGGGCCCAAACATTGTCCCACCCCCAGGCACATGTGGTGGATCAGCTCAGCAATTGGACCACATATCAAAGTAACACGCAGATTACATGTCAGAACACAGGCATTGTGTAAGCAATGGACCCACCCATGATGCCCACCACAGAGTTAGGGGAACAAATGCTGTCCCCCACCTTGAGTTAAGCAAAATGCAAGGACACAGTACCCAAGTGACACAATTCCCTGACTGTAAGGGCCACACCTGGGTATCAGATGAGGAGTGGGCAGTGCACAATTGAGGGACATGGGTCCTGGACCACATGACTGATGTACTGTGGAAGTTTAACCAGGCCAGAGGAGGGCACATAGCATGGCAGACAAAGTTCACAATGCAGTCATGGACTCACCCCCTCCTTGCTGCTCTCTGGCCTTCAGCTGCCCATCCAGATCAGGGAAGACCACCGACAGGATCCTGAGCATGTGGGGGGTCAGGGTCCGGTGTCCGCCCCTCCTGCGAGGAGGCGACAGCTTCAGCTGGACCCGTGTGATCCTCCGGGTCCAGCCCCGAAGGTCCTGCCACCTCTTCTGGCAGTTGCGGATCTGGCGCTTGTAGACCCCCACGGATCTCACTGCCCGGACGATGGTCAGCAATATCTGCTGCTTCTGGTGGGCATCAACCTGTGAGGATGACAAAGTGAGAATGCCATTACTACACATGCAACATATCCGTGCATTACACAGTTGGATATACATGTCTCAATCACAGGGGCACATGATGTACACAGGCAGTGCAACGATGGCTATGGACAGTTTGCCAGCAGTTACTACATGGTATCATTGCCTGGGAAGTAAAACCTTGTTTAAATGCACTGTCACTGCACTATACCTGTTCAGTGCATGTAACTACACACTATGGGGGGTGACAACTACTCAGTGAGCCTGCTAGCCAGTGGCGTGTAGACTGTAAGCCTTGCTAGTCAGACAACATGCACATTTAGTGATGCAGTGGACAGCACACTCACCTGCTCCCCTGCTTTCCCATACAGCTTGCTGTACTGTGGAAGGAGGCTGTCCAGCAGGGCCTGGTTCTCCTCAGTGCTGAAGGCTGGGGCTCTCTCCACAGTACGTGCCATTGCAGGGTCCAGAGGGTGCAGATACAGCAGCAGTGGTGGTGGCAGATGTCGTCCTGGAGCATGTAGTGCAGGCAAGTGAGCTCTCAGGGGAACAGCCAGCATTATAGCTGTGCTGCAGAGGCAGATACTGTCCCATGTGTCCAAAGTGATAGGTCCAAGTCGTTTGCATCTTCTGAATCTGGCCAATCCATGGAATTGCACCACTTACACACGCCCACAGCATCCTTCAAAAGTTCAACTTCATGACACCCATGAATTTGCAACATTGTTGTGGGTGACCAACTGAATTTCCAGCATCAGACTCGTTCAAGATTTGAAAACGCGTCCGTTGCCAGGCCAGGCCATAGCCAATGGGTGCGCACCGATCGGTCCATTGCTGTTCAACGCGTACCCGGGATACAACGCGTACCCGCACACATTGAATGCAACGGGCCGGCCGGGCACACCGATCGGTCCATTGCTGTCCAACGCGTACCAGGGATACAACGCGTACCCGCACACATTGAATGCAATGGGCCGGCCGGGCACACTGATCGGTCCATTGCTCTACATTGCGTACCCGGGATACAACGCGTACCCGCACACATTGAATGCAATGTGCCGGCCGGGCACACCGATCGGTCCATTGCTGTCCAACGCGTATTGCGAATACAACGCGTACCCGCTCACATTGAATGCAATGGCCAATGTGTGCGCACCGATCGGTCCATTGCTGTCCAACGCGTCCCTGTTCAAGTCACTGGCATATGTCACCATGCCTGTCACAGGTGAACATATGCCAGCTACATATACTTCCCAGGGAGTGAGGGGCACACCTACAACACCACAGCCTGTCCACACTGTATCCTAAGGTATGTAAGGCTGCATTACCTATTCCGTGTATGGGGGTGAACCTGTTGTTCTGTGGGTGTCACTTGGGGGCAGCCACTCCCAGGCTGTGCACGTGTTCATGGGGACAGAATCCTTGGTGTGTCGTGCACATGACCACTGTGATGTGCAACTGTTCATTTCTGAGCATGTGGCATGGTCACATTTCACGGTGGTGTATGTGTATGTCATGTCACATACCCCCTGAGTCCCATGTGGGACGGTATGTACGTCCCAGGGTGACCCATTGACACAATAGTGATGGTCCTCCACAGTCTGTGTGCATGTTGTGTTTACAATGTCTCTGATTCCATGTGCACAATGGGAGACAGTCTCCACATCCACGTTGTTTGTGCATGGACTTTGATGTTGTGCGTGTGTGTGTCACAGACGTCCATGTCTGTCCTGCCGAGGCAACAGGGACCACTACCTGTGGGGGTCATGGTTGTTTTGCTGTGGTGTATTCATGATACACCATGTCATGCCAGTGTCCATGTGGCAATACAGGGTCCCTGGGAATCTACCTGTCGATGAGCTGTGATGCCTGGGGCACATCTGTCCTCACATGTCACTGTTGGGTGTGTTTGGAACGTGGCAGCAGGAGATGGGAACTGTGACACGGCCTCATGATATCCCATGGCACAACCTGGGACTTGTTGATGCCACTTGTTGAACTGTGATGTTAGATGTTGGCCATGTAGGTGCCATACATGTCCTTACGGAACTGCACACATCATGTACTTGTGCCTCATAATGATGTATCATGTGATATTGAGTATGGTCAATGCCACATATGTGGGGTGACTGACAATCTTTCTTTCTTCACATATGCACTGCAGGGCACCAGCTGTCCATAGACCATTCCCTGACCTTGCAACCATGGTGGAACGGGACTGCATCCGACGGTACCGCTTCACCAGGCCGCTGATTGAGGTATTGACGGTGCGGTTGGCCCCACATTTGCAAGCTGGCCGGACATACCCTACAGCGCTGACCCCCAAGGTGAAGGTGATGGCAGCCCTACACTTCTTTGCCACCGGTACCTTTCAACACACTGTGGCGTCTGCTGGTGGGATGTCACAGACCATGTTCAGCCGTGTGCTCCGCGATGTTTTGGAGGCTATGTTGATATACCTGAACCAGTACATCTATTTCCCTAGACTCCAACAACTCACTGACGTGAAGAGTGACTTCTATGCCCTGGGGAGGATGCCGCATGTCATTGGCTCCATTGATGGGACACATGTGGCTTTGGTACCACCACAGGCCCAAGAGCAGGCATACAGGAACCGCAAACACTACCACTCGGTCAATGCACTGGTGGTATGTCTTGCAGATATGAGCATCTCACACGTCTGTGCCCGTTTCCCAGGTTCTGCACACGATGCCTACGTGATGAGGAGTAGTCGCATCCCGAGGATGATGTCACAGATGCGGAACCAGCGTGCTTGGCTTGTTGGTGTGTACTGACTTTGTACCATTGTGTGTGTTCTGCAATGTAGTGTTCCACCCTCTTTTCCAACTCAGCTAATGTGCAATTGTCTGTATGTAGGTGACTCCGGATACCCCAACATGCCGTGGTTGCTGACGCCCCTCAGGAACCCTGTGACACCAGCCCAGATGCGCTACAATGAGGCACATGGTCGGACCAGGAGAGTGATTGAGCGGACATTTGGTCTCCTGAAGAGCCGCTTCCGCTGCCTGGACAAGACAGGAGAGGCCCTCCCATATGCCCCAGCAAAGGTGTGCAAGATTGTCATCGTCTGCTGCATGCTACACAACCTGGCAGTGCGGAAGGAGTTGCCTCTCATCCTGGATGACGATGACCAACATCCGCCACCTGTGGAGGATCCTGGCCTGGACCACGATGCCAGTGATGATGATGATGATGATGATGGTGATGTCCGCACACAGCTCATCACCAACTTCTTCAGCTGAATGTGAGTATCCGGAGATGTGATGTCAATGATGTGAGTATGCATGATATGTGTTGGTGGTGCTCTGGTGCTGTTTGAGTGTGTCCATGTGCTACATGACTGTATGCGTGTAGCGATGTGTCCTTACAGGTAGTCTGTACTCCCCAACAGTGTTGACATGCTAACTTGGTTCTGGGTGGCTATCTTGTGACATGTATTGGGCATGAGTATTGCAGTTCTGTCCTGTTCTTCAGTGCTTTTGACTGTGTTTCATTTCTGTCCTTCACAGGGTACTTTCAGAGTCGTTTGGTCAACTGTGATCCCCGACACCATGATTCGACTTCCAGAGTGGTAGCTGTCGTGTCCCTACAGGTGATGTGCGCCACACCCATGGACTTCCTTCCTTCTACACTTGTTGACTGTGTGCCCGCTGCCAGGTGGGATTATCTTGCATCTGTAGTGGTTACAACATGTTGCAAATGTGTAATAAACCTGTGCTTCACTTTGTGATGTGCGTTGTCTGTGGTCACACATCTGACTGACATTTGCTTACTGCACCAGTGGGCTAGTTGACAAAGACTGTGAATAGGTGTTGTGTCTGTGCATTGCACCGTATTTCCTGGCAACATCAGTGTAGGCGATGAGTCAGATGGCCTAGGTGTGTATATGTTGTGTAGCCCTGGTGGTGTGTCTCCCTCATATGTGTCATGTTGCCATGACTCACATGCCTGTGTTGTACTTGCTGTAGCAGTTAGCATGCACAGTGTAATTTCGCAGGTCATCATCTCCATGACAGAAACCACGTTGGAATCACAACAGAGGCAGGTATGGTGTATTAGTGTGTTTATTGTCATACATGTGTGTGTATAGTGCACAGGATGGTGGGTGCTGTACATTGTGATTGTAATCCAAAGTTCCTAGATGAATTGGAAGTCCTAGTAGCAGAAATGTCCTGAGTAAAGTCCACTGTCATCTGATACATTGGTCCAACTTGTACTCCCCATGTCATGTGGGGGAGTTGTGTTGCAGTCAACAGGGTGAACAGTTTGCGCACAAAGGTGATTATCTAGAACAGGTTTTGGCTTCCTGGGGGTTGCACATGGCCATCGGCCTCTCAGTTGCCCCTCCTCGGACGACCCCTCTTCTTTGGGGGGGGGACCCTCAAGTGCAGGCTGCTGCGGTGCAGGGGACTCTCCGCCAGAGTCATCCTCCCTCCCTGTGGCAGTTGCAGTTGTTTCAGCACCAGATGTTGTGGGCACACAGGGAGGTGTTGACTGGTTGCTGCTCATCTGGCGGAGGCATTGTAATATGTCCCTATGCACCGCCGTCATCTCTTGCAGTGTGTCCCACTTGGACTCCACGCGGGACATGTGTAAGTCCAAGCGGGCATGATGGGCAGCCTGCTGCTGTTTAATGTCCCTGAGGAGCCCCACTACCTGGCTGAGCTCTCCGGTGCTGGACTGGTACGCATCGGCTATGCGTACCAGTTGTGGGTCATCATGCAGTCCAGAACCCTCTGCGATCAGCGACCTATGTCTCCCACCCCTGGCGACACGTGCAGTATCTGAGGTGGCACGCACAGGTGACCCTGGGCCCCCTTGGGGGTTGTTGGTGGTGTTGGTGTCCATAGCCCCACGTTGGTCCAGGGTCCCTGTGCTGGTGGTGGTGGTGCTCCTTGGTCTGTCCGTGTTGGCAGGGGTGGTATGTGTGTTGACAGTCGTTGGAGGGGTGGGTGCAGGGGGTGCAGCTGGTGGTCCTGCTGGTGCTGCATGATGACTTGCTCCGGAGGTGCCAGGTAGGTCTTCGTCATCCGAGGAGGGCAGAGGCTGTTCCACACCAGTGAGCTTCGTTTCCCCTTGAGCCTGGGACGGGGACTCCTCAGCGTCTGCTGCTGTGTCACCATCATCACCTGTTTTTGGGAGACACAATGTATGTTATGTTTCTGCAGGCATTATTGGTTGACACACCTGACAGTTGTGACTGTACCTCTGGATGCGGGCCTGTACATTGCATTGTCCTAAGTTGTCACAGTCAGAGGTTGATATTGGTGTAGCACATTGTCCTGCATACTTTGGGCATTTCTATATGAATGTTGGGGTGTGTACATGGTCTGCATTGGTTGTATTTGGTTGACATCCGGCCCTCCTTCCCACCCAGCCAGATATTCCACCATGGAACGTGCTTCCATTGCAGGGAGTGCAAGTTGTCTTTCAGGATGTCAGTGAGTGGTGTCCTGCTGTTGGTTGATGCCCAGTTCCCAGCAGGGCCTTGTGCTCCCCACAGCAGTACCCAGCGTCAGCCATCTTGTCAGTTCTTTGCCACTCCCTGTGATGTGCGCATGGTTCAGGGTGGTGTTGATGGGACAGTTGTGGGGGTGAACAATATCTGTGACTACCACTCCCATCATGCTATTTCCTCTACCCCCTTTCCCAGCATGCCCATGCTTCCTTCCTTTTGACTCTGCTTCCCTGTGGGGTTGTGTGCCTGTGCTGACAAGATGGCTGACAGTGTTATCCTGGGGTTAGTTTTGCTACAAGTCCCATGTGTGTCCCTGTGCTTCACACAGCATGACCCAGGGTTGTGGTTCTTTGTGGGATATTTGATTAGAGTGTGAGGCAATGCATTCTCCCAGGTGAGTTGTGTGGAGTTTGTGTTAGGGGTGTGTGTGAGAAACACTGCTGGTAACTATGGTCAGAGCTGTCAGTCCTCCTTCCCACCCAGCCAGATATCCCACCATGGAACGTGCTTCCATTGCAGGGAGGTCAAGTTGTCTTTCAGGATGTCAGTGAGTGGTGTCCTGCTGTTGGTTGATGGCCAGTTCCCAGCAGGGCCTTGTGCTCCCCACAGCAGTACCCAGTGTCAGCCATCTTGTCAGTTCTTTGCCACTCCCTGTGATGTGCGCATGGTTCAGGGTGGTGTTGATGGGACAGTTGTGGGGGTGAACAATATCTGTGACTACAACTCCCATCATGCTATTTCCTCCACCCCCCTTCCCAGCATGCCCATGCTTCCTTCCTTTTGACTCTGCTTCCCTGTGGGGTTGTGTGCCTGTGCTGACAAGATGGCTGACAGTGTTATCCTAGGGTTAGTTTTGCTATCCGATGTGTGTCCCTGTGCTTCACACAGCATGACCCAGGGTTGTGGTTCTTTGTGGGATATTTGATTAGAGTGTGAGGCAATGCATTCTCCCAGGTGAGTTGTGTGGAGTTTGTGTTAGGGGTGTGTGTGAGAAACGCTGCTGGTAACTATGGTCAGAGCTGTCAGTCCTCCTTCCCACCCAGCCAGATATCCCACCATGGAACGTGCTTCCATTGCAGGGGGTGCAAGTTGTCTTTCAGGATGTCAGTCAGTGGTGTCCTGGTGTTGGTTGATGCCCAGTTCCCAGCAGGGCCTTGTGCTCCCCACAGCAGTACCCAGTGTCAGCCATCTTGTCAGTTCTTTTCCACTCCCTGTGATGTGCGCATGGTTCAGGGTGGTGTTGATGGGACAGTTGTGGGGGTGAACAATATCTGTGACTACCACTCCCATCATGCTATTGCCTCCACCCCCTTCCCAGCATGCCCATACTTCCTTCATTTTGAGTGTACTTCACTGTGTGTGAGTGTGACAGCAATGGCAAGATGGCTGACAGTGGTGTCCTGCTGTTGGTTGGTGCCCAGTTCCCAGCAGGGCCTTGTGCTCCCCACAACATAGCACCAGTGTCAGACATCTTTGATGTGGCTTTTCACTACCTGGTAGGTGTGCATGCTTTAGTGTGTGCTTGCTGGGCCATGCGGGTGGGGGATGTTGGGCTGTGACTACCACTCCCATCATGCTATTGCCTCCACCCCCCTTCCCAGCATGCCCATGCTTCCTTCCTTTTGACTCTGCTTCCCTGTAGGGTTGTGTGCCTGTGCTGACAAGATGGCTGACAGTGTTATCCTGGGGTTAGTTTTGCTACAAGTCCCATGTGTGTCCCTGTGCTTCACACTGCATAACCCAGGGTTGTGGTTCTTTGTGGGATATTTGATTAGAGTGTGAGGCAATGCATTCTCCCAGGTGAGTTGTGTGGAGTTTGTGTTAGGGGTGTGTGTGAGTGGAGCTGCTGGTAACTATGGTCAGTGCTGTCAGTCCTCCTTCCCACCCTGCCAGATTTTCCACCATGGAACGTGCTTCCGTTGCAGGGAGTGCAAGTTGTCTTTCAGGATGTCAGTCAGTGGTGTCCTGCTGTTGGTTGGTGCACAGTTGCCAGCAGGGCCTTGTGCTCCCCACAGCAGTAGCCAGTGTCAGCCATCTTGTCAGTTGTTTTCCACTCCCTGTGATGTGAGCATGGTTCATGGTGGTGTTGATGTGCGCATTGTGAGGGTGGGCAATATCTGTGACTACGACTCCCATGATGCTATTGGCTACACTGACTTGCCCAGCATACACAGGATTCCTTCCTTTCAGTGGGCTTCACTGTGAGGTGGTGTTGTAGTGGTGGCTACATGTCTGGATGTGTTTGTTAGTTATATGTGTGCCACTGCCTAGCTGTAGTTGTAGTTGTGTTTGTACATGTGATGACACAGTTACATATCACTATGAGATGGCATGTGTTGTGTTTATCTGACTGACATACACATTTTGGGATGATTCTGTTCTGGTTGCTGTGTATTTGCTAAGGGTGCATGGTTTGACTCTCCCCTTGACAGTGATGTGTGTGTATTGTCGCACAATATTGTGTACATTTGTTGTGTACTCACCAGGCTCTGGGATGTTTTCTAGTCCATATACGCTCACTTGTGGTAGGATGGCCCGCACCTTCTCCTCCCAGGGCCTGAGGTATACTGGTTTGGCAGGAGGGCCACTGCCGGTGTGTTGGCTCAAGAGGTAGTCCTTCTTCAACAGGTCCCTGACCCTCCTGCGCACGTCATACCACCTGTTCTGGATGTCTCCCTTTGTGCGCAAACATGGTGATTGTGCGTTCACCCTGTCGACAATCCTCTCCCACATCTTGGTTTTCTGCGACATGGGTGTCTGTTGGACCAGTGTACCAAACAGCTGTGGCTCTACCCTGAGGATCTCATCTACCAGGACTTCCAATTCACTATCTAGGAACTTATGATTCTTCTTTGGGGGCATGGTGATGGGTGGTGATGGTGAGTGATGTGTGTGTTGGTGTGCAGGTGAGGGTGTGTGAGTGTGTGTTTTGCTGGGTGTATGTGAGGGTGCTATTTGTTGAGGTGCTGATGGTGTGTGGCTTGTGTGATGGATGAGCTGTGGGTGGGTGTGTGGTTGCTGTCTGTTGAGTGCTGGCAGGTAATTTGAATTTGCAAAGGATCATGGTAGGGATTTGTGTCCTTTATATGGGTGGAGTTGTGGGTGTGTCTTTGTTCCCTGTTTCCCCACCCAGTATTTATTGGCTTTGTAATTGCTTGTTTGGCCTTTTTTTTTGTGTTTTTCCCTTTGTACTTTTTGTGCATGTAGGAGACGTTCTTGTGACCGAGTCGGACCCTGCAGTTGTCTCGTGCGAGCTTCTCCGAGTCGTTCACGCTGTGTTAGTGCTGTTTTCTATGCTGCGTACGCGTCGGTCGCGGTGTATTGGGTTGCTTCGGCTCGCAGTTTTGTATGCGTGTCGGTCGTACGGCTTGGGCTCCGTGCGACTCGGTCGTGTTTTCCACGCGTTGCATCGTACTTGGCGGGTAGGAGTTCGCGGGTACGTTTCGTTCGGGATTCTTCCTGGTGCGTGTCGGTCGGTTCGATTTGCGTGGTTTTCCGGCCGGATAGCTGTTTTCCGCGCGGCTCGGTCGTTCGGCTTGTGTTCCGTACGAGTCGGTCGGATTTTGCACGCTTTTCATCGTACTTTGCGGGTCGGGCTGCACCGGTACGTGTCGGTCGGAATTAATTCCGGCTCCGAGTCGGTCGGTACATTTTCCGGCCCGAATCGGAATCGGCCCCAAAGTCTAGACGAAACAGATGCCCAACACTCATCTACTGTATATACATAGACAACCCGAAGCCCAGACTGGAATAAGTCTGCCATTATATAAGGTTTCTGCTATGAGTACCTGAAGCCCAAGCCCCAGAATAATCTCTGTTGTTTGCATAGGAAGATGCGGGGACCGACCGCTGCCGCCACCCTACCCCCTTTCTTTCTGTTCTTCACCCGTACCCTTCTTCCTTTTTCTTTTTTCACCACTTCTTATATAAGAAGTTGTAGTCTTGTTACTGTTTAGTATACTAGATATAAAATGATTGCACGCAAAATCCGAGTTGAATTGCTTCCCAAATATTGCTATTTGCTCTCTGAGCATCTAAGTGAATGCTATTGTGTTCAATATGGATGTAACATTGATGTAAACCTTTCATGTGCAATCTTGTTGATGAAGATAAGTTTAAAAAAAATTAGAACAATGATACAAAAATGATTAAACCCAATAAAGGGATCAAAAAAAATTACTTTTTAAAGTTTTATGGCAAAAAGCGCCAACTTAGAGTAAAGCAGCCACCAGAAGTCACTGTTCTCAGTTGACTGGGACCTAGTCGCGATTTCAGTCAAGCTCCATGGAGCGGTATACAGTAACCCAGTGTGCAGAGTAAAAAAACAGCATCATCAGTCCGCAAAATATGGGGATGACCATGCAAAAAGGGTACTTTCTCGTGCTCACTCACATATTGAACCTTACTTTGGGTCTCCGATAAAAAGGCTTTCATCTTTCGACAAGCTTTGGACATTTTAAATTCGGATTCACAGCAAATGTGTGTGTCAGACAATGCTAGTCACAGTGAACCCATGTTCATCAGTTTACTCTGGTGACTTTCCTGAAAAATAGTTTGCTGTAGCATCCACCTGCTGGTATCTATGTTTGACCAAATGCTCATATGTTCAAATACCAGAAGTTCCATTCAGCCTTTTGTCCTTCTGAGAACATTAAAATGAGTGCAGTTGAGTTTGGAAAAAAATAAACATCCTTTTTCTGTCAATCACGCCAAAATCTCCCTTTAGTCATATGTACAACCAGCAAGTACTGTTATGATGAGTTCTTCTACGAAACATCAGAGTCTAACAGCAGTCGCAGTGGAAGGGGTTTTGGATTGTAGGGGCGAAGGATTGCTGGAGTTCTTATTGCTTTCTGAATTCCAGTGTTTCCACATGAAAGGTATCTTTGCTTCAAGGAATGATTGTTCTGCCAGGTACTGTGTTTTTTTTTTTTAATGCTTTAGGTACCATCTTTGGCTGCCTCAGAGACGTTTGTGGCAGGTGCAAAGACAAAGCCGACGCCAATGCAACACTTTAGTTAGGGGGTTTGATTGTAAGTGGTCCAAGAGTATTTCTGGCAGGTGCTGAGTTTTGAGTTCTGCTGCCTTGAGCGGTTCGCCTTTTGTTTAATGGATTGGTAGATGAGCGTAGTTGTCTGGAAGCTACAGATCCTTGGGATTTTCCTGTTGTAGGCAGGTGGTGATGGTCAGGTTTATGCATCACATTGGCAGACTTGGCACTGTTTATTGGTGGGAGCACCACCATGGCTGATGATTAGATTCATTACTGATTTTCGAAGCATTCCTGTGTGTAGCCATAACAGAAGCGGTGTATCAGTCGCACACTCCCTTTACTCCATGGTATCATTTCCATGATGTTTTTACTTAGATGTAACTCTTACATTAGGAGTCTTTACTCCGAGTTACTTTACATCTCGATGGTAGATATAGGTATATATTAGTATACATAGTGGTTTTTAGGGTTCAGGGATGGAGATGTATTTAAGGGCTTGTAAGGCATTTTTAGGGCTCAGGTTTGGTTTGGGATTGGGGAGTAAGGGGTTGTTAGTGTTCAGGAATGTGTTGGGTTTAAGGATAGGAATGGGTTTAAGGGCTCAGGGACAGCTTTGGGTTTTGGTGTAGTAAGGGATTTTTAGGGTTTAGGGGTGGGGTGTTAGTGGTAGCTATGGGTTGTTCTTGTTTAGCGATGTTATATTAAGGGTGGGTTTTTAGGGGTCAGGGACGGGGTTAGGTTTAGGAATAGTAAAAAATTTTAGGGTCTGGAATGGGTTTGGGTATAGAGGTAGTAAGTGGCTTTTAGTAAAGGGTTTGGGATTAGGGTTAGTAGGGAATTTTATGGATATTCAGAGGTTTTTACAGATTTAGGGTGCGTTTAGTATTAGGCTTAATAAGGGTTTTTTAGGGTTCAGGGAAGGTGATGGATCAAGGGGTGTAGGGTGATTTCAGGGTTCATGAAAGGGGCTGGGTTTAGGGGTAGGAAATGGTTGTCCGGGTTGAGAAACAGGTGGGGTTTAGAGGTAGTAAAGTATTTAGAGTCCAAGGAAGAGGTTTGGTTTGAGTTGAGGTTGAGTAGTAAGGGTTTTTTTAAGGATTTAGGGATGAATTTGGGTTTAAGAGTGGGATGCAAGCATTATCAGGATCCTAGGCCAGGAGTGTATTAGCTTTGAAGTACGGTTTATTTAAAGTATTGGAGATAATTATTTTTAGGGTGGGTGGGTATATATATATATATATATATATATATATATATTTTTTTTTTTTTTTGTGCATTATATTTTAGGAATGGGATGCAAGGGTAATTTTATGGCCCTGGCTGGGGAGTGTATTATAATTGTAAAACTAATCATGGAAAAAGGGTTATTTTTTAAAGTATTGGGTTGTTTATTTTTAGGGTTCTGGATGGGCATTTTCTTTAATTTAAGAGGTAGTGGTTCTTTAATATTAAAAAATGTAATGTTACTTATTTTATAAAATTGAAATTATATTTTTTCCTTGCACAATACACACACAGCATTACACTAATCATATTGTACATTTTATTTAAATCTCTCTAATTAATCTTAAATAAAACACATGACAACTCATTTCTTATATTTTGCATTAAAATATATGTTTTTGATTCTCTAATAATATTTTTAATATTTTTTATTTACATTATGACAAAAAAGTAACCTTTTAAAATATTTTGGGACATATTTTTAAACATTTAATCACATTTAGGTGGCGGAGATTAAATGATGCCGATGCCGTCCCTGTTTATTCATTATTTCCCCTTTACCTGACAAATGGGAGCAGCATTTGTCCCTCCCACCTCCTCCCATTTCGAGGCATGCCCACCCGCTGCCTCTTCCTGTTGTCCTCCTCTCAGAGCTCTAATTTCAAAGCACATTCATGGCAGCTCCCCAGGGACTGCGAGGCATTTTTTATTACATAATGTGAACTCAAGAGACCCAAAGGTGTTGAAGCGCTCTACATGAGCACTAGTTACATTACACAAAGTCAGATTAATTTTTGGGGACATTTTTATGGAGTGCAAACACAACTGACTTGAAGGTATTAAAGCGCTTTGCAAAAGTGGCAGTTACATTACACAAGGTCAGGTTACTTTTTTTGTTTTTAGGTGTGCAGAGATTAAGTGATGCTGACACCCTCCCTGTTTATTCATTTGTTGTTTCTGCTATGTCTGATGCTCCTATGCCTGGGGGCTGGGACAGAGGGCGGTGCCGGAGACTTACTGGTATACGGATGGTGCGAGCAGTGTTTCGAATGGAAAACTCTGGAGAAGGGTGCCTGGTCAATAGTAGCCTGGGGGAGGAGGAATGTGGCTTCTCCGCCATTAGAAAGTACTTTACTGATTTTTTCATAGACTGTTCAATACTCTAGTGATGCAGTTGCACACAGAATGTTATGGTGCTGTTGACTTTCATCGAGGCACTTGTCTTTCTGTCTCTGTGTTAAAAAGCCTTGGAATACGTCCATAAATGTTTCCTGAGGCAAGCATGTCTTCCTGAATCAGACTGCCTGACCCAGTGTGTTGCAATTGTATAGCTCTTCAATCCCTGGGGACACAGCTCCCAGGATAATGTGCTGCATGGCTAAACACTTCTATGGTCCCAAAGGCGAGAGCTATTGGTTAAGCCGTTGCTTGTTTGTTTTTACCACCATCATTTTCTTGGACTTGTGCTGGTGTTAACATCTGGTTTTCCACTTGGTGGAGCGTTGCATTCTAGCATGATGCACTGGACGGGTAAAAAAAACTCGTTTTTTTTTGCCTATTACTAGTCTTCAAGGGTACCTATATTATAGGGGAAGGGTAAAAGAGGTCTGTGCCTACGAATCCAGTTCCGCTCTTCCTACTACCGACCTGCAATTGTATCTCTCTCCCTCCCTTCCCTCACCCCTTTTCCCCTTAGCCTGGATCTTGCTTGCTGTCCTCAACCTAATACAAGGAGTGAGTTGACTTCTAGGGAAAGAGGGTGGGATTTGCTTTGACACCATCACTCTTGTAATTTCACGTCTGTGACATGAATTGTTTGCTTGCCTTTATTATTTATGATGCCTGTTAATTCATTTAAGTCAGAGACGAAAATTCTCCCGAGATAAAGGTAGTATTTTCCCGATTTTTCCCAACTTTTCAGATCCCTGTGTCCAAGCATAATTATTTTGTTTTCTTTGCTTCTTCCCACTAAATACCAAGACTTTGCTCTTTGAGATATTTATTTGCAGGAAGGGATCTGAATCATAACACTGTTGGTATTTTTGGAGACCTTTGGGTGTTAGTTCAGAAATTGCTACATCATCGGCATATACTAGGGTCTGTATTGGCCGATTACATATTTTGAGGTGTATTTTGAAGCCTTAAGGAAATGTGCCCAATGCCTTGGGTGAGGTGGGAGGGCATTCAAAGGGTGGAGCTTTGCACATAAAGAGATCTACTCCAAAACATCTTGCAAATGGATCAGTGAAAAGAGAGTTGGGTAATGTTTGTGGCAAAAAGTTGCTTAAAAATAAAGGTAATCTCGAGTGCTGATGGGCAATGCTGTGTCGCAAGGGAGAAGATAATTTACCCGGAGACGGTGTATCAGGTTGATGTGATCATGGCTAGTGAAGCTAACTATGAGCTATTTTGTGATTATAGTTTCTATTAGAACATCAGCACATTTTTCTGAAGGGTTCTAGGAAGTGAAAAATTTCTTTTTGCAGATTTATTGGTTTGAAATCATTGTTGGTACTACATTGAATAGTGGGGAGGGCAGAATGCCCCCAATTGTGTACTTTCTCTACTGCCACAGAGGGTAAATGCAGTTAACATGGCCAAGCAAATTGTAAAACTGACCCATGTGCAGAATTTAATTTCCCTCACTATTCAGATGGAGCTGTGTTACGTGCTGCACCTGATGCAGGCAGTTTTCCACATTGTGTTGTCATCTCAGATCCATCTTCCAGTTTCAAGTGGATCTGGGTATGATTATCATGCAAGTAGAAGACATTTTTCTGTGCATGTCAGAACTCTGCCAGGTGAACACGTTAGGTGCCATCCATGAACTAACTGGGATTTGGAATTCACAACCACAGTCACTCCTAACCTCTCCGTCTGCCTCTCTGTGCTTTCACAAGCCTTTCCAAAACGTTCAATTCTGAACTATACTACAGTGGCTACAGGGCTCACAGTACACTGGTTAGTGGTTTTGAAAACATGAAAACGTCTACAGGATAAGATCTACATTCCCCAAAAGTGTGGGGGCTTATCTCCACTTCCCTTTCAAACTCAGAAGGACTATCATTATCACTTGTGGCACTCTAAGTGCAAGCTCTTGGACAGTTTTCTCCTAGGATGTCGTTTCCTTTTGGAGGACGTTGTTTAGGCAGCACAACTGAAGATCTCCTCTGCTTGCATTGAGTGTGTTCCTGCCAAGTGGGCATTATGAATCATTTTCTACCAAGTCCCGCTGTTTTCTGCTTCTTCATTATTATCTTTTGTCCTCTTGGTGAAGCTTGTCACAGCTTCTTGCCTTCAGAGCTCCTGTTCCATCTTTTAATGCTCCTATTGCAAACAGCATCTATTCCATTTGTAGATTTTGCCTCAATGGTGCTGCACAGCAATGCTTTCAGGCAAGGAGTAATGTAGTCATTTTAAGAAATGACAATGACACGTTGCCATGGAAAACAAATTCCTTTTTTACTATGCAGGTGTAAGACAGACCTTCCACCGGCGTAGCAAAAGGTAGAAGAGAGTTTCCTCTGCTAGCATTTTTTAATCAGGGGAAAAGCAGAAAAAGAAATACTTCTACCACAGAGGAAGATGCTGGCAGTGCTGGAGGTTATCCCTCCATTGGGAAGTATGAGTCTCTTTTCCATCCCCTGCCACCCCCAAGAGCAACCAAGACAGCCTAATGGCCTCACAGCACTTCTGCTCAAGCACATTCACTAGCCCCTCCCTTGAACTTTTGTTGACCCCTATAATGTACACTAGAGCCCTTCCTAGACTACATGGGCAACTTGGGCAGGATGCTTCAGGAATGGAGGGAGTAAAGGCCCATGTAGGCCATCATTGTCTTCCGGGTGCTGAGAATGATCTTGTAGTTGATTTTCATAAATGCTTCAGAGATACTTAGCACACCCACCAAGGATGAACTCTATGATCCATAACATGAAGTACATCACTGACAAACTACAGTGAGGAATTGTCTGTCATTCATGTCTGTTGTAATTCTGACTGGTGTTCTCTCAGAACATCATTGTTTGTGAGTGTGAGAAGGTACATGCTTGAGTTTTTCTGCTGAGAATTAAGCTCCTATGAAAGGGTGATCAGAGGGAAGTTTTTTGGAGCAGGGAGTCACTTCTACTATCTGTTGATTGCAAGGAAGGCCTGTTTATTAGATGGTGCTGTAATTGTGTTGTGTCTCTATGGTGCATGAAAAAAAACCAGTTCCATGGGATCAGTGCATTGTCTGTGGATGTCTGGAATCTGGAAGAGGAATGTGTGATATGGATACCAGCATAACTTAACAATGTTTTGCAGTTTTAAAGCCAAGCCACCTCCTTCCAAAGTACCTTGCAGTATTACTCTAGGTTGTTGGAACCACCGATCCACACATATCACTAACTTCTGACCTTTTTGGGATCACTAGTATGAGTCTCTGTTCATTGGCCCTAACGAGATATGCTAATCCCACAATGGCATGGGATTTTTCTTTCACCCCATTCATACCGTGTTGGCCGCTGGGAAAAAAGCGATCCAAATGCCCTGGCTAATAAGCACAAGACCTGAGCAAGGATGTGAAGTCAAAGAGATTGGGAGTTTTTACTCGATGTCCAGAGGAGATAGGGTTGAGATGTCGGGGAAATATGTGAGTTTGTCAAGTCCAAAACCTACAAATGGTGCATGTTGCACAATCCCTACCAGCCTTGCCTATGCCCAGAGTAAACACCATAGGAGTAATGTTTTTAGGAAATTGTCTTGGTGGGTCACATAGAAATAGGACCTCATATTTGACGGGTACTGCACAAATTTCCCTTTTTAAAACATTCCCATTTCCTAGTTAATGGCGTGATTCTATAAAGAAATAGTAACTGTATTGCTTATTGGGAAAAACATTTGGACGTTTTTGAATTGCTTATATTTAACTCCCTTAATTCTGTGCTTCTTTTCCCATTGGTTTGCATGCAAAAACAGTGGGGCTAATTCACAGAACTAATCTGAGACAAAATCCTAAACTTACTACTTTTGGTATTCACAGAAGGCACTTACGATTTTTGGTATTCACAGAATGCACTTACGACTCCTAACTTTACGTCCGCACTCGGGCTGTAATTTCCGCACCCGGACCGTACTCTCCGGACCGTACTCTCCGCACCCGGACCGTACTCTCCGGCTGGGGCCGGATAAAGTGTAATCAATGGGCCGGATTGCAATTTTTACAAAAAGGAACACTAGGAATGTGTGATAAATGGTAGAGGAGGTCATGAAAAACAGTTTGGACAGGGAAAAGGGTACGGCCAGACACTACATCATAACCCAGAAACATTTTCTCTTTTGCATCATAGTACATGCAGTGCACAATTTGTGCTCCCCTTAGTGTTGACTGCACAGCATGAGTGTATGGGTACTGCCTGAGTGAATGGATGAGTGCATGAGTAGTGCCTGAGTGGAAGGTTTGGTGGAAGGGTAATGTCTGGGTCATTTGATGAGTGCAAGTATGAGTGCAAGAGTAATGCCTGGGTCATTGGATGAGTGCATGGGTAGTGCCTGAGTGAATAGATGAGTACATGGGTACTGCCTAAGTGAATGCTAGAGTGCAAGAGTAGTACCTGTCTGATTCCATGAGTGCATGGGTAGTACCTCAGTGATTGGATGAGTGTATGGGTAATGCCTGACTGGAAGAATGGGTGCAAGGTTAATGCATGGGTCATTGGATGAGTGCATGGTTAGCGCCTCAGTGAATGGTTGAGTGGAAGAATAATGCCTGAGTGATTGCATAAGTACATGGGCAGTATCTGGGTGATTGCATAAGTGCAGGGGTACTGTCTGAGTAATTGGATGAGTGCATAGGTAGTCCCTGAGTGACTTTATTAGTGCATGGCTAATGTCTGGTTGCTTAGATGAGTACATGGGTATTGCCTGAGTAAAAGGAAGACTGCAACAGAAATGCCTGGGTCATTGGATGAGTGCATGGGTAGTGTATCACTGAATGAATGAGTGCAGAAGTAGTATTAGAGGTGAATGAATGAGTTCAACAGTAGTGCCTGAGTAATTGCATGAGTACATGGGTAGAGCATTGGTGATTGCATAAGTGCAGGGGTAGTGTCTCGGTGATTGCATGAGTGCATGGGTTTTGCCTCTGTGAAATGAAAAATGCAAGGATAATGCCTGCGTTATCCTATTAGTGCCAAAGTTGTGCTACACAGATTAGATGACAGCATGGATAGTGTTTGTGTGAAAGGATCACTACCTGGCTGATGACATCAGCAACATAATGAAAGTTTTTGAATAGTGTAAAGGATCAACATTATTTTTAATAGAAATAAATAACATAACAGTGTTGACTGCACAGTCAACAGTGAGGGGAGCGCAAATTGTGCATTGCATGTACCATGATGCAAAGAAGAAAACTTTTCTGGGTTATGATGTAGTGTCTGGCCGTACCCTTTTCCCTGCCCAAACTGTTTTTCATGACCTTCTCTACCATTTATCACACATTCCTAATGTTCCTTTTTGTAAAAATTGGAATCCGGCCCATTGATAACACTTTATCCGGCCCCAGCCGGAGATTACGGCTGGAGCCGGAGAGTACGGCCCTAGCCGGAGAGTACGGTCCTGGTGCGGAGAGTACGGTCCGGGTGTGGAAATTCCGTCCCGAGTGCGGACGTAAAGTTAGGAGTCGTAAGTGCATTCTGTGAATACCAAAAATCGTAAGTGCCTTCTGTGAATACCAAAAGTAGTAAGTTTAGGATTTTGTCTCAGATTAGTTCTGTGAATCGGCCCCAGTGTGCTTAAAGTCTATGTATTTATTTATTTATTTATGAAATTTGTTAAGCGCACAAATACCATTAGGTGTCTCGGCGCTGTGGACAGCTGATTAGAGAAAGACTGAGGAGGAGTGATTTATTGATTGAATAGCCAGGTTTTTAAGTGTTTACGGAAGGAGAAGAGAGTGGGGATGGTTTTAATGTGAAGGGGGAGTGTGTTCCAAAGTTTGGCGGTGGAGACAGTGAATCTTCTGTCGCCCCAGGAGGCCTTTTTGGTTCTGGGAACAGTCAGCAAGTGTGCTGCTGAGGAGCGTAAGGACCTTGTCGGCCTGTAGGAGCATAGAGATCTTTTGAGGAACTCAGGTCCTGTGTTGTGGATTGCCTTGTGGGCAATGCAGAGGGCCTTGAACCTTGTTCTGCTCCTGATGGGCAGCCACTGTAGCTGTCTTAGCACCTTAGATACTGATTTGAACTTAGGGGTGCCTGAGAGAATTCTAGCCGCTGCGTTTTGCACCATCTGCAGTCTATGTAGGACTCTTTCCTGGGCGTTAATAAGTAGACCATTGCAGTAGTCTAGCTTAGACATGACGAGTGTGCTGATGAGAGTCCTGCCCGCATTAGGTGGGAGGTAAGGTAAGAGTTTTTTTATCATCCTGATGGTGAAAAAGGATGAGGAGACGGCGGAGTTGGCGTGATGAATAAAAGATAGTTTGTCGTCAAACATGACCCCCAAATTTCTAACTTTTGTGACAGGGGACGGAGGTGGGCCTAACTCTGATGGCCACCAGGAAGGAGACCAGCTGGGGGAGAGATTGCCGAAGATCATCACCTCCGTCTTTTCGGAGTTTAGTTTGAGACAATTGTTTGCCATCCAGGTGCTTATAGCAAGCATTCCCTCTTGGAAATTAGCTGAGACTGTCCGACCATTGTTGTGGATCTCTAGCACAATCTGTGTATCGTCGGCATAGGAAGTTAGTCGCAGGTTGTGGGATTTAATGATCCTGGCCAAGTCCGACACGTATATATTGAACAGGGTCGAACTTAGCGAGGATCCCTGTGGGACCCCGCATGGCAGTGAAAAGAGAGGGGAGTTGAAGTTGCCGAGCTTTACAAGTTGGGTGCGGTTGGACAGAAAGGATGTCAGGAGGGCCTTGGCTTTGTCTTTAATACCTATGGCTGAGACACGGTCGATCAGGGTTGAGTGATCGACCGTGTCAAATGCTGCTGAAAGGTCCAGCAGCACCAGGACCGCGGCACCTCCCTGATCAAGTGTCATCCTGATTACATCGGATGTCTTGATGAGGGCAGTCTCGGTACCATGGCCTTTCCTAAAGCCAAATTGGGTGTCATCTAGGAGGTTGTTGTTGTCAATATAGGTGGCCAGCTGAGTGTTCATCACTTTCTCGAAGATTTTGGCGGGGAAAGGGAGGCAAGCAATTGGTCTATAGTTCTTGGTATCTGTGGGGTTAAGGTTGTGTTTCTTTAGCAGTGGTTTGATGATGTTTTTTTTCCAGATGGAAGGGTTGTTCCTGTCGTGAACATTGAGTTGCAAATATTGGCTAGTTTGGCGCCTATGATATCCGGTGTAAGTTTTAGTGTGGTGGGAGGGCATGGATCATTGGGGGATCCAGATTTGATGGTGGATAAGAGATCAATAATGTACTCTGTGGTGACCTGGCTGAATTCGGAGAGAGTGGGGGAGGGGTTATTGTTAGTGGGACGTAATTCTGGGGAGTAAGTGGAGTATTTTTCTACATTGGATGCGATGGTCTGATTATTAGTCGGGAAGTGGATTGAGAAATTGGTGTAGATGTGGGTGACTTTTTCTTGAAAGAAAGTGGCAAGAGAATCACAGAAGACTTGCGTGGGGGTTGTGGGCGGGTTAGTCTCTGGTCCTGAAAGCTTAGTAACGACCTGGAATAGCTGTTTCACAGAGTCTTGTGCTGTTTCGATTTGGTTAAGGTAGTATTTATTTTTTTCTGTGATTAGAAGATGTTTGTATTTGGCCATTGCTTCCTTGTAGCGTGTTTTCATTGTGATGTCATAGTCTCGGCGCCAGTGTCGTTCTAAGTTTCTACATTTTTGTTTTTCTAGTCTTAGTGCCTCGGAGAACCAGGGTGCGGATGGGATCTTTCTGTTTTTAGATGTGTTTTTTAGTGGTACCAAGGTGTCAAAGGCGGTATGGAGCCATTGTGTGTAATGCATGGCTGCCAGTTCGGGGTCGTCCGGTAGGTCTTGCTGGGTAGACAGCAGGTGTGATTTTAGGACTTCACGGGAGATGCTGCCCCAGGCTTTGAACTGTTTGGGGAGGAGGAGATTGGCTTGATTGGGGGTGTTGTTTTCGGTGTCAATGTTAAAGAGGACCGCAGAGTGGTCGGTCCAGGATAAGGGGAGGATGTTCGTTAGGGAGATTTGTTTATTATTGGTGAACAGTCCATCGAGTGTGTGTCCGGCCGAGTGGGTGGGCATTGTTACTAGTTGGGGGAGTCCTATTGATTCGAGTTCTGATAATAGGGCTGAAGTGTCGTGATCGTTGTGGGCTTCAAGGTGGAAATTGAAGTCACCTAAGATGGTAAAATTAGCTTCTCCTGCTGATGGTTCTGCTAGGAGGTCTAATGCTGAAAGAAATTCGGCTCGTGGTCCAAGTGGGCGATACAATAGGATGCCTTTAAAGGAGTGTGAATGAGTAAGGGATATTGTGAAAATAAAGGCTTCGCAGCTCTTGGTGGGGATTATTTCTGTCCTAAGTGAGTGTTTGTTTTGGTGAATGAGTGCCAATCCACCACCTTTTTTATTGGTTCTGTCTAGTCTACGGACGCAGAATTCGTCAGGGGTTACAGTAGCGAAGTCGGGTCCAGAGGAAGGATCACCCCAGGTTTCTGTTATAAATAGGAGGTCAAGTTTATTATTTTCTAAAAAAGTAAGCATTTCATACTTATGTTTGGGGAGGGAACGCGCATTTATAAGGGCTGAGTGAGTTGTTTCGTGTTTGGTGGATGGAGGGTGGACCCTGGTAGATAAAGGCTTTTCCCTGATGTTAAGTGTAAAAAGGCATTTCGGACAGTGGACAGTGAGTTGGGTGGATAAAGTTTCTGCATTGAAGCAGGGGCAGGTTTGTGAGTTCTTGAATGTGCCTGCTATATCTTTTAGTTGGCTGCTGGTGTAAGTTAGTATATTAGTTTGCAGGATTGGTTTAAATGGGCCAGGGCACGGTCCAGGCGCGGACGGGCACAGACGGGCTTGCCTTTGGCGCGCCGGCGGCGCGTCCGCTGCGCGAAGCGAGTGGCATCTGGATTATGAAGGGGGAAGATCAGCTGCTGGTCAGCTGACTTGCTGGGTCTGACCGGAAGTAGTAGACACTTCCTGTTGCACGTAAGGTTCCCTCCACTCAAACCGAAGGATCGGCGGTGGACCGGGGAAATGTGCAGTTTTAAAGGCGGTGAGTGCTGATCACATAAGGTGCAAGTTAAAAATGACAGTAATCAAGTTATTTCTGTTGTTTAAAAAAAAACGAGCAATTTCTTTTAAAAAAAGTGAAGGTGCGAGGTAGGAGCCCTTTACCAGGCGCTCCTAGTTCAGGCAGTACAGAGGTCTTTCTCACCTCTAGCACGTCCGCTGCGCAAAGCGAGTGGCATCTGGATTATGAAGGGGGAAGATCAGCTGCTGGTCAGCTGATTTGCTGGGTCTGACCGGAAGTAGTAGACACTTCCTGTTGCACGTAAGGTTCCCTCCACTCAAACCGAAGGATCAGCGGTGGACCGGGGAAATGTGCAGTTTTAAAGGCGGTGAGTGCTGATCACATAAGGTGCAAGTTAAAAATGACAGTAATCAAGTTATTTCTGTTGTTTAAAAAAAAAACGAGCAATTTATTTTTAAAAAAGTGAAGGTGCGAGGTAGGAGCCCTTTACCAGGCGCTCCTAGTTCAGGCAGTACAGAGGTCTTTCTCACCTATAGCGCGTCCGCTGCGCGAAGCGAGTGGCATCTGGATTATGAAGGGGGAAGGTCAGCTGCTGGTCAGGTGACTTGCTGGGTGTGACCGGAAGTAGTAGACACTTCCTGTTGCACGTAAGGTTCCCTCCACTCAAACCGAAGGATCGGCGGTGGACCGGGGAAATGTGCAGTTTTAAAGGCGGTGAGTGCTGATCACATAAGGTGCAAGTTAAAAATGACAGTAATCAAGTTATTTCTGTTGTTTAAAAAAAAAAACGAGCAATTTCTTTTTTAAAAAGTGAAGGTGCGAGGTAGGAGCCCTTACCAGGCGCTCCTAGTTCAGGCAGTACAGAGGTCTTTCTCACCTCTAGCGCGTCCGCTGCGCGAGCGAGTGGCATATGGATTATGAAGGGGGAAGATCAGCTGCTGGTCAGCTGACTTGCTGGGTCTGACCGGAAGTAGTAGACACTTCCTGTTGCACGTAAGGTTCCCTCCACTCAAACCGAAGGATCGGCGGTGGACCGGGGAAATGTGCAGTTTTAAAGGCGGTGAGTGCTGATCACATAAGGTGCAAGTTAAAAATGACAGTAATCAAGTTATTTCTGTTGTTTAAAAAAAAAACGAGCAATGTACATTTGATAAGCCTACTGATGATGACACAAATGAATTATAGCCATGTGCACTCTTTCGAAAGTCTTATCTACAGCATTTACATTCATATGAAATGAGTTGAAAATGTCTCAAGTAGAATTGGTGCCCACAAGTGTCAAGTTATTCTTTTTCTTTAAGTAGTTCTTTGGTAAATCAGTTAAAGGATGGGATATTAATTCATAGCTTTATGTTTCTATTGCTAAATGCAGCATTCTACAGTGGTTGTCATCACCATTATTAACTCGGGACACTGGGCTAAATATTATGTTCCCCTTAAAAATAGGCAACTTATTGCTGATAGTCTACTCTCAAATGTACTTATTGTTCATAAGAAGATACATCAGCGTCAACATAAAACAACTTGATGCATATCATCTGTTCCACAGTGTGATGCTTTTCTAAATTCACATTTGTCAAATCCTAATAATAGACTTTCTTTGTACGACTATTGGATGTAAATGTCAAACAGCATGAATTTATTCAACATGCACCCTAATTGTACTTCCGGGTTAGCGGTCCAAGATGGCGGTTGTGACCTAAATTGGTACCCGACCAGATCAATCAATCAGTGGCTTGTAAAGCATGGCTACTCACCCGTGAGGGTCTCAAGGCGCTCGTGGTGGGGGGGCTGCTGGTCGGACTGGGTGGAGGATCATTTGAAGAGCCAGGTCTTGAGTTGGGTCAGTGACACTGATTGCCTGAGGTGCTGGGGCAGGGAGTTCCATGTCTTGGCGGCGAGGTCGGAGAATGATCTTTCTCCGGTTCTGGTCTTGTGGATCCTGGGAATGGAGGTGAGGGCGAGTTGGGAGTATCGGAGTTGTCTGGTGGGTACATGAAATGTGAGGCGGTTGTTCAGGTACGCTGGTCCTTCATTGTGTAGGGCTTTGTAGGCGTGAGTGAGGAGCTTGAAAGTGACTCTCTTGTTGACTGGGAGCCAGTGTATTTGTCGGAGGAATTGCATGATGTGGCTGCGGCGGGTGATGTCGAGGACCAGTCTGGCTGCAACATTTTGGATGTACTGTGGTTTATTGAGCTGTCTCTGTGTGACGATGGTGTAGAGTGCGTTGCCATAGTCGAGTCTGCTGGTGATGAGTGCGTGGGTGACCGCCCTTCTGGAATCTGCGGGGAACCATCTGAAAGTCTTTCGGAGCAGGCGGAGCATTTGGAAGCAAGCTGAGGAAACTGCGTTGTTTTGGCGGTCCATCGTGAGCTAAGAATCCAGTATAATACCAAGGTTGCGTGCGTGGTCCGTCGGGTTGGGGGTGGCACCCAGAGTGGCTGGCCACCAGGAGTCGTCCCAGGCTGATGCAGTGGGTCCCAGGATGAGAACTTCGGTCTTGTTCGAGTTGAGCTTGAGGAAGCTGTCTTTCATCCATGTTGCGACGGCCTTCATTCCACTGTGGAAGCTGGTTCTGGCGGTTGAGGGTTCATTGGTTAGGGAGAGGTTTAGCTGTGTGTATTCGGCGTAGGAGACGATGTTGAGTCTGTGGCTTCTGACGATGGCTGCGAGTGGGGCCATGTAGATGTTGAAGAGGGTGGGGCTTAGGGAGCACTCCACAGCTAATCTCCATGGGTTCTGAGAGGAACGGTGGTAGTCTGACTCACTGGGTCTGGCCAGTGAGGAATGAGTGGATCCAGTCCAGAGCCCTGTCATGGATGCTGGCGTCGTGGAGTGTGGTGATTAGGGTGCGGTGGCATAGGGTGTCGAAGGCAGCCGAGAGGTCTAGTAGATCGCGTTAATCCTTTACAATCCTGTTGGAAAGGGGCTGGAAAAGAGCTCCAAACTCCAGGAAACTTTGATTTGGTTGCCTGAGGTGCTGATCTACTACTGAAGACTTGAGCAGTGCCCATGTGGAGGAGTCACCGACACCAGCCTCGCGGGGAGCAGCATGTGCCCCATGGTGTGGAGGGATCCAGGAGTTGCTACAGCAGTTCACAGTGTGTGGATTGCCAACAAGGCGGCTGCCACCCTGAGGTGACACAATGGCGGTTGCAGCGGAAGCCTGGGCCGGAGAGCCCATCCCCCACTCTCCCAAACCCTGATGAGCAGTGCCTCAGCCCCCAGGAGCGCAGGGAGAGGAGGTCGGTGAGACCTACGGCCACACAGCCTGTTGATGGGAGAAGGGGCTTCCACTGTCGGCGGTGACACAGAAGATCTTTGCTAGAGAAGTCTGGGTTGTTTGCTGGTCTCCCAAGGAAGAACGCCCACCGACAGCATATTTCCTTTCTACTCCTGGGCCCATCGTTCTTCTTCTATCCTGGATTACCCTTTATCACAGCAGTAGACTTGAAGGTGGCATCCGGTTCTCGAATATTGCCCAGAGGTTTATCAGACCATTCCGCTATGGAGATTACCTTTAAGGGATCCTTGGGAGGACTGCAGGAGCTTTAGTGCCTTAATCCCTTGTGGTTTTTAGATGGCAGTCTTTTCTTTTTTGGGAGTTTTATATAGCGCAAACTCGACCCGAAGGTATTAGAGCACTTTACATGAGTATCAGTTGCGTTACAGACGGACACATTAATTTTGTTAGGCACTGGGTGATTAAGTGATTTGCCCAGAATCACAAGATGTTGAGCATCCCTGTGGAGACTTGAACCGGTTCCCCAGCTTCGAGGTCAACCGCTCTAGCCGTTAAGCCATAGTTCTCTCATAGACTGTGAGATGTTATAGAAGAGTACTTCTAGTTAAACATGCCCACAGTCTCTCCTCCTTCCTCACTCTTTGGGAAGCACTGAAAGTTACGATCCGAGATAATAACATATCATATGCTTCAGGACAACGTAGAGATAGGGTTAGGGAAATTAAAGATCTTGAGACATCACTGGAGGAGCTGGGAAGCCATTTTGAGGCTGACGTAGGGGGGACACATTTAGGAAAATGGAGATAATACATAACGTCTCTCGGTTACAAACTGCTAGATGCCGTCAAAAGCATGCTAACAACCTCACAACATAGGATGTATGAACAGGGGGATATAATAAGGAAGCTGATATACTGGCTAGAAAATCAGGGGGTTGAACTCTGGATTGTGGCTGAGATTGAAGACCCAAATCTGGGTATGCTCACAAATTCAAGGAACATTGTGGAGGCCTGCGCTAATTAATGTGAATCATTATATAAAACTGTCCTGGTTCCAGTGGAGGAAAGCGTGAACCTGATTTGTGAGACCTCCCCATGGTGGTCTTTCCAAAAGAGAACAGGGTTACCCTCAACATTCCAATATCAGATGCCGAAATACAAGCGGCTATCATGTCCATGTCAGTGGGGACGATTCCTGGCCCTCATAGGTTCCCCATTGAATTCTTTAAGAAGAATGCTAGCTGATAGGCACCCTGTTCTGAGATGCACTTCAGACTAACACGTGTTCAGCTCATTTATGTGAGACTGTGATAGTAGCCTTTCCCAAACCCAGGAAGCCCATCTTGGACTGTGGCTCATATTGACCCATTGCACTGATCAATAGAGAGGCAAAAATACTCGCCAAAATCCTGGCCACAAGGATGTCCAAAATAACATGCTTACTGATAGGGTGGGACCAAAATGAGTTTCGTCCCCACAGAAGGAACCAGACATTGTATCAGATGGCTTAATGCCATTCTAGCTAACATTGACAAACTACTGGAACCAATAGCGTTAGTCTTTTTTTTTTTGTCCTCATATGTGACAAAGGCAGGAGTCGTAATCTGGACATGATCTGGTAACTGAGTGCAACATAACCTCCATGATCTTAAGCTCCATTGACCAGCCTTCTTCAACTAGTAATTGAGGAGAGTTTAAGTGATTACCACCACTATCCTCGTCAAACTGTTGAATTTTGCCTTAATCCTTGGACTTTATCAGTATGAATCGAGCAAACCTACAACCCCTTCCCTCTTATGAAGGTGCGATTACATAGCAGTTATTAAAATAGTAGCCCACATTCCTTCTTTTTTTGCCGAGCCAGATTGGCAGTCAAGTCTAGCAATATGTCTGGCAGAGCTTTTCCAACCTTCGCAAGTAGGTGGTAACTCAGAGAACCATTTTATGCAAATTTCTCTTCGTGCAATAGCTATTAGTATAAAGACTAAGGGCCTGATTCTGATGCGGTTAGGAAAGCATTCCCACCTAGGGCCTGATTCTGATGCGGTTAGGAAGGCCTCCTAATGGCATTTGCTCCTTCCAAATCGGATCGGGAACGTGTCTTCCCGACCCAGGGCCCAATTATGATGCGGTTAGGAACATATGCTCCCATTGAAGTCAATGGGAGTCCAACCAAATCGTATCTGGAAGCATCCGGATGCATCGTACTCCGTCGGTCGGACTCTCCCGATCCGAGTGGGTCGGAAACCATTTCCAAACCGATTCGGTCGGGAAGCTTTCCAACCCGCATCTGATTCTGATGCGGGTTGGAAAGCTTCCCGACTGAATCGGTTTGGAAATGGTTTCCGACCCACTCGGATCGAGAGAATCCGACCGACGGAGTACGATGCATCCGGATGCTTCCAGATACGATTTGGTTGGACTCCCATTGACTTCAATGGGAGCATATGTTCCTAACCGCATCATAATTGGGCCCTGGGTCGGGAAGACACGTTCCCGATCCGATTTGGAAGGAGCAAATGCCATTAGGAGGCCTTCCTAACCGCATCAGAATCAGGCCCTAGGTGGGAATGCTTTCCTAACCGCATCAGAATCAGGCCCTAAGTGAGATCTGATCTTCCCCAAAAGTGCCTTCTCCTCAGTCAATACCCCAAAAATAATTTGCGATAGGCTTACCTCCATATTGACCCCCAGAATTTTATTCAGTGCTTCACCCACTTCTTGCCAGAAAGACTGGATAGCTGGACATTGCCAGAAAAAATGTACATCGTCCGCATTCTCCAGTGCACACTTCGGACAGCACCTCTTCTAACCTCCACCCACCTTTGCGAGCTTTTTAGGGGACCAGTATGCCCTGTATAGTGTAAATAAGTGGTTCCTCCTGAGTGGTGGAGACTTACTGACAACCAAAGTGTAGACATGGATTCTTGCCATAAGTGTAAGATGTCGCAGTCCGGCATGTCCAGCTTCCAGATCTCCTCCGGTAGAGTCAGCGGCCAATCCTCCCCCTGTACCAGGGCCCAATACCACTTAGATACTTCTTTCCTATAGGTCGGTTGCTTTGTAGTTCATCCTCGATTTCGGTTTCCATCCCTAGATTCATCTGAATTCGATACCAGCTAGCCAATTGATAGTACTTGAACCTGGACAAACTATAGTTCGTGCTACACCATAGGAAGTCCCATAATGCCAGAGAACCTTGCTCAGCAAGTTGGCCCCACTTTACCAGTCCCGCAGGTTGTAATGGGGTCGCCAGACTATCCTTCAGACATGGTGGGGTCCCTGGGGATCTCCAAATTGGGGCCCTGCCGCTGTAATATTGGACTCCCAGAATTATCTTAATTTGAATCCATACTTTGTATACAGCAATTAAGATTTTAAATTTAATCTTTTTGAAGTATTTGGGGTGACCGAATTTGGATAGAAAATATTTGCCTTCCTCGGATAGATGTTTTGTTAATGCCCTTAAGTGCGTCGGCATATCCTGAAAGTCCATCAGCAGTCGTCTTGCGTTTTTCAGAAAGAAGGCCCAATACTAAAGCTGGAAATCAGGGAGTGCTATTCCACCATCCACCTTTTTTTTCGAAGTTTTTTCCATGAAATTCTTACGCTCTTACTCCTCCACATAAAACTGCTAAGTTCTCCCTGTAATTTTTTAAACCATGCTGGTTTGAAATATAGGGGAAGAGAATTGAAAATGATGGTGAATTTTGGAAGAATCATCATTTTGACTATATTGGATCTTCCTAAAATGGAAATCAGGAGAGGGGCCCAGCCATGCAGACGTTTTTTGGTTTCATTCATCAGCCTATTAAAATTAATATATGCCATTTTCTCCAAGTCTTTCACTACACGAACTCCTAGGAATCTAATTTCTGTATTCCCTAGATGATTAAGGGCTGGTCCATTCCAAGGTATAGTCTCTGTTTTGTCTTCATCGACTAAGTATCCCGAAATTTTCCCAAAATTATCTACCACTTCCATTATTACCGGCAGTGACACAGTGGGGTCACTTGTGCAGATTATTAAATCATCTGCATACAGAGCTTCTTTTTGAGTCCAATGCAAGTAGCAAAAGGGAGGAATTCTTTGTTCTGCTTAAATAACAGGGGCGAGAGAGAGCAACCTTGCCGTGTTCCTCTACTTATGTGGAAGCCTGGAGTTAGTGAGCCGTTGACCAATAACCTTGCCGTGGGGATGGAATATATACTTTTGATTGCCATAAAGAAGCTTCCTCCCAACCCATTCTGATCCATTTCTTCATATAAGGCCAGCTAACCCTGTCAAAGGCCTTAGCGGCATCCACCATTATTATAGTTAAGGGGACTCCCGTAACCACGGCCACTTCTATTTCACAAACCAAGTCCTGGGTTAGATCAGAAAGCTGTATTCCCTTCATGAAGCCTTTTTGATTTTAATGTATGATATCGCCCAAAACCTTGCCAACCTTTTGGCAAGGATTTGAGTATATATTTTATAATCTGAGTTAAAAGGGGATATCGGCCTATACTACTCACATTTTTTTGGATCTTTCTCAGGTTTGAGTATTAATGTTCTAATTGCCTCATTCCATGATGGGGTGGGAGTAGGTGGTCTATATAGATGTTGTTCAATAACTTAACCAAAAAGGTGTGAATGCCTCTCTCAAAACCTTATATAATTCATTGGGTAGGCCATCGGAACCTGGCGCTTTCCCATTTTTCAAATTTTTAATAATCTTGCCTATTTCCAAAGTGGTGAACTCCTGATTAAAAGATACCTGCTGGTCTATATCCACACAAGGCAGTTTATCATGTTGTAACCACCCCTAATTTCTGATTGTGTAGCTGTGGTATAGATCTTGAAACAAAACCAAAAAGCCTCCCCAATCATCCGATCTTCCGTACATCGGGGTTTTGTTATATTATTTGTCACTTCTTTAATTTCGTTCCTGATGTTATCCTGCCTCACCTTCCAAACTAGCATCTTCCCACACCCTTCTCCATACTCGTAATGTGCCAACTTGCTAGCTTCCCACCTCTTTTGGGCGTTCCCCTCCAAAAATTCTAGTAGAGTCTCCTTCGCCTCCCTCAGTTTACTATGGAGTGCTGCATTTGTAGGCGCCTGCACATGCGCACAGTTTGCTAGCTCCTCCTGAATTTCCTTGATACTCAATTCATATTGTCTTAATTTGTTCATGCCCTCCTTTCTTTTATATGCTGCGAGGCCAATTAATCTTCAATGGATACAGGCTTTATACACATCCCATACAATATATAGGGGGGCTGACAACTCATTTTGCTTAAAAAAAGCCACTGTATCAGCTTTTAAGACCTTCATAACATCTGGATCCACTAGGAGGGATCGATCTACAGTCCATCTATTCTGAGAGGGAAGATTCTCTAGAGAAATCTCCAAATTTACTGCAGCATGATCTGATAAATGTATCGGTTGATGCAATACACTGCTAATGCTCTTATTTAACTTTAAATCCATGAGAAATAAGTCAATTCTAGAGGAATGAGAATGTTTTTTATTCTGAAAAGTATACCCTCTTTCCTGGCCTACGTTTAGCCTCCAAATATCCACCAATCCTAAGTTCTCTATTAGCTGATGTGTATTATCTCTCATTTTTGGTGAGTACACTACTGGTCTAGATTGGATTTGTGCAGCAATGGGTCCAGTAACGTATTAAATTCTCCTCCTATGATAATATGATATCTTGTGTCAAGGAGGTGTTGGTATAGGTCTCTGAGCGGTGATGGGTCATCAATATTGGGCCCATAGTACCCCACAAATGCGTATCCTGTGTTGTATATCTTGACATAGCTTATTAGCCATCTACCCCCTGTGTCCGCAATAGTACTTTCCACCCTGGCTTGTGCTGAGCTCTTATATATAACCGCCACACCTTTTACATTGCAGGGTTGATTAGCGCTTGAAAGGTGGGTAATCCATTTATTCCTCTCAAGAACTCCCTCCCACTCTTCGCGCCATAGATGTGTCTCCTTTAATATTATAACATCGTTGTCAGAGGGTTTGATAAGTTCTGGGATCTTTCTTCTTCTAGCATTAACCCTCAGTCCATTCATGTTTCAGGAAAGTACCCTTAATCTACGTGCTACTCTCTTATCCCTTATCATCATTTGTGTATGCGTGTACTCCTGTTAATGCTCAGCTCCTTTGTACAAATGAGGACCGTATTTTTTTTATTTTTTTCCCCAATGCTCCCCACTTAGTGCTCAAATAAACTACATAGATGTGACACCTTCTGAACCCCCCTTCTCCCACCCTGGGCTACCCTCCCATCATCCAATTTAAGTATTTCTTCATACCCCTCAAGCTCTGTCTCTCCGACATTTTACTATGAACCTTTATGGATCTTAATCTGAGATATTAGATTTTCAACCTCGTGTACCTCTCTCAAGCTTTACATCTTATTGTTCCAAATCACTCTCAATGATGCTGGAAATTTTAACTGCGCCGTTGTGCCTAGAGCCTTCAAGTCCTGTATGTGTCTCCCTAGCTCCCACTGCCAGGTCTGGGTTGCTTTTGCCATGTCTGACCTTATAGTGAAGGACCAGTCACTTTTTTAAAACTGTTTCGCCCTAAGGGCTACCGTAAGGATCGACTCTTTGATTGAATAGGTGCGAAAGTTTATCAAAATCGTCGTTGGTTTTCCTTTTTCAGGGTTTCTCTTGAAAGGATCCCGATGTACCCCCTGGATATCTAATTCTAAGTCAACCCCCGACACCTCCAGGATACATTCCTTAAGTAGGTCAACTACAAAACTCTTTACATTTCCGCCTTCCATGCCCTCAGGGACATTCAGAAGTCCTAAATTGTTCCTTCTGGAATTGTTTTCCAGCACTTCCAATTTATCGCTGAGTTCTTTTTCTCCCGATTTTAGAGCCTAGATCTCCTTATGGTTACACTTCACTTCCTCTTGCAAAGCCCCTATAGAAGCCTCCATTGTAAGTAGCCTTTCTGTAATGTCGACCAGTTTCTCCTCTAAACTTTCACAAGCTCCCTGAATTTTAGCCTGGTTTTCCCTTGATGTTGTTGGATAGAGAGAGCAAAATCTGGCTAATATCTGCGCCCATGATCTCTTTTTTTCCTAAAGAGCTTGTATTCTCTGCGCCCGAGGCTGTTCCCACTATTTCTGCATTGTAAAACGGTGTTCAAAACTTCTGTACCGTGGACTGTTGGCGAACTATCCACTGGTGAATTATCTGCGCAGGAGTCATCTATGAGCACTGAGAATCGATTAGAAATATTAAGGTCTTGAGCCTTATGCTACAAAACTGTTGGTGTCTCCATATCCAAGGGGGACTCAGAATGATTTGTGTCCAATATCTGGGCAAAACTGGGGATGTTATGCTGGGTTTCTGTGTCCTTAATTTTAAAGTAAGACCTCAGGGAAGGGGTAATTTTGACCTTTTCCCCTGAAATATTAGCTGGTACTTGTGGAGCTTTAATCCCTCTCTTAGATAACCGCTGGGTACCTAGTTGTAAAGGGGGCTGAGAGTGAGTGATTGTGTGGTTGACCACGGCGGGGGAATGGTTGTCCCTTCTAAATTCTAGTTTTTTTCATTACTCCCTCCACCCTGTATCAACTGTGCTTGTTGCCCCCCAAAATCCGCATTCCTTAAGGCGTATCTGCTTTTACCTGGTTTGAAGAGAGCCGAAGAAGGGGCAGCTGGCGTTCCTTCTGTGGAAGCAGTTGTTGTTTTCCCTTTTTTTTTAGTTCCTGCACACTCTATCATACAGGAGACCTTAATTGGTGTTTGGGGCTTGGACTTCTTGCAGGCGCAAGCTTTTTTACCTTTTTTTGGGGGTCATAAGTATTTTGTTGGTATCCCCTCTCCCCGAGCCGGCATCATCATGGATCGAAGTGAGCAGGAGCGTCGACTGGCATGTGCTGGCTCTGCCCCCTGTGACCGCGAGCCCTCAGAAGCCGATGCGGGACGCCGCACGTCGATCCCGGCGAATCTCTGAGGCGGCGAGCAGCCACTGGGGGCCCCTGTCTGCCACCACGGTTCTCACCACCCCCCCCCCCCGCGGACCACCAGGGATGGCGCAGGGTGAAACAGGACAAGCGGAATCAAGTACTCGAGAGAGTAAACCCGGGCGAGGTAGAATCATGCTAGGCAATGCTGTCTGCGGAGCCGGAGATACGCGAGCTCGCGGCTGGCGTGTTAGCTAGCCGCCATGTTCCCCTCCTCCGTGCATTCGCAATGTTGCCAATAGCGTTAGTCTTACTGGACTTTGAAAAAGCATTTGACTCAGTATTGTGGTCTTTCCTGCATCAGGTGTAAGAGTGAATGAATTTTGGCCGCAGGTTTCGGGGATACCTAGAATTGCTCTACTCCAGGGCTTGTGCTTGGGTTCAAGTAAATGGGTTGCTATCTCACCCTTTATCTATTGCAAGAGGTACTCAGCAGGGCTACTCTCTCTGTCACCCTGCTCTTTGCCCTGGTCATGGAGCCTTTGATAAGTTGGATAAGAGCAGACGTGGAGCAGGCGCGGAGGTGTGGGACAAAGACTGGAGTGGGGGGCTGGAAGATCAGATTGCTCTATATGCAGATAAAGTATTAATATATATGCAAACACCACACCTATCTATTCTGAGACATATGCACATTGTTGAAATCTATGGTGCCGCTTTGGGTCTGAGGGTAAATTGGCCTACGACAAAGGCGGCTCCCTTGACAGAAGTTACCCACTTCTGGGAGTTTGCCACCCCCAATCTACAAGTCATGCCAGGGCCCTTCAAGTACTTAGGGATCCACCATGTCTCCAACCCCATAGGAAGCTGGAATCCAAATAATTTACCACTGCTCAATAAACTCAAGGAGCAGATGGCGACCTGTGTAAATTGCAGCTCTCAATAAAAAGGCAGAGGCACCCTGTATAAAATGATCTAATTTCCTTTACATGTTACAAAATTACCTCTTCAAGCTGCCCCTTCCCCCCAATTATTCAAAATGTCAAAATCCACTCTGACTTCCTTCCTGTGGAATAGGCCCCCCTCCCCTCCAAGAGTGGCATTCCCCAAATGTGTCCAGTCACCCTTCGAAACTAAGTCACCCAGATGCTCACGATCAATGATTGGCAGTTCCTGGATCGAGACAACTCAGCCCTCTGACTCAAACTGTAGTGGCTGGAATGCTATGGCCTACTAGTGCACCTATTCAATAAGAAACCCGATGCCTCTCTCCCGCTTCCTACGAAACTAACCATTAACAGCTGGCATAGCGCTTTGAGGTGGGTATCATGGGACAGAAAATTGTCCAAAGAGACCCCCCTTTGGTTTGGCAATTGGATCCCTGTAATGAACATACTGATGGGCCTCCGACTGTGGGATGTCCTAGGTATATCAAAACCTGGGAATGTTTGGGCCGCGACTCACATGGAATTCTGTGCTGACTTGACAGCTGAATATGACTTACATAAGTTCCAGATTTTCCAATTTTTGCAGTTATGACATGCCTTTAACAAATATAAACATAGGTTAAATCCCATACCTGATTTTAGACCATTGGAGGCAAAGTTGACCCTGAAGATAATTGAGAGCAAGGGAAGATCCAGCCTGTACCGAACCTTAGTGGACAACACTCATGATCCCTTGACAGTGTTCTGAGTAAAATGTACAGCATAGATTGATGATGATGGCAGGCATGACACAAAAATGGCAGCTCGTGAGTCAGCCATTTCGTTTAAACTGAGACTGATACAATTCAAATAATTTTATAGAATCTATTATTCCTCAACCTGAATGCACTGTGTCGGTAGAAATCATCCCCAGACTGTACAAGGTGTGGTGGGGCAATAAGATCCTTTCTACTCATGGTTTGGGAATGTACCGTCATTTGTGAGCACTGGTCACAGATTAGAAACCTCCTGCATAAGATTACAGGTTTCCCTGAGAATCACTCCCCAAAAAGTGTTTACCTGGAGTTGCAAATGGCATTTTCTGCAGAGACACCCACAAACCCTTTGCCTTCCTCCTCCCCTTTTTGCTGGCTTTAAGATTCTGGGCACTTTACTACTGCTAACCAGTGCTAAAGTGAATATGCTCTGTACTCAAAACATGGTAACATTGGTTTATCCTCAATTGGCATATTTAATGTACTTATAAGTCCCTAGTAAAGTGCACTATATGCGCCCAGGAATAGGTAAATTAAATGCTGCTAGTGGGCCTGCAGCACTGATTGTATCACCTAGTTCAGTAGCCCTTCTAACATGGCTCAGGCCTGCCACTGCAGAGGCGGTGGGTGCAACTTAAACTGCCATTTCGACCTGGCAAGTTAACTTACTTGCCAGGCCCAAACCTTCCCTTTTATTACATATAAGTTACCCCTAAGGTAGGCCCTAGGCAGCCCTATGGGCAGGGTGCAGTGTATTTAAAAGGTAGGACATGTACTCTTGAGGTTTTCATGTCCTGGTAACGAAAAATTGCTAAATTTGTTTTCACTACTGCTGGGCCTTTCCCTCCCATAGTTAATATTGGGATTGCCTTAAAACCATTGCTTAATTTGAGCCGGTGGTTACCGGTGCTCCACACCGGGACTTAATAGGTTTCCCGTGCTCGGCACCGCCACTTAATTGTCATCACCACATTTATGACACTCTGCCTCGTGGTGGCACTGCTCATCTAATTTTGAGATGAGCAGACAATAGTTGTTTATGAATATAATATACATTAACAAATACTAATGCCTGCCTCCCCAGCCATTCCTTTAGCTCTGGGGACCTGGAATAATCTGCACTGTCGCACTTGCAGGTGAGAGAGATGGTTAGTAGTTGTTTTGGTACCGTCATTGGCAGCGATGATGAGGCACTGGGTGGTGCAAGCTGCAGTGGACTCCTGGTCAGGGCCCTGGGACTTATAATTTTACAAATTAAGCACTTCTTAAAGCATCTTTTAGGTGCAATTTCCAATTGGGAAAGGATAGAAATTTGGAGTTTGATGTCTCTGGACTAACAATTTAAAATCAAAACTTACGGTGGAGTCAGATTTTAAATTGTAAGTCTGAAAATGCCACTTTTAGAAAGTTTACATTTTCTTACTTTAACCATTCTGTCCCTCTGTCTGTCTCTGAACAGACGTCTGGGTTGGATGACAGCTGGGCTTTGTGCATTCACTCTAGACAGTCACATAAAGGGAGCTGGGGTGTGACATGTGCATCCTGATGGCCCATCACTAGGCTGATCGGCCTTCCTGAGGTAGAGTGGGAGGGAGGAGCTGACGCTTGCACCTGAATAGAGCTATGCCTATACCCACACAAAAAGCTGCATACACCTCTGTAGTGATTCTGGAGCCAGGGCAGGAAAGGCAAGGACCTTGTGATCTTCAAATGCCTTTTTGAAGTTTCCCCCACTTCAAAGGCACAACAGGGTATGAGTACTGGATCCCTGACATTACCAAATCAGAACTTTGCTGGAACCAAGGACATACTGCCTGGAAGAAGAGCTGCTGTGCTGTAGGAGGGACTGCCACTCTGCTAACTGCTTTGCTATGTTGGCTTGCTGCCTGCTGATTGCTGTGCTGTAGGAGGGACTGACACTTTGCTACCTGCTTTACTGTTCTGGCCTGCTGTCTTCTGCCTCTTGCCTGGGAGTGAGAAGGACTGGAGCTATCTTAACTGAATACTTGAGGGGAAATGCGGCACCACGGGGTCTCCTCGTCACAAACGAGCCCCTTATCTTCTTAGAGGATGCCGCATTCAGACGTGATTGGGCTCTCATCGCGTGGAAGTGCACCAGGGATTTGCTGATCTTAAATATAAGTACAGCTAAAAGGCTAACCGATACCCTGGTGATCAAGATCCAAGAGAGCGAACAAGGATTGAAAACACAGGTTGTATTGACCATGTTTAACCACAAATTGGATGAGGTCAACACCGAATTGGGGGAGTATAGGGACTACTTAATGCAATCCAAAATATCCAAATTGCAAAAAGACCTGAAAAAATTCTCTAGAGATAAGGTCTACCCCTACACCAATGAGGAATATGTCCAACAAAAACTTACGGATATGAAAAAGGGTACCCAGCCAGGTAAAAAATGCCAGGACACCGCGAGTAGTAGCAGCGATGGCAGCGACTATGATTTTCCACAATGTAGGAGAGGCAGGGGCAGAGGGTATCAGAGAGGACCCAGACCCTTTTTTCCCACCCCCTTTCAGGGGTATCCTACCGAAGGTTTTAACTGGCCGGGAATGGGATTTCCCCCACACCCAGGGTATCAGAACCCCCATTTCCAACCACCACAGTTCCAACAACCACAGGTTCCTTTTTTAGGCAGGGGCAGGAACAGGGGTCGAGGCAAACAGAAGGGCCAACAAAGAGTGACCTGGAACGATCAGGACCAAGAACTGAAACAGAGAGTGACCAGGAGCATGGCCCTGAGCATGCTACCAGGAACGAGCAGGGAACATCTCTAGTTGTCAATCTTTCCTCAACAACCCTGACCCCAGCCCAGATTAGTCTTCTCAATAAAGGCCTGGTCTTCGTCCCAACGAACCATTTGGACCACTTCCTACTACGTCAGGAACTGGCCACAATCTTCAGAAGTGTGAGACTGCAGGTATTCTTCGAGGACACCGAAGAAAGGAATACTACAGGAGGGGACACATCGATTCGCCCTAAGTCTACATTCACACCCCAAATAACGATGTTACCACAGGAGGTTGGTACATTTGAACAGGCGGTCATACATGACCTGGAAAATCTACAGAAGCAGAACGGACGTGCATTTACAAATCCAAGCAATACAGAGAAAGAAGCACTGAAGGAACTAAAGGAGAACGCCTCGATTATCATAAAGCCGTCTGACAAAGGAGGACAATAGTTGTTTTGGATAAAGCAACTTACAACAACGAATGTCTACGCCTCCTATCGGATGGGAGAAACTACTAAGTGCTAAGAAGGGACCCCACAACGGAATTAGCCAAGGACATCGCAACCCTGGTGGAGGAGGGACTGGCTAATGATTGGATTTCAAAACATGAGGCAGATTATCTCATCAAAGACCTACCGAAAACGCCGTATTTTTATATACTGCCCAAAATTCATAAACCTACCAGACCTCCACCAGGCAGGCCCATCGTGTCGGGCATCGGATCGATTCTCGAACCACTATCACAATTTTGTGATTTCTATCTTAAACAGTTGGTTCAGAGGTTACCAGCATACCTACAGGATACATTAGACATCCTCGACCGCATCAAGGAGATGGATTTTGACCTCAACAGTGAATATCTGATAGGCCTCGACATTGAGGCTTTATATACCAACATCCCTCAAAGGGAGACCCTTAGGGTTTTGGAGGATATCCTGTTTGAGGAAGAATGGAGATATCAAACACCACAAGCCTTCATTTTAGACTTGGCTGAGCTAGCTTTGACTAAAAACTTTTTCGAATACGAGGGGACCCTCTACCTGCAGACCCACGGGACCTCGATGGGCAGTACCTTTGCCCCGAGCCTTGCGGGTCTGTATGTGGGAGCCTTTGAGAAGACTGTGATCTATGACCCACGGTGCCCTTGGTTGGACAACATAAGGCTGTGGCGGCGCTATATAGATGATGCCCTTGTGATTTGGAGGGGCGACGCAGAATCAGTCAGTCTATTCCTGGTCTGGTTAAATCAAAGGAACCCCCTACTGCATTTCACGTCCACTGTAACCAAGACAGGACTTCCCTTCCTGGATTTAATGATTGAACCTAAGGGAGGGAAACTCCATACTAGGGTTTATCATAAACCTACGGACAAAAACGCCCTGTTAGCTTATAACAGTTTCCATCCGAAATCCCTTAGGGAGAATTTGCCGGTTGGTCAGTTCTTTCGATTAAGACGAAATTGTACGGAGAGATCAACTTTCAAAGAGGAAGCGACATTCCTCTCCAGGAAACTCACTCAGAGGGGGTATCCTGACAGGACGATCACGAGAGCCCGGAAAAGAGCAACCAATGCCAACAGGGACAACCTTCTGGAGAAAAGAGAAAGACCAGTAACAGATGAACCAGTATGTGTTACCACCTTTAACACGGCCTGTCACCAAATTAAACAGGTGATACTAAGACATTGGAGGATACTGAACTCAAATGGGATGAACGTGGAAAAACCACTGTTCTCCTTCAAAAGGAGTGCTAACCTAAAAGATCTGCTAGTGCAACCAAGACCGTTCACACCACAGTTAAGGAGAACAGCAAAACCTGGTCTTCTACCACAGGTACGTGGGCACTCACGTTACAGATCTTGCAACGTGTGTCATTTGACTAAAAACACGAAAACTATCGACATTGGACTTACTTACCCATGGGAACAGAGATCACAGACCAACTGCAACACCGATTTCGTGATATATCTGATCACCTGCCCGTGTCTCATGCAGTATGTGGGTATGACTACCCGCAAGGTGAAGACACGCATCATGGAGCATCGGAGTACGATAAGATGCTTGAAGTCCAATACTAAACTTACGGCTCACTACCTAGAGAACCGTCACACTCCTGATGATCTGAATTGGACTGTAATCGAAAAACCCACCTTGAACCCCTCTTCTGGGGATAGGACAAGGGCCCTCCTCCTGAGAGAACAAAAGTGGATCTACCGTCACAAGAGTCACTGGCTTGGCCTGAATGATGGGATACCATGGCACTCCCTGAATAGATAGAGTTCATTCTTTGGACTAATCAGCTTCGAAATGTGGGACTGCCAATCATCCTTCTGTAACAAGATGGCAAGGGATGTGGAGAGGCATATAAAATTTCCCTCGCAGGGCACCTTCACCTTTATTTAAGCTTCTCTATCTTGTTAGAAGGAGAAACCTAAGTGATAATGCGCCTATGACTTGCATAAGAGCATAACATTCCTTGAGGGAAATCCAGTAAAAGACCCTGCAAATAGACTTTAAAAATACACTAGTGACCTATAGCCTCTTGCTTCTTAGCAAGGGATATATATGAAACACCCTGATGCATTTAGGGCACACCCAAGCAGAATAGATTTGGTATCCCTAACAAATTATACCAGCGACAGATAGGACTTCCACTTGAAGAAAGTGCCCTTAGAAGAATATACACTGTGGTCCTAAATGATACCATCGATAGACAGTACCTTTATTCCCTTTTTTAGGTCTCGCCTACCGAACGCAGCGCATGCGCTGCTTCGCCTTGGCGAGACTATTTTTGTCGGTTTGGTGCGCGAAGGGAGACAAAACATGTGCGCGCCCGGACAGGCGATGTGCACGCGCACGCCGTCTCTTCTCTGGCGATGTCAGCTTGGGGCCGGACAGCAGATGTGCACGCGCACCTCACGGCGTCTCTTTTTCTCGCGGGCTTGTTCCAAGATGGCGTCGATGAGGGAGAGCGACACCGGGTTGTGGCTGCACAACAAATTGGGATCCGTGGATGAGCTATGGGCGCCGCCGAGTATCGCCTCCCTCCTTACCGCCTCCGTCATCGACAACATCCGTCTCTGCTTTCACGGACTGTCCTCGGCTGTCAAACTGAAGCTGCTCCTAGGCATGCTGCATCTCCCCCATCGCACGGTGGACGAGGTGAGGAGCCCAGGCGGGAAAATTATTTGAGGACTAGCTGTCACTGCCCTAGTAAAATAATTGAAGGGCACTCTGTGCTTCAATCTTTGATCAGAGAGAGGCCGAGTGTCCTGCTGGACGTCTCTAGCATGTGTTATGGGTGTTTAAATCAGGAGAAGCAGTGACTCGCACGTCCTTTCTGCCTTGTGCAGTGGACGTCTCGTACAATCTGTTTTACTGTATTTTTCAAACTGAAAATATTTTTGTAGCGACATTGCCGGGAAAGGGTTTCCACTTACTTATCCTAATATGACCCGTTGAAACAGAAAAGATTGTATTAATTTGGAAGGATACTTGGTGCCCAGTTGAGAGTTGTGGGTGTGTTCTCGCCGTATACTTCGTTGCATTGAAACTTCAGTTTACTAAATACCTTTTGGTCCGCGAATTAGTTGTTGCTATCTAACATGCACCCCTGTATTTATCTTTGCTCGCTATAAAAACACAAAGCTGTAGTCAGACCTGTCACCTCTGATTTGAAGTTGCTTGAATTGGCGGTTGAGCAAGGTGCATTTTTCAGCAGTTGCATGTGCACCGCCCACGCATCAGAGCCAAAACATTGGCCCCTTTTATGTATCACTGCAGTTCTTTTAACCATTTTAATAAATCTGATGGTGCGTTGTTTTATTAACGACTGCACCTTCGAATCTTTTTTCCATCGCTCGCGGAACCGACCTGCTGATCAGTTACCGATTCTTAGTTACTTTTCTGGAGGAGTATCATAGCGTGGTATTTTTTTTTTTTTTTTTAAATCAAACGTTTACCGCTTTTATGGTAAAATCCTTTCAGACATCATGCACACACCAAAAGTCATTCTGCAATTATGAATTGTCTACATTTGCAAATACTTGTCAGATTAAGGCAGTGCTTTAAATGGACAAGCACTGCTGCAGTACATTTAACGGGAGAGTATTGGCACTTCTCATGAGCAAAAAGGTCCTCTAGATAGTGAGTACCTACTCTTCTATTCTTCCATTTAAAGCACTGTATGTGGGAGGTGGTTCTCCAAAGGGGCGTGGTCTATGTAATTAAAGGTGTGGCTTAAACACATATATTACATTTCCATACCTGTCAACTTGAAACAAAAATCTGTGAGGAGGGGCGGGGCCTCGCGCCCAGAAGTATGTAAGAGGTACTTTTGAACCCCACCCGGCCCCAATTCTCCCTCCCCCCCCCAAAAAAAGAGCTTGCAGAGGCTGGTACCTGGGATGTTTTCACATCTTCTAATGGACATCGGCAGTACAAAGCCTCATCAAACAAGCTTTGGCTTTCAGCTTGTTTTCCCTGCCACCTTGTGATATCGACTCCTCAACGGGTGACCGTGTGATTTGAGCCGATATTGTGTGTCACACGGTGGCACCGTGTGAGTTGGTAGGTATTCATTTCTATGATTCCCATAGTGTGCCACCCGACCAGTATTTTGGTTCCTCTCTGAGCTTTCTGTTGTTGCATCCAGATATTAGACCTGGCAACTCGCATGGCTCTACTGTGTGTCACACGGTACTGGCTCCTTTCACACGATCACCGAGTGAGGAGCGGATATCTCACGGTGGCAGACAATGTCAGTTGGAAACTTCTGTGGAGAGTGCATACATGCCAGCATTTCAAAACAGGAAAGTGGGATATTTTGAAAAAAAATCGGGTGAATGTTTTTCCTTTTGACCTCTATTGACGCAGAGGCAATTTCAGGCGGGAGCCAGCTAAAATAAAGCCGTTTGTATTGTTAAAAAATATGGAGTCTCCTGCCTGAATTGGGTCTATTGGCATGTATGAGTGTGTTTCCAACTCTCATTGTCTTGAGGCTTAACATTGCTGATGTTCATGGGGTTTACAATCTCCCCAGGACATCAACGGCAGGCAGCCTTTGAAGCCTCCATTTATTAGGTCTCGCCTAGCGTCGCAGCACATGCGCTGCCCGCTCTGCGAGATCTATTGTCATCGGGTTTGCTTCGGAAGTGGGGTGGAAGCTCCACCTATGCTTTTGATTGGCGCGCGTCATAAACGCTCGCTTTTGATTGCAAGGGAGGCTTGTTTGTTCCCTACCTGTCTCCTGTTTGCCTCGCCCACCCGGACTGGAGATTGTGCACGCGCACGGCGTCTCTTTTGCTCGCGGCGTTTCAGGCATTGTATCAGTCCAGTCATGATACAGTTTTAGTTGGTGTAGTACTGTGTGTGAGGCACAACGCGCGCATGGTGCGCTTTCACTTTACAATTTTTTATTTTATGTGCGAAGTGCGTGCTTTCACTTTCATTTTTCTTTTGCTCGCGCACGGCGTCTCTGGTGATCTCAGCTGCTGCTTGTTTCTCCACCACCCCTCATGCCGGGTCTTGTCTGCTCTCTATCTGCCTTCTGATCCCTACACAGTGGGATTCTCCCCCCCATCTGTCATACCTCACTCCGTGTCTTTCCACGTCCCAGCGCTCCTTTTCTCCCCCTTCCTTGACCCAGCTCGCTTTCTTAGCCTTCCCTTCCTCCTGCTCGGTGTCCCCTCTCCCCCGTCTCCGGTCGCTTCCTCTCCCCTCTCCGCGCTCCCCTTTCCTCTGACCTCTCTTCACTTGAGCCGCTGGAGCAGAAATTCATTAGCAGCCACCCTGGGAATGCCCGGTCTTCCGAAAATGGGTTAAAGAGCCGTTTGGGTACACCGAAACAGCCTGAATTTTTCATGTCGGAGCAGGAACATTTGGAGGCGACCAGCCTCCGGTGCCAGCGTCCTCCAGCCCTCGGCTGCCTCTTCTGCCCCCAACCATCGGTAAGGGCGCCCTCCGCCTAAATACCAGGAGCTTGTACTTTTTATTGTGCGTGCAAACAAATAAACTATGTATATTGAGGCCGTCCATCCTCTGGGCGATCAGTGGACAGGACAAGCTGTGGGGACCGAGAGGGCCCAGGATGGTGAAGCCCAGGTGGGAGAGGGGTGTCAGCATCTGTGACAAACGCCTTATACAGATGTGCCTCGTGGTTCTTACAAGTCACTCAGACCCCTCTTCAGTGAGGGCATCGCTGCAGCAGGCCGCGACTAGCCCAAAGATGGGAGTCCTGAACCATTGCAATACCAACACATAAAAAGTGCTCATTTATAAAGCAGTGAGTAAGTGAGACGAGCCAAGAAACAACGAAACAGATCGAAGGGGTTCATTGGAAAAAAAGACAATAATTCTCTCTTTCTCTCCCTGTCTCTCTTTTCCCGGCTCTCTCCCTCCCCCTTACCCTCCCTTTCTATCCTGTCTCTGTCGCTTTTTCTCTCTAATACACAAACATAGGGACTCGGTGTATCTTTGTTACGTTCTCTCTTAACTATCTTTCTCTCTAACACACACACACACGTCCTCACTCTCACTTTCTGTCTTTTTCTCTCTGACACATACTCTGTCTTTTCTTTCTCTCCTTGTTACATGCACTCGATTTTACACGTTCTTGCTTTTTCTCACTGACACACACTCCTGTTCTCTCTCTGAAACGCACTCTCTTTAACAAACATGCTCTCTTTCTCTGTTTCTCGCTCACTCTCTCTAATTCTCTCTGCCCCTTTCTCCTTTTCTCCCCTCTATTTTTCTGTCTCGCTTTCTTTCTGTATATACCTGTTGTCCCACTGAGTTGGAAAGCCTTCTGTGTATTCTGCAGCTTTTCAGAAATATGGGGATGCGGGAGGGAGCAAAATAAAAAGACACTGCATATTTTTTGATTTTTATGTTTACATGGGAAGGAACATTAGTGAATGTGCTCACACCCTTGCATATATTTGTTACATATTAACAGCGCATATGTTCCTACATTACCAGAACGTACCTCTTTCTGAACGCGCAATTTTAATGCCTAGAGTTGTATGAATTTGACTGTTTCCTGTCTATAACAAGTATTTGCAATGCAATAGGTCTCACATTTTAAAAACTTTGACCTACTGCTATTGTAAATGGCAATGCCTTTTATTATTGCAGGTTTAAAAAAAAAAAAAAATAGAAGGCATTGTTATTTCAAATGCCAATAGCTCAAAATCTCGCAATTGCGAGACCTATTGCATCGCAAATGCTTGTTTATACATGGCGCTCGTAAACACACTGTGGCAAGGTTCCAATTACAACGGGCCGCTCTGCACCATAGAAGCGGACCCGTATTGAGAAACTGGTTGCCTATATACCGGGCGTAGACGTCAGCACGCGTCCCACGTGACCGGAAAAGCTCCAGGACTTTGGCAGCGCGTAACTGACAAAAGCAGGACGTGCTCGCTGTTCCCCGCATACCTACACGGCGGGAACAGGCGAGCACTGACTCGGAGGAGCACCATCCTTGATGCAGTAAGGAGAAAAAAAAGGGGGGAGAGAGGAGGGGGCACTCTGTTCCCATTCCGCATAGGCTCCAATTACGGGCTATTCTTACCCCCCGGGGGTTTGTTACGGCCCGCTCTTTAGGACCTCTCAGCTGCTACCTTTCTTATTACCAAATAGAATCCGAGAGAAGGGGGCATACAAAGGGATCATCATTATCGGGTGAGACGTCACCTCATGCCCTCGTTATTACGTGAACTACGGGGGTATTGGGCCGGATCAGGTGAACAAAAAAGTGGCACTATACTATCTATGCTATTGCTGATATTGTGTGAATGATACGACGCGAGCGTAACTGCCCGCACCACGCTGCTGTGCAACGGGGGAGCTCTTACTTCTCATCCAAATGAGAGCTCCTTTTAGTGGATGGCTTCACCGCTGCTCATGCACTTTACACCGTGACACTGGTTGATAAAACTAGAGGGCAACACTAGACCGCACATAAGCGGTGTCAATCTGGCACATCGAGAACAACTTCACAATGAAATTGTAACACTGCGCACAATAACGACTATGATGCCTTTTCTCTCCATGATTTTGCCTCCCGCAGAGTGTGACAACAGGGGGTCTCTCCTTGCCAACCGCCATTTTTAGTATGACTTAGGGGTAAACTCGGTAAGTAAGAACAACCCGAGCCCCCCCCTTTTAGAGGACGTGATGGGTTATATGAAATTTTTAAAGTACGCCTGTGGCACGGATGATTATACCTACCAAAATGGTGGTTCATCAGTCAGGTTATTTAAGAATGTTTCACCTGACTACGAATAATGTGTTTATGAGCGTGTGCGTATTGATGTATACTCACAGAACTGAGAGTTAAGAGGGGATTATTTAGTTCATTTTCTCTTACGTCTCCTTTTCCTTACAGTAAACCCGACAAATTTTCTAGAGTAAGTTACTTTAGGATTAGGATCTCGGAGACCCACTAACCTTTTAACGGAGGTTAGAGCACAACATATTTCACTGGGACCGGTAGAGTCCTGAAGAAGGACGGCGTGACCCTAAAACTGGGCACTGATACACGGCCGAAACATGTCGACTACCTGGCAGTAAGGAGGGGTGTAAGGAGCACATTATATCTCCCTATCACCACCATCCTTCACGTTTTTAATCCTGGCCGGAGGGTCTAGAAATAAAGTTGAGGTATGGAGATACCTCTGAGCTAGTTTTAAACACTCACCACACTGCACTTTCACTTCCGGCGTTCCCAGTCACTATTGAAAGCATTGTGTTTTCTCTCTTTTGTGTTGTGTTTGTCTTCCCCACCCTTATTGCTCCACCCCAGGCGTTGGCTGCGCCGGGGTGTATTGTAAGCAGCCCTATGATGAAGCATGTCACACATTTGTGTGAGTGAGGGCAGTATTAGGACACATAGCACATGCCACCACTGAACCACTACACCACGATCTTCACTCCCTACTCCTTTTGGTGTGTATAAGTGAGAAGGACTGGACCTGCTCTCTGCATCCTTGAAGCCAAGTTTTTCTTAGGGCTTGCTAGCTTGCCTTTTTTTCTTGAAGTCTCAGGGCCATCAAAGACTTCCTTCAGCTTGGCTTCAGGTGCTGACTCTGCCAACTGAGAGTCCTGCCCTGCCAAGAGGCGCCAATCTAGTCCTGGGCCTTTATAGGGGGTTCTGGAGCTGTTTTCCTGCACAAATTGACGCAGTGACGACTTTGTTCCGTTCAGAACCCACAGAGTGCCCTTCAACGTCAACACAGTGCCAGTCTGAAGACATCCCTATGCGGCTCAACGATGATGTGGGACCCGACTGCGAGGTTCAAGGAAAATGCAGTGCCAATCCGAGGTCCCCACTGCGAGATTTGACAACGACGCGGAGACCAGACTGCGTGGTTCGACGTTGACGCCACACCGATCCGAGGCCCTGAGTGCGAGGCTCAACAATGACGGAGTGCCTACATCATAAGGGGTTGTACAACAACACGGGACCCGACTACGAGGCTTGACTTTGACACATTGTCCCAACTGCGTGAATCAGAACCCACGCATCAAGTCTTCAACGTCGACGCTTGCCCCATCCAAGGTACTTTTTTGGGGGCTCTGCATGGGTCCAGTAGCTGGCCTGCCCTCCATCGTGGTCAGCCTGAAACTTTAGATTTACACGATCTCAAGTAAACCCTAAGTGCTATTGACTTTTAAGCAATATATTGCCGTTTATTCTTTAAAAATTCATATTTCAAGTTCTATTTCTTGGATTTTTGTTGTTTTGGTCTTTTTTTACTACTACTTAAATATTCTCTATTTTTCTAAACTTGTGTGGAGTCTTTTTGTGGTGTTTTCACTGTGTTAGTGTAATTAAAGAGTTGTACACATACTTTACATATTGCCTCTTAAGTTAAGCCTCGCTGCTCTGTGACAAGCTACCAGAAGGTGAGCACAGGTTAATTTAGGTTGTGTACATGACTTACCCTGGATAGCATTGTGGTCCCTACTTGGACAGGGTGCAAACCTCTGCCAGCTAGAGACCCAATTTCTAATGCCTGGGGATTCAGGCTGCCAGGTATGGGAACAAGGGAGATAAGATGTTGACTGTATTAGGTCACTTGGTGGGTAAATTAGATATAACTCACCACTGAAGGGCACAGGCAGCCCCAACAGTGGCAGAATGGAGTAGAGGCATTGACCAATGTTCGGTAGCGGAAGAATCGGTTTACAGTAACTGAGGCTGTGCCGGAAAACACACTAAGATATGGGGAAAAGGGTGGGACTACTACTGATTGATTCATCCATCCCTGTGTAGTCACTTACTTGTTTATTTTGAGGAATCTGATCCTACAGCTTGTGTGTGCTCAGGCCTGTGATATTTTAATGTGTCTGTGCCCCTGCTGTTGTAACTTGCTCTCCTTATGTTGTGCAGTGGACTTTTTGTTTGTTACAAGAAAACCAATAAAACCGATGTCTGAAAGAAAACTTTGGAAGCTTCAAAGTTATTTTAGGAAGCAGAGCTGTCGTGCACTCTCAATTTGCTGCTTGTAGGTTACACTGGTAACATATATATATTTATGTTGTATTGTACTGGTTAATGGTCAGAAGCCATATTGTTCTTACTGAGATTAGTCCACCTTACAAATCCCTTCCTTTGCTTTGGGAGCTGGTGAATGACCTGGGCGAGGAAATCTATGCCTCTTAAGATCTGGATTGCCTTTTAGAATAGTGGGTGGTTTGTGGTTTGTAGGAGAGGAGATAGTCCCACTGGTGTCATGCACAGAAGAGAAGGTCTCTACTAAAAGACTTTTCTTCAAGGTTTAATACGCCTAACAGATTCGGTTGATTCGTTAGATCTGGGTGTAGTGAGTTCCAGAATTGTGCAGGTGGACTCCTGTGACCCCAACTGTTTTGCCTCCGTGAGATTTCCTGTTAAACCTCGTTTCTGCAGTAAGGTTTGCTTTGATTAATCTCATGGTTTGAATGGGGACGTAATGCAATGTCAACTTTTGAAAAAAGATTAGGTCAACGCCTCATGTGATCTTAAAACTGAACCATGAAGTTTATAGAGATAATCAGTGAAGCTCTTTGAAAGCCATGATGATGTACGACAATTTTATCAGGCTCTGCCAACATTTGGCTGCTTGGTTTTGTAGTCTCTGGAGTCTTTGAGTGTTTTTTGTGTGTTTCAACATAAACTGGTTCCAGTACTTCATTCCAAATCAAGATCCTGGTGGGTTCGAAGTAGTGATTTAAAGGAAGAATGGTTAAGTGTCTTCTTAATATCAGCGGCTGGTAATTGGTATTCTTTACAACTACAAACATGGCAAGCGAATAATAGGTCTGCGCTAAACCATACCATTTTATGCATTTCATTCTGTAACTGGAAAATTGTCTTGTTGGCGGTCCATTTCAGTGGCATGCAGGCACTTGGTAGTTCCACAGTTATCAGGATTGCAGTCATCTGACCTATAGCTCTCGTTCATTCCTTTGCCACCCCTAGCCCCTTGCCCACAAAACAACATAACTTGTTATGTTAAAATTCTACTGCCTTTGTCGTCTTTCCTTCTACTACAAACCGAGGAGGACCTCTGTGTGCTGCTGTGCTCCAGGAACAGGGGCATCCTATCCATCATTGAAGGCCTCACTCTCACAGGCACCGGCTTGACTTACAACGTGGTGCTGTAATGCTTGGCCATTTCTACACAGTTTACAACCTGCATGGTTGGTGATGGGCCAGGGGTCACGAGTCCTGCGTTCTGAGTCATGCTGTTTGTGTGCCCATGGGGTATGTCAAGCCGGCCAAAGCAGCAGGATTGCCTGGTGGCAACGACACACAGACAGGAGAGCTTCAGCACTACCCGCAGTTCTCTGGCGGAGCCCTGAGTGTTTACATTCCTCCAAAAAAGTCTAGACAGCAAGTGTAATGGGCCGTTCTGCCAATCTCCTCACACATTTGATGTTTACTTTGGCTCTGGGTGTCAATGAAGTGCAGTGCCTCCTCCTACCATCACAGTTCCTCTTAGGAATATCACGGTGGCGACCTAGTTCTATATTAAGACAGGATAACGTAACTTACAATTCAGTTCTCGAATACAGTATTTTAATTGTGTGTATAAACCCAGTCGAGGATGCATTATATGATGAAAATGCAGAAGGTTTGATTTTTCATTTCCATCTACAGTTTCACCCAGAAACAGCTTCGCTGGTGCACCACAGCGATTGAGTCGCATGAATACAATTATGTTGATTTCACTTCCCATCGCATTACTCGTTCTCCTTTAAGATCTGGGGTAGTCTCACAAATTTTTGCTTTTATCGAGAGAGTGAAAATAAAATCTGTTTCCGTAGGGCTAGAATTATACTGCTGTGATACAAAGACCTGCATGCACTGTGTAGGGTGAAGAAGCTGGTTAATGGGCATGGTTCGCTATATATTAAAATATGTTTTGTGGCTGGCACAGTCTGGCAGTCTATTGTCTAGCTCACCTCCCACATCCTCCTTCTATAAGCTGATGGGTTGCCAAGTTTTCTTCTGTTATATTCCTTCCACCTGCTAAACATATGAATCATTTTTCTGCAAACAATTTCAACAACAAATCTGCTTTCCTTTAGATCTAAATCAGGAGAGAACAAACGGGTACCATTTGAAAGGAAATAATTGCATTATTTTCCTCAAATCAGTGTCCACCAGATAACAACCCACCCATGAATCAATGTATATTAATACTCTGTTCACCCTGCATCCCTTTCAGACATCTACCATTTTATTGCAAACCAGAATTTCCGTGAGTGTGAGCCTGTGACCAGCGTTTCCTCTGCCAAGGAGAATGTGGGAGGAGTGCATACAAATTATTTTAATGACTACAGAGTGGGTTAGGATGATGTTTTAATGCATGAGTCTATTTAGTGGGATATGAACATGTTTTCAAGTTGATGTTTTTTCTCTTGTTATTCAAAGCAAGACATGCTTGTTTGAAAGAACGTTCAGAGAGCGTGACTACTGCAGTAATAAAACACCTGCCTCAAGAGAAACATGGAAAAATGTTCTAAGATATGGAACAGCAAGAAAAAAACATCAAAATTGAAATGCATATCTGAAATACATATTTGATAGTGTGTGTCGAAAATACGACTTATGTTACTTTTAAGGGAGCTTGCAATGCGTCCTTCACTTATAAATCCCAGTTTCACTTGCAAACCCCAGTTTCGACAAGTCGGAAACAATCGCCCACAGGGGTCACCCTAGGTTATAATGGATTTACAACATTTGTGAAATTCAGACACACTCTAAAGAGAACTCCTGGGAAACTACAAAAGCTATTTCCAGGAGTGCTCCGATTTTTCAACATTAAGGGCCTCATTTCGATGAGGCTTTCCGACCGACATGGAAGGTTTACCATCCGACCACCAAATTACAATGTCAGCGGTCGGAGTGTAAACCGGCTGGGCAAACCAAATGGCTTCCGACGGCCAGTCGGAAACCGCACATAATCCCTTAAGGGCGGCTTTTCCTCCGTCGGAATTAGGATGTCGGTTTGCGACAGTCTTTCCATGTCGGCCTTTCCGACATGGAAAGGCTGTCGGCAAGTGACTTTGGGGGCCCATAGCAGGGCCCCCTTTTCCCCTGGCCCTACGGTTGTGGCCCTGGGGTGCATCTATGGTGCCCCCCTTCACATCCCTGCACCGTGAGGTGCCTGCCACACAGTTCGGGGATGTGCAAAAACTTCCATTTTACAATGGGAGCTTGTGCTGCGGCCGGTTTCGGACGCCGTACAGGCTCCCATTGTAAAATGGAAGTTTGCGACCGCGCCATGTGCGGTCACATCTTAATTGCGGTGCTGTTACTGCCAACCGGAGGTCAGTCGGTTACTGCATCCCCGGCGATGTCAGTTAGAGGCAACTCCGACTGACATCGTAATAAGGCCCTAACTTGTTCGGATTTTCCAACAGTTGTAAAAAATTGGGATTACTAAAAGGAAATACTCACATGTGGCGATTGGAAAAAGTATGACCCATTCGCCCCATGGTCTGATGATCTGGGAACACCGCCTAAAGTATCAATGGAAGTAAGAAACCTCGGAATGACCATTGACTCCAAGCTATCAATGAATGCCCAGGTGGACAAATTAGCAAGATCCAGCTTTGTTACTATAAAAACTCTGCGACGCATCTTCCCCTACTTGGGATTCTCACACAAGGTCCAGGCTACTATCTCTCTTGTTCTGTCCAAACTCGATTAGGCCAATAGCCTCTACCACAGATCATCTTTAACAACTATGAAAAGACTACAACAGATTCAGAACTCTGCTGCCAGACTACTCTTACATATACAACCGCAAGCCAACATCTCTCCTGCTTTGAAAGCCCTACATTGATTACCGGTTGCCAGAAGATCTACATTCAAGCTGCTTTGTATCACCCAGAGAGAGATACATGGAACAGGACCGCTCTTCATCAGGAATAAATCACAAAATACATTCAACAAAGGAACCTCTGCTCTAGAGTGGCACCTGGCCTCAAAATCCCACCGTACAAGAAAAAACCATGGGTGGCAGCACATCCTTCTCTGTTCAAGCAGCCAAACTATGGAATTCTTTGCCCCCATACATAAGATCCACGGATAACCACCTTCTCTTCACAAGACTACTCAAGAATTGGCTCTTCCACGCATAACCACCATACTCAAACATAAATATACAGCATATCTCTTGGTATATAAGTATTTATTTGGACTATAGATTTGTGCATACATATGTGTATTGCTTTGTATAAACATTTGTAATAATTATGTTTTTAAAGATATAGATATTCGTTAGTTCTGCTTAACAAATGTACATATTAATTATATTTAAATTATTCTATGTTTAAGATGTATATAAATGGCTGCATAAATAAGTAAATCTTGTATCATAACTGTTTATCTACAATTGCTTCACTATTTAATTACAAAAAAAATAATTAAAGTACTGCAACACTTGAAAGTCTGAGTTTATGAAATGCAACTTCAATCTACATATATTACCTTCCTTATATATATGTACCTTCCATGTACTTATGATATACCTTCCATGTACTTATGTATTTTTATATTTATTACTTTGCTTATAATTCATCATATCCAATGCACTACCATATTTCTCACCCTAATCTCTCACAATATATCCTCTACCTCCACTCTGACTCATCGCAAACCTCATTCCACTACTTTCTCCAAACCACTACCCTATTTCTCACCCTATACCACTCTCAATATATCCTCTACCTCAACTCTCTGACTCATCTCAAACCTCATGCTACTACTCTTTCCAATGCACTACCCTATTTCTCATCCTATACCTCTCTCAATATATTCTCTACCTCCACTCTCCCATTCATCCCAAACACCATACCACTATTATTATCCCCTAAATAACCATTTCTAGACTCTTCCGTCCTCTACCTCTCCTTGCATCATGTCATACCTCTTTTACTATTCAGATCTCCCAAACAAGCCTTTCTAAACCCTCCCTTCTGACTTTCCCCCTCCACCTCCCCTTTACTCATCCCAAACCCCCTCCTACTGCTTTGAACTCCCCCAAAAATATATATATACATATTTCTAGACCCTTCCTTCTTCTATCCCTACACTAGTCCTTTTACAATCCAAATAACAGACTAGCATGTCGACCGCTCAAATCAAATGAATTTCATATTTCCCTACACTAATTCACCGCTAATCCTTTTTGGGTTCCAGAGTAGCCTGCTACTCGCCGAAAAGTGCTACAACACCTCATCAGGGGAGCAAGCGCTATATAAATGCGAACGCTTCCCTCTTCCATCCCTCCACTATCCTTTTCAATCCAAATAACAGACTAACATATCCACCACTCAAATTAATTTAATATTTCCCTAGACTAATTCACCACTAATCCTTTTCTGGTTCCAGAGTAGTATGCTACTCGCCAAAAAGCGATTCAACACCTCATCAGGGGTAGCAAGCGCCATATAAATGCAAACCTTTTCCTCTTCTATCCCTCCACTATCCTTCTCAATCCAAATAAGAGACTAACATATCCACCGCTCAAATTACTTTCATATTTCACTATACTAATTCACCACTAATCCTTTTTGGGTTACAGAGTAGCGTATTACTTGCTGAAAAAGCGATTTGATGCCTCGTCAGGGGTAGTAAGCGCTATATAAATGCAATTACAATTACAGTTACTGAGTCCTATTGAAACGTTGACTTTGCACAAGATGTGTGGGTGTTAACTTCACTTTACAGGAACATCCTATCTGGAAACCCACCCTTTTCGACCCATAACTCTAAATGTATGACCATTGGATATGCACATAGAACGATACCCCATCTTAATGAAACTCTACAAAGGTTGAAATCTGTGATGTGGCATTTAATATTACAAAATGATTTATTGTGCATCTATGTAACAGCTAAAGTCCAAATTAAAAGTGGTCAGTTATATTGCGATCCCTCCACATAATCATAGTTATTGTAATCCTGTGGGTGATAAAGTTTGCACCTTTTGTTAACGTTCAGAAGGTCAAAGCTGCCACAATTTAAGAGGGGAAAAGGCACAGCATTTGCCAGGACATACATAATTTGATGCAGTATCAACAGAATTGACATGTTACGCCCCAAAAGTCAGATATGGGGATGATAATCGCACATAACACAGCTCAGTGTCTGATTTTTGTGGGTGTGATAAATATTGCATCCAACATGGGCCACTTCAAATCAGGCCCTCAGTTTTTTTATTTTTGGAAAATGGTGGTAATCTTAATGAGCGACATCATTTTATTTTAATATTAGCATGTATTATTTGTTGAATATAATCACACAGAAATCAAATGTACATTGGCATTGTTCAATATAAACAAACATATGCATAGTAAAATTAATAATTCTTAAAATGAATCAAACTATTTTTCCATCATAAATTGTCATCAACAGATAATGAATGATTTTATGTGCTCATGCTTTCGCTTGACCGCTGCAGTAGGAAGTTGGTAAAGGAGTTTTCCCCTAAAAGCATCAGCGAACTTAGCGACTTGTTTAGTAACAGACAAGCTGCAAAGAGGAGTGCAAAGCTCCTCAGGAAGTCCTACAGGGCCGCTCACTTTACTTACTTTTTTTTATTTATTCTGCCTTTGCTTGCTGGGTTGCGTCTGTTTTACTGCAGGAGGATAAAGGAGTAAATGCCAGAATGTCTCAGCAGTGGATGAAAAGATGCATTCTTATTCCTTATAAGATATGCAATGTGGGTGGCCCCTCCCAATTGCTTGGCAAGTTAGCTCCGCCTTATCCCATGGCGTGTTAGCCCCGCTCTACTGCTTGGTTTGTTAGTCGTCCCCCCCCCCCCCGCCCCTCCAAAGTTCAGCTCTAGTTGCTCCCCTGGTAGAAAGGTATTTAGAGAAGGCTCTACCGGTGAATGAAGAATGCATACATTTACTGCTCTCAGTTTCGGAAAAGGATGTCCCTGCCCTTTGTCCTATATTCCTACATTCATTCTGTGTACATAGACAAAGGATTAAGGCCAGTATGCCCTAGTTCACAAATGGAACAGAGTGTATGTAAGTTCTGATGAGTACAGTGTTGTCCAGAACTGCATTCCACTTAAATTGGCTCAGGCGATCAACTTCCCTACTTTACTAGCCATAGTTGCTGGTGAAATTGCTGTCACTCTTCTCTTTAGGTGCAAATGTAGTAGGCATGACTGATTGCTTGTTTTATTGGCAGCCCATCCTTTACACACCCGATTTAAATTCATAAGTGTCTGTCTCACAAAATAGGGTTAGTGGTCGATGAATTGATGGTTTTACATTACTTTAGATAGAGTTCAACTAGAGGTGTCAGTTCTTGTGTTATGTTATGTTAGCAGGATTTGTAAAGTGCATTACTGCCCAGGGGCATCTAAGTGCTATTCAGTCCCAGCTCAGAGTGTCACAGGACTGCAAAAGCTACCAAGACCTGAACAACCAGGACTTTACAGCTTTCCTGAAGGGAAGGAGACTGGGTGCTGTTTTTATGCAGAGAGGCAGTATGTTCCATGCTTTGGATGCTTCTAGCACAATGCTCTTTCCACCCCACCACTTGTTTGAATCTTGGAAGTACTGCTAATTTAGCATTTGCTGAGTGAAGATTTCTGACAGGAAGATACCGTTTGAAGTTATGATTCAGAAAGTCAGGGGTGAGTTCATGAAAAGCTTTATAAGCTAGACATAACACCTTAAAGGTGATTCTTTGTTTAATAGGAAGCCAATGCAAATTTTTTATGTCTTGAGACACTGAGCAAAATGTAGGGATTTTTAACAAAAGTCTAGCTGCAGCGTTTTGCAGGACTTGAAGTTTATTAATATTGTTCTTATGAGTGGTCAGAAGCAGACTGTTACAGTAGTTCATTTTAGAAAGGATTAGAGAGGTAATTAATATATTTTGCAGTTTGACAGGTATAAAAGGCAAAACCTTTTTAATTATTCTAAGGGTATTAAAAGTGGTTGAAGTGATCTTGTTTACCTGATCTGTGAAGTTAAGTTTATTATCAATAATCACTCCAAGTTGCGAGCCTTTTCCACTGGAGGAGGGATGAGGCCCATGATAGCTGGCCAGGCTGATGGGCCCCAAAAGGGCGATTGGGGTTCAAAAAGTAGGACTTCTGTTTTTCCTGCGTTCAATTTAAGGCAGTTACTGTCCATCCAATGCTAATCTTTCTTGTTAATCTTGCATTTGATCAGGATAAGTAAATGGAAACATGTTCCAAGTCCATCTGTTTGGCCCCTTCACTAGTTTTAAATTACAAGTAAACATCATCAAAATTAATGTAGAATTAAGTCCTAGTTCTCCTAAGTGACAATTCAGCAGAAGGTTGTATATGTAAAAGCATATAGTTGGTTCGTGATATATATGATACCAAGGTTGAAATTCCAGTGAACCAGTTACAAATCGTTTCGCCTGGACCCAGCTACTCATATATAGGTTTTTGTGCTTCAATTGAACTGCTGAGTTAAAATCCATCTTGATTCTAGTTGTACTTTTATAAGTTTTATTGTAACGACTGGGAATTCCAAAATGCTTGTTATGTGCGCACCCAGTGGAACTCATGGGCTGCCACACTCCACTGGTGTCAGCTGCCCAAGCCCCTGCTGTGATAGGAGTATTTCATCTGTGTGCTATTAAACACGTTCCTGTTTCATCACTTTGTGTTTCTGCACAGATAAACACTACAGAATGGCTGACAAGTGTGTCTTATAGGGACTGTGTGTACTACAAACTATGAGAAATGTTGTTTTCTTGGTGAAAACTGCTCCGCAATCAACCATCAGGGGCGAGTCGCGAGAGAAGTCTTTTAAACATTCCCAGCATACAGGAATCAGATATTTGAGCCAGGGTGACCATACGGTGCCATTGGAAATTCAGTTTGTTGCCATGTTGGCGATTTTGATTTTGATTTGAATTTTGACATGCAGTCAGGCACTGGTCAGTTTGGTAAACTGCTGAACTCTGGGGTCGTTTGAGCCCAGCATGTGTAGGGCACTCATCTCATTGAAGCAGATAAGAAGCACAGCAGGATTCAGCCCACTTGAGTGTGAGAGTTTTTTCGAGGTTAAAGAAACTGCCTGATTGATGGTCATGCGATCTACAGGTTTCTGCTTACTTGAAGGATTATCGCTGCACTCTTTTTTTTTTCTTTTTTTCTTGAGGTGTTGTCTGTTGAACACAAGGTTTCAGTGCAGATTAAGAGCGATTTGGCACGCTTCCCTAAAATCAAGTCAACAATACTCCACAACAATCTGCATGCTTTCACATGACCAGTTCCACTAAAAATAGAGAAGAAATGAGACATTAAAGCCTCCACGTCCATTTGTAAGTACAAAAGAAAAAATAACAGGTCAGTTGAGTGCAAGTCCCCTTTCAACACTAATAATCAGCGATTTGTATGTGTTTGATGGTTTGACATTCTGAATTCTATGGCACATTTTAAAAGCGTTACGAGGGTGTCTTGCATGTATTCATATCTGACACATACTAAATGTACGTAGCTTTTTCTATACTTTGCATATAAGCAGCATTTCTTAGAGTAAACGTTACCTCTTTATTTTCTAGCTGTAACTATTAGTGGTGTTTTTATGTTATCTTTTCTGTGTTCATACTTCTTTATTGCAGCAACTCCATTTATAGTGTACAACATTGCCCCCCCACCTCTTTTCCTACAAAAATCAGCTGATCTGCCTATGGAATGAGGGTTATAGTTAAGGTCTTTTGAAGATTATTTAGAGCCATGGATACATAAAGATATAGATCTGAAAGGAAAAAGAATCTTTTATATTATTTTTTGGGTGTGAAGGGTCATAAACAAGTAATTTTGCAATTGGAGAAATATGTTTTACAGTCCAAAAACCTAGTAGTGTATAGATAGAATGTGTTTACTAAAATGCAGATGCATAGTGAATCTTTTTACACTTTTGTGACAGTGCTAAAGGTAATAGCCTCAAATTGTGAGTTTGAACTGTTCACAAAACAACTCGTTTCTGACCAATTGATTAATAGGTCTTATTTGAGAAAAATAGTAGAGTGCCTTTTGATTAGTAAAAATGCAACATGGGACAAAGCCATTGATATTGCCAAGATTACAGGGAACTCAATGAAGACTTTTTTTAAGGATAGTAGAATTGCTGGTTTTAATACCTTAGAAGATGACAGGCTGCTTTGAAAATATGAAACATGATAATTTGGGTAAAACAAAAATTAAATGTGTTACCAATTAAACTCAAATTGTGAAATGTTTCACTCAGAATGAGAAAGTAATAGACATCCATGTTAGATTACATGTGCAAACAAGGAATAATTAAGCCAGTGGATGCCAAGCTTTGGCTTTCTCTTATTGTATTAGAACAAAGAAAGTCATGTCAATTTAGAATGCTTGTAGTCCTTAGGAGTCTAAATTATGCCATCGGGTGGAGAGTTCACTGTCACCTAGAATTGAACGTACAGTAAATCAGGTTGTCGTGTAGTTCCCACTTATTCGCATGATCTGTGCGTTTGTTGGACAACATAAACTTTGGGTGAGTTGCCTAGACGATTCCGGGCACACCCGCAGGATATGTTGGCCTAGAGACTAGCTAGCTCACAGTGCCACCATAATCCCCCTAACCCTACCAGGGAGCGAATGGTTTCTGGCAACCACTGAACATGATGAACCTGACCCCTCAGGGATCGTGGTAACAGATCAGAACCTTTCGCTCAGTCACTTGTGTTCTTTTGTTCTCAGAGAAATATACAGAGAATACACAGTGGGACGTTTTCAATAGATTTATTGAACCAACGTTATTCTTGTATAAAATACATGCGCTGCCATAATTAGTAGACAGAAGCAGATGAAAGTGATTACAAGCACCAAAAGAGTGAATAGTAGATACAGTTCTACCATGGTGCTAAAATAGTGTACATATGCAGGCATATAAAACAAGGTAGTAATCAGGGGTACTCCTACTATGCGAACCCTACTCTGAGAGTAACTAAAGTGTGTAGGTTTGAAGCCAAGAATCCCCCCAAGGGACAATCCAACCCCATTACCTGGCGGGAGAGAATGTAGGACCCCGTCTTGGTCACAACTGGACACCCTCAAGGAGATGTCAGGCCGCTGTGTGGTGAAGTCTCAGCATGCAGGGAACCTTGGTGTCAGCTGAAGTGCCTCCTCTACTAGTCCTCTGAGATGCTTATTATTTATAATAAAAAGCATCCTTGCGATGTGTTTATAGATTAGTATTGTTATGGATATGTAGATAGCCCTGCTGCCCCATGGATGAAGATAGAATAACATATGTACCTCGTGCATAGAGACCTTGTACTTGGTGTTCGAGGCATTGTGATAATTTACTGCGAAGCCAGATGTGTAAACAGTAGATTCAGAGAAACTAATCCAACATTGTTACGCATGTGAATATCGGCAAAATGTCACAACAGTAATGTTATTGTGCAAAAAGAGGACAATGTAAGAAAATGTGCAGCTTTGCTACATGGGCCTTACCCGGCACATAACAAGGTGGGATGTTCAATTTTGTTCACTAAGCTTGATTTAAAAGCAACATATTACTAGGTAGAACTTGACCCAGAATTATGCAATTTGACTTCCTTTGTTACATCAGATTTTGTGCTCCAAGTTTGTAGAATGACATTTGGCCTGGTATCATCTGCAGCCGTGTTTCAAATGCTAATGACAAAAACATTTCAAAGTCTCGCTTCAGTCGTGGCATTTCAAGATGACATCCTAATCTTTTCAAAACCTGAACAAGAGCATAAAAAGCCAGATGATGAAGTCTTAAAAGTTCTGGAAGAAAATAGTGTTACATTGATATGTGTTCAAAGCTAAAGAATTAGAATATCGGGGGCATGCTCTATCTGCTGAAGGTGTGAAGCTTAAACCCAGTTTGGTACAAATGCTTGTGGGGGGCTCCAGTGCTAACTAACAGGGACCAATTACTCATGTCCCTAGGGTTATGTGAATTTTATGCCAAATACATGGAGGATTTTGCTAGGCTAATAGAATGTTTCAGAATTAAGTACAAGAAAGGATCTGTGTTGTCATGGTTTGAAGAGTGTAAGAGATGTGTTGTGGAAATAAAAAAAAAAGCATCTTGTGTGCATCAGCACTGCAGCCATATATTTAGGGACATATGAGTTGCTTGACGTTTATGCAAGCTCATTTGTGTCAGGTGCCAAGCTTCTACAATTTACTGTTAAGGTTGAAAAAACAATTGGGTTTGCTTCCAGAGCTTTGAGAGCAGTAGAACATACATATTCCATCATCGAAAAATAATTTTCGCCTATGTGTGGAGTGTAGAGAATTTTGAATCTTACTTATGGGAGTGTTTCTACTGAGAATGTATCACCACCCTCTTATTGACATTTTATTCAGGGTTACAATTAAGAAATCCACAGCTCGGCTAGCAAGGCTGTCAACAAAATTCCTTGAGGTCAATTTTAAAGTACCATATATTCCAGGTGGTGAGAACTGTAGATCTCATTTTTTTCAAGATTACTTGTTATGGATGATGAAGAGTAGGAAGGGGAACAGTGACTGAAAAATGCATTGTAGCATGTATCGGTGATTTGGTGGTATGTGGTGATGAAGTTAACAAGTATCTTGAGTTGGTAAAGGTGATGAGGATGGCTAGCCAAGATAAAGGTATCTGCAAGTAGCATTGCAAACATATTGCAAAGTTACAAGAGAGGTGTCTGTTGAGGAGGGAGAACTTGTGTGGGGATACAAGTTAATTCCACTATTAGGTTTTCAGAAAAGTATTATTGAGATGACGCATGTTGGACATTTAGGTATTAACATTACCAGAAGAGGAGTAAGGGGTGACCTGCCTTGGACAGGGAAGTGAATATATTGCTCAGTAATTGCCTGAGCTGCAATAATACCTTCAAGAATTTAATTGGAGGTGCCTTCAGACAAGATTGTCCTGTACCTGGAGACAATGTAGCAGAAAGTAGGTGTGAATTTCTTGAGGCCTTTTCACATCTTGCCCTAATATTCAAGATGCTTCATTGTGATGACGGATCATCTGTCCAGATAGGTGGATGTCAGACCTGTTGTAGCTCCCACCACTCAGTCAGTCAAGTTTTTCCAGGATATGTTTGTGTGGAGAAGATTCTTACAGATAATGGGGTACAATTTGTATTGGTGGAGCTGAAGGGTTTTCTTGGAAAGTATCACATTACACACATCAAAACTACTCTCTATCATCCCCAAAGCAAATGGAAAGTGGAGCACTTCAATAAAGTGCTGGTGGAATGTGTTCATGGGGCCATGGGAACAACATGGATGTGTATAAGGTGTTAGAAGATCATATTTAGTCTTATTGCAATGCACCTAATGTTGCTACTGGAAAGACTCCATTTAAGTTTATGTGTGGTCACAAGGCTGCATCTAGTTTGTATCTTTTTTGGAGGAGGAAGATGGGCTGTGATGGAAGGACTGCTGGTGAACTGGGCAGGAGTGTCAAGGAAAGGCTGGATGTGGTGCCAAGAATCTGATGCATGGTGAGAAGAAACATGTTGTTCGAAAACTAAAAATTGGAGATTGGGTTAGGGTAAGAAAACCTTTGTTGTTTAAGAAGGGATTATCCAAATTTCAAAACACCTAGTGAGTTAGACAAATAAGGGGTAGCATGGTGAAGTTAATGGATTGTTGTTGGTTGCGTGTGCTGAATTGGCTTATCAAGCCAAAGAAATCAATCTTTATGATCAAAACAACTCTGTGTGCAACAATCCTGGAATGATTGGCATAATACATCAATGGATTGTTCAAATAAATAAACTGACAGGGATTATTGTAAGGGAATAATTTAGAAGAAGCCAAGGTGTCACATTATTTGTGATATCTTCTCCGTAGTGATTCTCTGTCAACTCATTGGCTTATATTAGTTATTTGTGGTTAGCATCTTTTTTTGGTTGGTATTATAGCTGTTTATATTATTGTTTCATTTTATTAGTTTAACATTCTCTGTGCTACTCAGAATTGTTAATTTGTGTGTATTAAGTTTTGAGATAGAAGGGAGGTATGGTGACTCCTAGGAATTCCATGATGCTTTGTTATGTGTGCATGTAGTGGAATTTCAGGGCTGTTGCATTGCATTACCTTTATGCCCTTCGACCCAGTCATGACTAATGAGTAATGTCCACTCAGAGAAAGGAAACAAAACAGGAAACTCCTGATGACCCCACCCACCCTCCAGCTCAGGACTATAATTATCCTAGCCTTACCGTAACACTTTCTGTTCTGTTTCCTGTCCCTGATGAGCAAATAGGGGGACGCAGAGGTGACTGCCGAGCTTTCATCTCCACCTTGAAGTTCAGGGGTGTCTCTCACTGCAGGGCTTTGAGAGACCCCTGGAACCTACGAGGGAGCGGCAGAGTGAAGCCGGGATGCATTGGCAGTCTCCTGGGACATCGCTGTCAGGTGAGAAGGGGTCCGGTTGTCGGGACCGCTATTCATATCTGCCATTTTTTGCTCCATGTCCGATGCGGAAGTTGTGCAGTTTGATTCTTCCGCATTCCAGACACTGCACATAGGTAATATCAATGTGGAGGCATCTGATTTAGACAAGGCGTATTTTTGTCACGTTGTGGATCTATCGATATTATTTGAAAAGAAAGAAATGCTCACTGATTGATTTGCAGAAGCAAGGAGGCTTGTCATTGCTGGAGCCGTGCGGGTCTTCCTTCTGCATTCTATGCATTTTTTAATTTACGTGTGCGAAGTGACAGCATTCTGATTTGAAGATTGCATGATATGTGCTGTCGTTCATGGGGACTGGATAAAAGTGGTATGAAGCCTTGTCAGCAAATGAAGGTATTTAAGGAAGGCTCATTCTCTTGTATTCAGGGGGAAAGCTGGTTATTGGTAATTTGTGCTGTGGCAATTTATGATTATTTCCAATGGGAAAACACTTGCAGAAGGGGAGGCATTGTTACTCTTCATCTTCAGCCTCCTCTGCTGCTAGTTGTTCATGTTCTCCTTCACCTCCACCTAAGAAAAGGAAGTCAGGAGAGAAGGAAAGGCTGAAACAGTTGATTTTGGAGACTTTATCCTCCTTAAAAAAGAAGAAGAAAGGAAGGTATCAATCTGCAATGGGATATGATCTTTATTCTGATATTTCCAGCAGTCATCTCAAGGAACACTTGAACATAAAGGGGAATATGTTTCTAAAGACATGATGCCACAAATTCTTGTACATGTCAGAAAAATATGGGTTTTCCTGAAGAAGATGTGCCAAGCACATCCAAAAATCTGTATTGCCCCAATTTTAAAAACAGATGAGTACGAGTACAGCGTTACCCATTCATCAGTATGTTATGGATGTACTGCTGAATGAATGGAAAGATCCAGAGCAGACTAATATGCCTCACTTTATGACAAAACGGTTCTACTAAATTTCTGTTCCAAGATTCCAGAAGTAGAGGCTGGAGAGTGGATGTATTGTCAATTTCTTGGCCTCCAGTTCTGCTTTATGCATTCCCGTTCTTTCCCCTCATTCAGTCACTACTGATGAACATCCAGTGAAAAGGGGCACAAGTAGTGGCAGTAACTCCATTTTGGCCACAGGATTCATGGTGGAGAGGTGTGGTGCAGCGGCCAGGGCAGCTGACTTCAGAGCACAAGGCTCACGGTTCGATCCCGGCTCCGGTGGCAGCTCAGCACCATGTGACTCTGGGCAATAGCTCACTTAATTTCCACGATGGCCCCCAGCCCCTTGAGACCCGTAAGGGTGAGTAGTTCGCGCTTTACAAATACGGATTTACATGGTTCCCATTGTTGCAGAGCATGGCCATTCTTCCTCCATGGATCCTTCCTCGGATCTCATATCCCTTGCAGTTTCTCAATCGCCAGCACCTCTAGCTCTTGCAGTATGGAGGTTTAACAGAGGACTTTAGAGTGGCAAGGTTGGCAGCTCACCTTATTTCTGTGATGCAAGGTTTGTGAAGGAATTCTACACTATCTTCTTATTCCAAACACTGGGATAATTTTGACACCTGGTGTTCTCTTCATAATCTTTCTACTATTACCTGTACTATCTCATCTATTCTACAATTTTTTTCTGGATGGATTTGAGAAAGAATATGCACTGTCTACTTTGAAGGGTCAGTGGGCAGCTATCAGAGTGTTTAGGAACTCAGTTTCCTTTTCCACTAATTCTGAGCATCCAGTATCCAGATTGCTTCGCAGATTTTCATTAACTACATCTTTGGTGAATACCTCTGTACCTTCTTGGGATCTGTTACTGGCTCTTTACACTCTTCAAGCTCCTCTTTTTGAACCTTTATCTTCGATTTGAAGTTTCTTTCCTTTAAAGTTAGTACTTATCACATCAGCCAGATGCTTGGGAGAATTGTCTGTGTTAAGGTATTTACCTTCATTTTTATGTTTAATGGAGGTTGCATTGGTGTTGAAATCAGATTCTGGATTTATTCCTAAAATTCATTCTAAATTTTCACAAGAACGTATCTTACCCTGTCTCTGTCGCTCTCTTCATCTGCAGAAGAACAGTTGCTACATACATTGGATCTTAAATGTGCATTAAGTGTTTATGCAGACAGATCTGGAGTTTTCAGGACTTCTCTTTGTGACTTTTGGTCTTTCAGGACGTGGAGAAGCAGTGTTTAAGGTGACTCTCAGTCGTTAGATTAAGGACATCATCTCCTTGGCATATCAGGGCTCGGCTCCGGTTTGCATTGTCTGTCTAATATCCAGGCAAGATCCACAAGAGGACTTTCTGCTTCATGGGAGTTCTGCTTCAAAGGAATTTCCTTGGATAAGATGTGCCGAGCTGGCACTTGGGCATCAGAATATCCTTTTATCAGAACGTATCAGTTAAATTGTGCTCAATCAAGTCACAAGAAATTTGGGAGTGGGGTGTACAGGCTTTGGAAGGGTCTGCTCCTGTGTAATCTGTTATTTTGGTTGGATAAGGCAATAAATCACTTGGGTGTGCTTATATCATTGTTGGTGTGTTCTTTCAAGTTTAGCATTGACAAAGGCCCTTATCTTTGAGGGTATGCTTTAGCATGTCTGTTAGACCTGTCAGCCCTAGGGTGGTCTTACCCTGTTTTTTTTTCTCTTTGCGCCTCATTTTTGCCACTACCTTTTATTGGACCTAGGTCTCTGGGCGCCTTACCACTGCCAAACAGTGCTGAGGTGCAGGTGCTCTCTCCTAATAAGATGGCTGCCACAGGCCCCTGCTACTGCGGAGTGGCCATTGTACATACACGCACCAGTAGTCAGGATCAGGCTGGGACATAATGTTACAGTATCCATGCCGTCCCGCCTCTGGGCCTCATAGACAGACATGAGGGAAGCTTCTAGAACCTTCCAGCTCAGGGAGGAGTTATGTTTTGCCGCCTTTCAGGAGGGTCACCTGACCTAGGGGTATAAGAGGTTTGGAGGGAAACCTAGTTAGTCAGTTGGGGCACCACTGGACCTGGGGGAACCTCTGCCGGAGTACAGGCTGTTGGGCCTAGGGGGGAGACCTACACTACTGGTACTGACTGGGCTGAGGCACTGCTGTGCTAAGATAGCTGAGGAACACCTTCCACCTACTGACCTTGCCCAGCGTGAGGGGACCCAGGGAACCACCTCCAGTGTGCCTGCAGGGCACCTACCTGCCTCTTGTGACCACCAACTCAACCCCCTTTCCCCCAAGTTACTGCAACCAAGCAACTGCAAGCACGCTGATACAGCAACCAAGTACCTGCAACTAAGCCAGACAACTTCAAATACGCTACTGCTGGGGGATCACCAGGTAAAGCGCTGTGACTGTATAGTGCTGTGACTGTAAAGCGCTGTGACTGTAAAGCGCTGAGTGCCAACTCTCTGCCCTGCTGTGAGCGCTGTATGTCCTCTGAGTGCGGCGTGTGAAGAAGCGCCGTGACTCCCGATCGCTGGCGCTGTGCCCTGAAGAAGCGCTGTGGCCCACGATCACCGCCGCGACCCCCGCGCCATGTGCAGAGAAGCACCGTAGCAGTAGGGAGGAGCTGTGGCCGCCAGGCGTCTTGTCCCCATGAAGAGGAGCGCCGCATGCCCAAGATCCCCGCCGCCATCCTGCGGGCCGAAAGAAGGCGCGCTGCCCGGCCCCAAACTCACCGGCGCTGCTGGGGTACTCGTGGCGAAGCGCTGCATGCCCAGATCACCGCTGCAGCCCAGGCGTAGAGGAGTGAAGAAGCGCTGGACCTCCGGGCGCCGCCGCAGCCCCCGGAGTGGAAGGAGGGCCGCCGCGGCTGAGGGAAGGCCGTGCTGGAGTGCGCGTGCGCGAGCGTTGCTGTGCAACCGGGGCGCCGGCTGCGCCCCCAAGAAGCCACGCAGAGATTGGGTGACGGCCCCGAGACGAGACGGGAGCCGCACCCGAGTCCCGCAGAGAAGACCCGGAGAGAGCGAGAACAGGAACGATAGTGCGCAGGGGCCCACCGCGCCTGCCGGCACCAGCGTGGAGGCCGGAATCGAGTCGACTTAGCTCCACAGGCGAGGCGGTGAGTGATAGAGACCTGGGGCCTACGCGGGGGCCTCGCCCCAAGTGCATCAGGGGATCCCGGGGGACCGGACAGATACACACACGCGCCGCAGGACTAGTGGAATCTGCTGAAGGGAAGCCTCGGTCCCAGAATTGTTGCCTGGAGGCCCGGGTTGATTAAGGATGTTTCGGGGCTTTATATATATGCCGCAGGGGAGAAGTTGGCTATAGGAATGCCTCTCCTACGGTAAAGGGTGTAATGAAGTGAGGGTACCGGAGTGCTGCCCCTGCCCATGTCAGCACTTGCAAGTCTTTACCTACAGGGTTCCCTGATCTAAGAAGGTTGTTGTTACCGCCTTTTACCTTCTGCCAGGCATGACCTAAAGTGTTTCCTATTATAAGAGGAATTGAGCCTCTGTGTTCACCTGCCAAGAGTTGAAGTGTTCCTATGTGGTAAGCCTACCTGCTTTGCGACACCCACTGTACTGAATGTGGTTGCGCCTAGGTTGATACAGGTTCCTCCTCGTCTACAGTGTTATGTGCATCTAAATTCTTGCTAATTGAATGTCGCTAAATGCATTGAAGTCTATGTTTTGACTTGCAATCTATGACCTACAGTGTTACCTGCTTTTCTAGGAGGTTATTACTACTGCCTTTTACTGGCCTACAGTTTTACTGTTATGATGTACTTGAATGAATTTACGCACTGGTTTAGAGAAACTAAATGAATTGAAATGTTGCCCTGAGATTATCTGCCTCATCTACTGCTGATTTAAATTAGATAAAGAATCTTGTTTTTACCTAACAGCCTGGTGTGGTGTCTCCTTATTATGTGCGCATTACTAAGTCAGTGTGAGTGTGTGCTGCACAGGTGCTTAACACATTGCCTCCGGGTGCCTTCCTACCTCGCGCCAAGCTACTGTGTCGGAATCGGTGACCCCGGTTCTAACAATGTCTCATTAGTAATGACTGGGTCAAGGACAAGGGCCATAGAGGTAAAGCCCTGATTACTTACCGGTAATCCTCATTAGTAATGACTGGGTCGAGGACAACTAGGACTAAGACTAATGAGGATTACTGGTAAGTAATCAGAGCATTAAAGTCAGTGGCCTCTGAGCCCCTGCTGCGACTGGAGTAATTCATCTGTGTGCTTATTAATATGTTTCTGTTTTGTCACCATGTGTTTGTAAACTGATGAACACTACAATTCTTACTTGTGCATGGCGACACATCTTGATCGCAAATAATAATTGTATATGGATGGATGGATCCCAACCAACACCAGAAAGGCCCTCGTCACCAGCCACCTTGACTACAGCAATGTCCTCTACGCCGGCATCTCCATCCAGCTCCTCGGTAAACTCCAGACCAAACAGAATGCTGCAGCCAGACTCATCCTGGTCCTCCCCAAATGATCCCACATCTCCCCCCACATGAGAGACCTCCACTGGCTGCCCATCCAGAAGAGATGCCAGTTCAAGATCCTCATGCACGCCGACAAAGCCCTCCACGACCTAGGACCTGCCTACAACAACCATTGACTGAATTTCTACAAACCCTCTAGACACCTGCTCTCCTCTTCACTCATCCGTCGCAGTGGTGGTTGCTCTTTCTCCTACATCGCAGCCAAGATCTGGAACGACCTTTCCCTCCAGCTCCATACAGCCGCCTCGCTGGCAGACTTCAGACAGAGACTCAAGACCTGCCTCTTTGACAGAGACACAGCGCCTAGATACCCCTAGGGGTGACAGTGATGGGCTTTACCAATGCTGCTTTTTCATTCATTGATTGATTATTTAGCTTCTAAAATTCCATATGTTTTAATGCTGTATATATATAGGGCAGTTTATAAAACTCATAAGGTGAAACTGAATCAATCAGAATCATATGTAACTGGTCAACTGAAATTTCTGCCACGGATACACTGTTGAACCACGGCTACTTCAGTAACAAATTACTCCTTATGCCTAGTGCATTGCAACCAAGGCTGTTTTCATGGCGCCCACGCATCTGGAACATGGCACAGTTTTAGTAGCAATCAGGTAAATTGGCATTCCAACTCTTAGCACAGGATTTTTTCAACTCAGCCATGACTTTGATTTTTCCTATCTAGTATGCAGCAGGGGCGGTGCGTCCATTGGGGCGTTGGGGCGTTGCCCCCCCGCCCTTGCCCGCAGCTCCCTCGGCGTCTCTGAACTTAGTTTACTTAAGTTCAGAGACGCCGTCACCGAGGGAGAACTGAGTCTGACAATCATGTCAGTCAGCATGACGTCGGACCGCCCACCCCTTCAGAGTCTGAAGGGGGTGGGCGGTCCGGCGTCATGTTGACTGACGTGCATTGTCAGACCAGCCAGGGACAGGCAGCAGCACAAGTGCGCATGAGTGGGAAGGTGAGCGAATTTTTCACCCGTGCCCAATCATGCGCACTTGTGTTTCCACTGGCTTGCGCATGCCCATTAGGAGCCCCTCGGTCTCCTAATGGGCAGGCGGCGTGGCGAAGAGTAATCGTGCCCTCAGCCAATCCTGGCGCTGCAGCAGCGCCAGTATTGGCTGAGGGGTTGCCACTCCACTCCTGTTCCTGTTTGAAGAGGCGCCACTGCGGACCAGGAGCAGAGGCGGTAAGCGGGTCAGGTAAGTTTTCTAAATTTTTATTCTCCCTCGGCCCCCACCCCCCCGCGACCCCCTGCGAGTACTGCGAGCCGCGGCTGCACAGGATGTGTATAACAGGCTTTTATGGTTGTGTTTCATCATAAGGGGTTGGCCTTCGTGAAAGCGTGGTGCAGTATGAGGAGTGGAGCACACTGCTCGTGCCTCTGCAGTCATGATACCTTGATCATATATGTCTGCTTCTAAGTAGCTTGCTACCTATTTGCTATCCACTGTGGGCAGCCCTGTATCCCAGAAGCGTTGGACTCACGCATGAAAAACCAGGCAAAGCTGTTTGCACCATTCCTGCTGCGTGATAATACTTAATTAGTCAAGCAGACATTTCTCCACTCTGCATCAGCGATGCACCTGTGCACCAGGGCAAACATGGAGGGAACCAGCCATGAATCCGTAAGCAGTACATGTGTTAGTGAAGCATCGTTTTAAGAGGGAGAGAGAATTCTGTTCCAGGAATAACCCCTTACATTACAAGAAAGCCAACTGGGTTTGCACTATTTTCGCCCTTTTACAATAGGACAATGTAACCTTGTCAGGTATTCTTGACCTAACAAGTGCGCGTCCATCGAGCATTAATGAAGTTATTTCTGAGGCGCCCTCGTACACGTCAGGAATACGTCATAGCTTGCTCCGGAAGTCCTGTTTACTGCCCCCGCAGCTGCCTCTTCCTCCACAGGGTTCTTGAGGGAACCTTGTCATACAATCTGTGCTCCATAGCAACTTGTTCTAATTTCTGTCACCGTTTAGTGAATGTAAACAAAACATATGAACCTTTGAGATGTTTCCCAACCACCCACCATGTCTCTAATCTTAGGATGTCCCGAGGGGAGAAAAAAATATCCTCTTTGTCCTTTGGGAAGATATATAGCGCCTTGCAGCCCGTAGCGCCTCCTCCCGAGGCTGCCAGTTGCTCTAATGCTGCTCTCTGTTTTGCATTTGAGCCTGTTGTTATCACACTCGAAACGGACAAAAATATTAATACTTTTTTGCCAAACACTAACCATAATCTTTAACTTAACCAGGAATCAGAAACAAAAATACTTGAAAGAAAAACAGCATCGAGGGCCGCATTTCAATTGAGTTATTACGGAAAATTCTCCAGTTTCAGAAGAAAGTGGCAAGTCCTCCGGTGAAGATTTCTCCACCCGTGGAAGACAAGCCCTCCAAAAGAGTATATACAGCTTCCTCACAATCTGGTGGATTCTTATGTGCTACCCAACTTGAAATAAGGCCCGAAATCTGAGGAATTTAAATATAAGTGCGCTTGGAATACATTGAATAAAACGGTAAATAAGGCATTTTCGTACTTGAAACATTTACATACACGGTATTAAAACACACACATAGACAATGTGTGCTCTGGATTCCAAACATTCGCACAGGCAGGCCGACTTATGGCATCTTACATCACAGGCAGTGGGGTTTTGAATTCCAGGCCTGACTTGACTGACTCTAAAGAGGGAGCAGAAAATGAATGAAGCTTTTGCCCATGTCCTGGGCCTCATGTGTTTTTCCCATTTGCTCTGAAATGCACCAGTTTGTCATCTATTTTTCAAAAAATGTAATGGGGAAAGGCACCTCCCAAACCACTCTTGTGACCGTTGGGTTTGCCCGCCTTGCTCACTACAAAAACCTCTTAACCAATTTTTACGCCCCCCCACTTTCAAAAGTCACCAGCCACCACTGGTATGCAGCTTCGGTAAATAATGTTAATATACATGGCGTGATGTCATTTTGGACATAACACGCTCGCTGACAGCAAGTTACTTAAAGATGCTGAGAGGGTTACTATTTTTTAAGACAAACGTGTTGATTAGGAAACAGATTTCAGCATCCGCGTGCCTTTTCATCTGCTTCCCAGTTCTTGCCTTGCTGCGTGATCAGGCCCACCTGCTCTCCCGTCACCCACCGCACACCTCCCACGCAACCAGACAGAGCGAAAAGGTCTCTCTGCGAAATTAACACGCTGCTTCAGAAATATCACAGCTACAGGAAACGCGAGATGATACACAAAATAAACAAGACTCCTGCAAGCCTTAGCTATGAAGAGATTTGATCAAGAAGGGAGCGAGCTTAATGGATTAGGTGAGTGAATCGGCTTTGCCCTCTGAATACATATAATTATTTTAATGCAATTTAACTATTTATTTTGGCGCAGGCAGGGATCAATAGTCCATGTGTCAAATTCTATAAACACTGTAGGAATGCAAGCCAGAACCCCTTAATGAGGACATTGATTATGTTTAAAGGAGATGGCGTCCTCTATCACTTTTACCTCATGAGATGGCCATGTCAGATTTTACTTTAGCCTCACAGGAAATTGTAAATCCAATTAAATGTATTAAAGTTACAGAGCATCCCACAGTGACAGTTTTCCAATAGACTTTCAAAAACACTGTTAAGTGAGATTGCTGCCTCCTTTAATTCCAGTATTCGCCTTTTCACTTGTAAGGGGTTTGTGGGACGCTCCACTGGATGTCAAGAGCAGTTTCTATAGTGTTTTTAAAAGTACCAGCAATCCTAGAGCTGAGCTAATGGTGTACCAGTGCTCTCTTTAGCAAAACAACAACCACAAAATCTTTGCCACAATGTTATCAGTCTTTAAATTGGTGCTGGCAGCAGTTATAATAGGAGGGTAGGCACTTTTCGTTATAACTATTAAATATTCTCGGGTGTGAAAATAGGATATTACATCATTGCACATATATTTTCTGAAAAAGGATGTAAGCGTAAAAATATGCCGTCTCGCTTCAAAATGTGAGCAACATATGCAGTGGCTGAGGGCATTAGCTAGCGCCATGGCAGTGTCTGTTGCTATAAATGGGTTTCATCCTCACACCTCCGCCCCCTGATATCAAAAGTGATGTTTAGCAAGAACTTACAGGTAGGAATGAAGTCGTGTTGAGGAGGCGCGCGGAAACGGTATCAGGCTCGGCATTTCCTAGGCCTTTGCTGGGATTGCCCCTGGTCCTTTCCTGCCACGCCCTGCTCCTCCACAGATTCTGGAATGCTTCCATTTCTAACGATAATGGCATTACTCCTAGTCCTACTCCCTCGCCTTCCTTCAATACCAATGAGGCCCCGCCTCCCACCCAGACCCACCCCCAGCATAAAAACTCTGCCCGCCCCCACCTCCACCTGTACGTAAACAAGCCGAGCTAAGCACTCAGTTGAACCGCACCGGGAGGGAGGGAGGGTCTCGAAGGAAGGCGAGGAGTAGGACTAGGAGTAATGCCATTATCGTTAGAAATGGAAGCATTACCTCCCGTCCCTCCTCGCCTTCCTTCAATACCAATGAGGACATAGCAAGCAGAAGAAAACAGAGACGGACAACTGAGTGAGAAAGAAACACCAAAATTTAATACAGTGCCCCCAAACACATCAGATCAACATCCCTGGTCCCGCATAGAGGACAAAACCCTGTGGCCCAGAACAGTATCCAAACGCTCCAGGCTCGCAATACGATAGTGACGGACAAACGTAGAGGGAGAAGACCAGGTCGCCGCCCTACAGATCTCCACCACAGAAGCCCCCTGCAACTCAGCCACCGTAGCCGCCATACTGCGAGTGGAACGCCCTGAACCCCCACAGGAGGAGCCACCCCCTTAAGATGGTAAGCCATCAAGACCGTGGACCGAATCCAACGACTCAAAGTAGCCGTGGAAGGCTTAACACCCTTCCGAGCCGGACCGAAGTTAACAAACAAAGAGTCCCCCACCCGGAAGGATTCGACAACCTGCAGGTACCACAGCAATGCCCGACGGACATCCAAACAATGCAAGCGACAATCCTCAGCCGAGGAAGGAGCAGGACAGAATTCAGGCAAAATCACCTCCTGCCCGAGGTGAAAAGCCGAACTGACCTTAGGGACAAAGGACGGAACCGGAACCAGAACCACCCGATCCGAAAAGACCTTACAGAAGGGAAACTTACAAGACAAGGCCCCCAATTCCCTAAGCGCCTCGCCGAGGTGATAGCCACCAAAAAACAGGTCTTAAAGGTCAAGAGACGCAACTCAAGACCCTCAAGGGGCTCAAAGGGAGGACCAGACAGGACATCCAACACCAAATGCAAATCCCACGAAGGGAAGGACCGAACAGGGCGGGAAACAAATTCAACAGTCCCTGAAAAAAACGAGGCATCAGAGCCCCGTCATCCCGCAAATTACGCCAGGAGCCCCGAAAAGCCTGAATAGCCGCCCACTGCACCCGCAGAGAAGCCACCGACAACCCCAGAAGAGCCCCATCCTGAAGGAACTGCATCACCACAAAGAGGTCAGCAACCGTGGGATCAACACCCTTGCCAGCACACCAGGCCGAAAAGACACGCCAATGCCTAGCATAGGAAAGCAGAGTAGAGGATCTACGGGAAGCCTGCAAAGTAACAGCCAAAGGAGCAGGAACCCCCAACCCAGCTAAGCCCTGCCGTTCAACCGCCAGGCCGGCAGGTGCAACCTCCGCAGAGAATCCAGAGGAAGGGCCGGAAACTCCAAAGGGGACGGAACCAGAGGAAGGACCCACTCCCGGTCGCAACACAGCCCGGATAGGAGAGGAAACCAACCCGCCCGCGGCCAGCGGGGAGCCACCAACAACACCTGAGCACAGTCCCTGCGGACCCGCACCAGAAAGGAGCGGAGCAGCGGAAAGGGGGAAGGCATACAGCAGACCCCGAGGCCAAGGACAGGTCAAGCCGCCGACCCCCAGAGACCCGGGACACCTGCCCAGAGAACAGAACCGGACCACCTTGGCATTCCCCGGATCCGCAAACAGGTCTACCACAGGGAGGCCCCAACGACTCACCAACTGGACGAACACACCGGGAAGGAGAGAGAACTCCCGAGAGGACGGAATCTCCCTGCTCAACAGATCCGCCCTCACATTGTCCACCCCCGAATGTAGAGAGCCGACAGACCCAGCACCCAGACCTGAGCCCACTGAAAGATGACGCTGGCAATCAAGTTCAAGGACCGGGACCGGGTCCCCCTGACGGTTGACATAGGACTTCGCCACCAGATTGTCCGTCTGAATCAACACCCAACGACCTTGCAGAGAGTCCTGAAAGTGCACCAGGGCAAGCCAAATCGCCCTCAACTCCCGCCAGTTGGAGGACCTCCGAGAGTTCAGCAGGGACCAGCACCCCTGAACCTGATCCGACCCCAGCCAAGCACCCCAACCGGACAGGCTGGCGTCCGTAGTCACCACAAGCGGAGCCGGAGGAGCCAGGGAAACCCCGGCCAGAAGATGACGCCGGCAGAGCCACCAGGAGAGCTCCCCGAATCCGGTCCGACATGGGCAGCAGGGATAGGAGACTCTGAGACCCCGGAGACCACCCCAACAGGATCCAGTTGGCCAATCGAAGGAGATGAAAACGAGCCCAAGGAACCAGAAACACCACGGAAGCCATGTGCCCCTGCACCCGCAGCCACTGGACCGCCGGAGAAGCCTCCCGGGACAACAAGGCCCGAACCTGGGACTGAAGAGAGAGCAAGCGCTTGTCGGACAAGGTAACAAGGCCGAGTAAAGTCTGAAAACGAGCCCCGATGAACACCATGTCTTGAGAGGGGACCAAAGAAGACTTTCCCCAGTTCACCAAGAACCCGTGCCCCTGAAGAACCTCCAAGGCCCTCCCAATGTGAGCGAGCAAAAGAGACTCCCCGCAGCATGCAGCAAGAGGTCGTCCAGATAAGGGTGAATGAAAACCCCTCCGCATGAAGGAGAGCCACGAGAGGCGCCAGGACCTTCGTGAAAACCCTGGGCGCGGACCTGAGGCCGAAGGGAAGCACGCAAAACTGAAAATGGGCGTCTCCCACAGCGAACCTCAGGAAACGCTGAGAAGAAGCGGCCACAGGGACGTGGAGATAGGCGTCCTCGAGGTCCAAGGAAGCCAGGAAGTCGCCAGGTTGAACCAGAGGAATGATGGCCTGAAGGGTCAACATGCGGAAGTGAACGGGCCGAATCCAGGAGTTGACCCACTTGAGATCCAGGACAGGCCGAAAGCCGCCGGTCACCTTCCGCACCAGAAACAGAATGGAGTAGTCCCCGTCCCCACCTCCGCGACAGGAACCCGGCAGATGGCATTCTTGGCAAGCAAACAGGACACCCCGTCCAGCAGAGCCACCCTGCGGGGACCGGAGACAGGCACCGGAGTCAGCCGAACCCCCGAGTCCGGCGGGACCAGCACAAAGTCGATCACGTACCCAAGACCCACAGTGCTCAGGACCCAGCCGTCCGAAACGTCCTGCTGCCACCGAGGAAGAAAACTCCGAAGACGACCACCCACTGGCAGGGAAGCGGCCAGACAGTAGTTGTCAGGGACCCTTCTTGGCAGGGCCTTTAGACGCGGAGGCAGCGTGCTTGGGAGAAAAACGGGGCTGAAACCTCCGCCTGCGGAAAGACTGACGAGAATCACGCTTAGGGGAAGAACGAGGGGCCCTATTCCAAGGCCTGCCAGACTGAGTCGAACCGCCCTTATAGGGCAAGGCATGCTTCCGCTCCTTGAAAGCTTTCGAAATCAGGGCAGGCAATTGTTCCCCAAACAGCGCCAGCCCATCAAAAGGCAACTTCAACAGAGCCGCCTTCTCACCAGGATCAGCCTTCCAGGACCGGAGCCAGAGGGAACGACGCGCAGCCACCAAAGCTCCAGTGGACATAGCGGAAGACTTGATCACGTCAGATGAAATGTCTGCCAGCAGCCGAGCCTGCTGCTCCATAGCAGCCAGGAGGTCAGAGCAGTCAGACCCCTCCTGAACCGCGGCTGCCAACATTCCGAAATCCTGCACCAGAGACTGCGCAGAGTAGGCAGAGAAAAGGCTAGCCCGCAGCGCCAGGTTCCCAGCAGCAAAGGAGCGCTTAAGGCCAGAGTCCATCTTCCGATCAGTAGCATCCGTCGGGGTACAATCCTCAGGCAGAATCGCAGTCTTGCCAATCAGAGTGGCCAGGATAGAGTCAAGCTTCAAACTGTGAGGCAAGGGATCCTCCCCTCCAAAAGATACAGTTTCTGAAGGAAGCGAGGGACCTGCAACTTATCCACCTCACGCCACTCCCGCAACACCATGTCCTTGACCGGACCCTGAAAGGGCATGCCCAACTTGGAGGGAGAAGCATACTGAGGAAAAAGACTACCATCTCCCTCTCCCAGCTGGAACGGAGGGAACCCCAAATTGTCCCGCACATGAGCCAGAACATCCCAGCGTCCCTCCCTGGAGATATACTTCCCCCCCGAGGAGGTAGAAGGACCCTCCTCGTCCGACAGGGAAACAGCCCCAGCAGGATCCAGCGAGCGAGGACGTGAATGAGCAGCAGGCACTGGACGAGCCAAAAGAGCCTTAGCCACCGCAGCCTCAATCATGCCCTGCACTTCAACCTTGGACATGAGAGGCACATCACCCCCAGAAAGGCCCCGACCCCGAGGGCGCTTGGGGGGAACAGGAGAACCATCAGTAGAGGAAGAAGAGGAAGAAGAAACCAGGTTGTTCCGCTTGAACACCCTTTTGCGACCCATGGCAGCAGAGGAATGGAGAAGCAACATCCCGACCCCTAAAGTAGAGAAAAACCCAGCAGGAACCCTCCAATGAAAGCCCAGGCTAGAAAACAGCCAAAAACAGGTTAAAACCACAAAAACGCCATCGAAAATAAAAGACCGGGCACAAACCCGTCCTTCCAGGTCTCCCAGAAGAGTGCAGTCCGAGAGGAGGCATCCAAAACAGCCCGACCCGGAAACACAGCCCCAGCCACAGGAGGACCGCCAAACAACGCAGCAGCATCCTGAGCCACCGCTCCGCCCCCCATCCACGAGGGAGACGAGGAGAGGAGGCATCGCCAGGAGAACTCCGTCGAGGGCACCGCCTCGCAGAGAACCAACACGAAGACTCCCGGCACCGCCACAAGGAGGAACTGAAGGTAAGTCTCACTAGGGAGACAGAAAAAAACAGGTGGAGGTGGGGGCGGGCAGAGTTTTTATGCTGGGGGTGGGTCTGGGTGGGAGGCGGGGCCTCATTGGTATTGAAGGAAGGCGAGGGAGGGACGGGAGGTAATGCTGAAGTGGGGGATTGCTCACTCGGCACCAGCGCCGATCGGAGATAGCTGAGCAAGGGTCGCTCATTACCGGGGCCCGCTGCTCCTGGTTCGTTAGAGGAAACCTACTCAGGCCCAATATGCTCTCAAATGCTTAACATCAAGTTGTTTTGTCTTACATCCGGGTAGTTCGTCATGTGTAGTGAATTAGGCATTGTCAAGTGACTTACTGTAAACCTTTCCGACACACTGGTACTATTGTCGATAAAGAATCGACATGCCAGATGCCAGAGAGTGGATATATTAGCAAGCAAGAGCTGGACACCTCTATAAGACTTTGTACAGTCTCAATCTGTCATCATTACTAGGCTCAAGTATCAGGTGTGCCATGAGACCACCTCTGAACCAGCTCTGTTCTCAGCTTGACCCCCTAATTTCATGAATTGACACTTTGGAATGTCTCGGTGAGTGAAGGAAAAGCATAGTTTCCAAGTCAGTAAAACATATTTTCATCCCAACTGGATGTCCATGCAGGAGGGGGCTTGGTTGTATTGGCACTATCTTTGATTCTTCTTTTACTGAGGGGGGCAAGCAGCAGAAGAGAATTTAGTGTCGTCAGCAGGTGCAGTTGCTGTATAGATTGCTTATACAAAATGCAATGCAGGATAATGTATCGTTGTAGTTTTTTTATCATAATGGGGTCTCCATTTTTTTACCTTAACTTGATCTCTATTGTAACTCTGACTCGAAGTTGGCAACTAGGTATGTTGGGAGCAGAGTGGGGCCAAGATGGGTAACTGGAACTTGCTCTCTGCAAGTTAATCTTTATACCATTAGGCGCTGTTTGGCATCATGTGATGCTTTATGGAAAGTATTGTCCCTTCAAAATCATTGCGCACCTGGAAAGGTACTGTTAGGTGTTTTGAGATATTTCGGCCTATTCTGTGTGGATATATTCTTTTAACCCACTTTTGCCTTTGTCACTATGGCTGCACGGGCTACAAGTCCACAAAATAACACATAGGGCCTGATTATGATGTCGTTCAGAAAGCCTCCGACTGCTGGACCGAGGCTTTCCGGCGAACATGGTAGGTTTAAAGTCCAACTGCCATATTATGATGACAGCGGTGGAAGTTTAAGCCAGCGGGGGAATCTGACGTGGATCCGACAGGCTCAAGGAGCCTGTCGGCCAGTTGGAAAGCTCTCATAATCCCTTAAGGACCACGTCTCTGCCATCGGGATTAGGATGTCGGTTTCCGACAGCCAATCCATGTGGGCCTTTCGGAAACTGACTTTGGGGACCGCTAGCAGGGCCCCCTTTCCCCCTGGCCCTCCGCATTTGGGCCTGGGGGGCACCTAGGCCCCCCTAAACATCCCTGCACCATGTGGCAGACACTGTGAGGTGCCTACCACACGGTGCAGGGATGTTTACAAACTTCAATTTTTCAATGGGAGCTTGTGCTGCTGGCTGGTTTGACCCGCTGCACAAGTGTCCATTGAAAAATAGAAGTTTGCGACCGCAGCATGTGCATCCTAATGGGGTTGTCGGAACCGCCGACCTGTGGTCGGGCGGTTCCTTCCCCGAAACGGTGTCGGTCGGAGGCAACTCTAACTGACATCGTAATTAGACCCTAAGTGTCTTAAGGGGCTCCAGAGCCGATGCTACTGCCATTAATAGGCTATTTCAATCCTCTTAGAAACAAAGGGCCGCATGTATCAAAAATCCATTTTACATTCCTCAAATAGCAAATTTTAGGTAATCGCTATTTAAGGGATGTAAAATGGTATGTTGGAAAACAGCGATTCCTAAAGATTCGCAATCACAGTTAGGTAATCGCTATTAGGTAATGCGGGACATCCTTAACAACGACTCCGGAACAACGAGTTCCGGAGTCACGCAAGCCGAACAACGACTTGCACGAACAACAAATTAGTTTGAACAACGCATGTGCGTGATTCAGGCTAAGACGGCCTAGTGTTCCAGATGGGCAGTCCAGAGGAAAGTCGGAGAAACAGGAGAGGTAAGAGGGGTTTGGGGGTGGGGAGGGAGGGTTGGGTGTTAGTTTTTAGGGGGTGGGAGGGGTTCAGGGTAGATTTTAAGGGGTGGGGGATTTGTGTTATTTTTTAGGGGGTGAGGGGGTTCATATTAGTTTTTAGGGGTTGGGAAGGTCGTGATCGTTTTTAGGGGGAGGGGTTTGTGTTAGTTTTTAGGGGTGGGAGGGGTTCAAGTTAGTTTTAAGGGGGTGGGGGGGTCGTATTAGGTTTTAGGGGTTGGGGGTTTGTGATTGTTTTTAGGGGTGGGAGGGGTTTGTGTACGTTTTTAGGGGGTGGGAGGGGTTGGAGTTAGTTTTAAGGGAGTGGGGGGTGTATTAGGTTTTAGGGGGTGGGGGGTTCCTGATAGTTTTTAGGGGGAGGGAGGGGTTTGAGTTAGATTTTAGGGGGTGGGAGGGGTTAGTGTTAGTTTTCAGGGGGTGGGAGGGGTTTAGGGCTAGTTATTAGGAGGTATGGGGTGTTCGTCTAAGTTTTTAGGGGGTGGGAGGTGGGGGTGGTACGGGGTAGATTTTAGGGAGTGTGAGGGGTTCGGAATAGATTTTAGGGGGTGGTTTACCATGCATTCCTTTATCATGAACATTCGTGGTAAAAGAATGAGTGGTAAAAAAAATTGTTGTTGAGACGCGGTTGTAGTACAGACGGCGTGGTTTAGGGAGTCGTTGTTGAGGAACTCGTTGTTCCAAAATACAACCTAGGTAATAGTACTCCATTCGTTCCTATGGGCCTAAAGGCCCATAGGTGCAAATGGTTTTGCATTACCTAATTTGCGATTACCTAATTGGTAATCACAAGTTAGGTAATGCAATAACAAGGGTGCTCGGTAATCTAGGGCCCCCCTGAAGCACCCGAAAAAAAAATGTGCACATGTAAAGCACACACATGCCCTAGGGGCATGTGTGCGCTACATGGCACTTTGAAAAATGCATATTTGTGGATGTTTTGAAATTTGCACATGGTTACCATCGACTTGGAGTCGATGGTAATAGCATTTCCTAAATGCACAGTTTGCATTTAGAAAAAGGCTTGATGCATGTGCTAAGGGAATCGTAAATTGCAATTCCCTATTTGTAGTCGCAATTTTAGGTAATTACAATTTTTGTGATTGCCTAAAATTGCGACTACAAAGCCTTTCATACATCTTGAAAGGTAATACTGCATTCGCAAACGGGCAAAATTTCTGATTCACACCATTTGTGAACACAAAATTGTTTGATACATGTGGCCCAAAGCCCTTTTGGGAGGGAAACCACCCTGTGAATGTGGGGTTTGAGACAGTGGTACGGTATGAGATTTTGTACTTCATTTGCCCTAGAACTGTTTCTGCCTCCCCTCTACCCCACTGTCTACACTCAAACCTATAAGATGTATTAAACTTGTTTTATATGAAGTCTGTTGTACATTTGTTAACTACTGTTGTAAAGAATTCAGCTGTTCTGAAGAAAGTCCAAAATGTTGTGCTAGACTCCAGATGTTTGTTGGCACAGATTCTTGCAGGCAGCAAGTTTTCAAAGTGTTGTTTATATGTCAGAGTATTGATTGCAGAAATATTATCTTAGAAATAATATTGACAACCAAAATATTGTGGATGTATTTATATATTGGTAAGCACTGATTATTCTTAACTCCACTTCTACATACCTTGACAATATATATTGTCAAAGTACGTAAAAGTGGAGTCATGTATACTTACCTTCTCGATATTCTGATCATCAGTATTTTTGCTAAGATTCTTTTGTAGCATAATATTTATAATCTAATATTCCGGTACCATACTTTACTTGATATCTCCAAAATAAACTTTATGATTTAATGTTGTGTCATGGGCTGGAGAAGACATTTATAGAAGAATGTAAAAGTAAGTAAATTAAGAATACCTTAAAAGCTGAAGATGGTCGCCCTAGTATTATGTTAATGAGATTTGACCGAGGAGCGGGCAGTAAGATTTAGTATGAGCCTACTGCCACATTCTGTACAGTCTGTATCAGCTGGAACAAATAACCAGGAAAGTAAAGAGAATTATCACAGTCCAGGCGAGTTGTAATAAGGGCCTGTAAAGGGTCTTGCAAGCAGAGATAGATAGGAAAGGTATAACCTTGCTGGACATTCTAGGCATAACCTTCCAGGACATTCTAAGAATGGAGAAAGAGGTGACAGAGACTTTGCTGGTTTGTGGGGAGGAGGTAAGATTGTTATTAAATATTTATAAAACCTATGTTTCTGGCACTGGGCTTAGGAGCCGTCGCAGACTCTGGTTCTGGGGCGACCATCATGATGACCTGTTAGATGGCTTGTTACCAATGATGAGAACCTCAGTTTTGTTGCTAGGAGCCAGCAGAGAGATGACCAGAGAGATGACTTCTTAGGCAAGATGAAAACCTCAGGTTTGCCACTTTTTAATTTGAGGCAGTTATGCTCCAGCCATTTACCAATGTTGGACATAAACGTAATTAATTTTTCTTGAACAAAAGGAGTATTATTAGCTGTGGAGACTATGATTTTAGTATTGTCAGCGTACAACATGACCTAAAATCCAAAAGAGCAGACATTGGGGATAGAGACAAAATGTAGATATCAAAGAGGGTGAGTGTTTGAATCCCTGAAGGACTCCATAAGTGAGGGGACAGCATTGGACCAAAAAGGAAGAAGAGATACAGTTTGGGACTGGTGTGCAAAGAAGGAGCAGAAAGTTTTAAGAGCATAGAGACAGATTCTGAAGTGGAACCTGGAGATAAGCACTAAATGAGAGATGGTCAGCAGACAGATCAATAAGGGTCTGTTGGAAAGTGGGCTATTAGTAGTGGTAAATAGGTATCTACCAATGGCAATAAGGCCACTAACATAGTCTAGGGCTCAGTACAGGTCTCAATAAATTATTCTCATGCTCAACCCTGGGTAGCTTGGCTGTGAGCAGGCAGGCTTAACTTCGGAGACAGGTATGTAAAGCATTTAAAACACCAATTCAGTAAATAATTAAGACAAAAGACACATTAAAAATCCAACTCCAATTTGTAAACATAGGAAATATTTGTATCTTTAAAATGACATCGAAATGACAAAAATCCAATGTAGGGAACCGGAGATATGAATTTTTAAAGAATAACCACTTTCTAGCACTTGGAAACCTTTGGTGCCACTCTGGGGCACCTGGTCATGCTTGACCGAGACAAACTCAAATTTTCAGGCCAACCGCAAACGAGCCCTGCACGGATACACTGAGCGGGAGGCCCCAGTCAAAATTTTACCTTCGTACTTAGAAACTTTTCTGGAGATTCTTCCACAGGGTCCCTCGATGCTCTTCACCAGTTTGGATTGGGTGAGGGTTCGCCGGCTTGACTTTCAGGGAACTCCCGGACAAACTCTGGAGGTCGGACCTCCGGAGCTCTTCAGTGGGACGAGCATGGAATCCAGGCAGGGTCGCGGTTGAAGGTGGCTGGCTTGGCTCTCAGCTTCTTCCTGAAGTTCCTCTTGAGGGTACAAAACACAATCCAAGGGTCTGGAAGCTCCAAGATGGCCCTTGAAAGTTTGGGACCACAATTTCCACAGTGCACCTGGCCAAAACCATTAAAAGTCCACTGGAAGTGCTCCAGGCAATGGACTCATGGGGGTGATGATTCAGGTGAGCTCTGTTAAACTGTACTTGCAGGGAGTCCGTTCTTTAATCCTTTAGAAGCGAGGTCCATCCACAAGGCTGTCATTCCAGATAATGCAGCAGACGCAGTCAGTCACAATGCAGGGCCTGATGGTGCAAGTCAGGTTTCCAGAATGGCAACACTTCTTCTTCTCTTAGTATCAAACAGCAGATCTGAGAGGCTCTGCACCTCTCACATATTTATTCAGTGTTCTCTGCAATCAAGCAGGAGCGCACTGCTATCCAATGAGTTGCAAGGTAGCACCCCAGAGAATGACCACTTCCTCCAAACTGCGACATAACTTCTCCCAGAAGGCACTATTCCTCCAAAATTCAACATGGCTGAAATCTCAGCAGAGCATGAAGAGCTAACTAAACCAACTCTAAGAATGGCTCATTTACTTAGCTCTCCACCCACTAACATCTGCAGATTCCTGCCTTAAGCCCCCTATCTGGCTAGGTCAGAGGGGATGGGGGTCCTATTCCTCCTTTGAAGCTCCATGCTTTACAACCCCTCTCCCCTGCTCTGGCATTCCTGTGTAGCAGAGCATTCTCCACCAGATAGCCTCTCCCCGGGTGAGGTACTTATCACTTCATCAAAGCAGCCTAGTTAATCCTGTTAACGCTGACCAATCAGGGAGGACTGCAAGAAGGCTGAATTTTGGCTTACAGACAAGAAAGTATTATAACTTCGTTTCTGTCTATTTAAGGATAAATTCAACAATGACACATTGTTGTATTTATCAATACCATTCTCCTAAGTCCTTAAATGATAATTCATTCCATTCCTAGCAATATGCGTTCATAAACTACTGTCATGTTATCCTATGGGGCTAGCATCTACAATGAGGAAACCGCAATGTGCAATTTCTTCATCATCAGAGCATATAAAACATCTTTTATAAGAGCCCTGCTTATAGTTACATGACCCTCCACCCCTGGGACACCTAGGGGAGACCTTGGGGGTTCTAAATATGCAAGAATAATGTAGATCCACACTCCACAGTGCTCCTAGCACCAAAGGTGATTTTGGGAGGCACTTTACTACAATGGGGAAAGGGAAATGTGCAATTTCTCTATCCCGAGGGCACATAAAACATCTTTTATAAGGACCCTCCTTATATTTACATGACGCCACCCCCTGGGACACATAGGGGAGACCCTGGGGGTACCTAATATGCCACAATATTGTTAATTATCACTTTTTAAGTGCCCCTAACATCAACGTCGAGTTTGTAGTGAATTTACTTTTAAAAGGAGTGCTGCAACACAGGGCTACTTTTAAAATGACCTCAGGCGCTCAGCACTGCAAACATGCAAGTGCAGAAAGGGCTGCTGGCCTCTAAACTGCCATGGCCTATTATTTACTTGGGACTTATAGGCAGTTTTAATTAAGTCTGTGCTGTAAACTCTGCTCCGTTGTCGGAGTTCACAGAGTTTTGCAACTCCACGCTCCGCTTGGAGCCCGAAGTTTGGCAGAAAACTCTGCTGCGTGGCGGAGCGGAGTATACCGGCACCTAGCAATAGATGCTTAAAAACAATGGCTCATTCTATCTGCCCGGGCCCTGCCATGGTTGCTATGAGAGCGGGCATGGCGTGTGTGTTTCCACTACACCAAAGGTTGAATTTCCTTTGTCACTTTTCACTATTTGGTCCTGACAAAAGCCATTCTAATCAACCACATTTGGCTGAAACATGTAGACCAGTTGAAGGATGTATGAGATCACTGATACCTCAAAAGCATCTGCAGTCCATTTTTAACTCTGTCCCAGGCACCCATTAATAAAATTCTCCTATATAGGAGGGGTTCTCTGGAGATAGTTTTAAATTCACTTCTATTTCACAGATTGTCACCTAATAAAAAAAGAAAAAAATCCAGCTCCGCTGTAATCAGGCGTCGTAGCGCAGCTAGGATGCACTCAGCATCCCTGGTGGGAACCCTATGATGAAGCATGCCACCAACTAGGTTGGTGGGTGAGGGTTCTTTTGAAAAACCTATTGGTCTGTCTTTTTCATAATGCTGTTTTGTATGTAGTTGATATTGTGAGCCCATTCCAATTGTTGATTTGTATTAAACGGGGGAGAAGAACGAGCTCTCAAAAAACTCCTCGCTCTCTGAATTTGTTGTATTAGGTGTTGATTTTGTTGACATAGTAAATGAATGTCGTAGTGTGAAAAAGGCTTTGATAGGTTTTAATGGCTGTTCTGTAAGTATTTTTAGCTTCCATATTGTGGGATTTCCTCCAGATGCCCTCAAGAGATTTGTAGTGGCAGTTCATCAGTGTACCATTGGACAAAGGAGAAAAAAAGTGTAGACCCTATTTACAATGAGGAATGGTAATATTGATAGAATTCTTCATTTCATGTGTTGAAGTTAGTGGAAGCAGTATTCATATCAGCAACCTCATCTTGAACTTAGCAGGATTCCCCTTATTCCAGGCATGCCATGTACAAGGAGCGGCCGGTGTGGCTTGTGCGTATGTCCGAGACAGTGAGTAAGAGTAAATGGTACAGTAAAATGATTGGACCAAGCAAGAGGTAATGGGCTCCCAGAGTTAACCAAGAGCAGGTTGGTAAAGATAGAATCAACAATATGTTATGCTAGATGAGCAGGAGAAAAGGCTGTTTGCGAGAGACCTAAACCTGAGAGGGGCCCTAAGAGAGAAGCTGAATCTGGGTGTGAAGGATTGCCAAAGTGAAAATTAATATTACACAGAACATTTGGCAGCTTCTAAGATGACTAGGAACAAGGAATCAGCGATGGAGAAGCTAAAGTGGCTCCTGGGGCGAGGTGGATGATATATAAGGGCTCTCTAGAAGGAGGTACGGTTGAGTTTGAAGGAGTAAAGAAGGCATTCCACAAATGTGGGGGTGTCAAGACAGGTGCATGAGATGGTAGAGAGATAAACGATGGCTAGTCAACCTCCAGGCTTGGTGGGGACATCAAGACAAAAATTGAGTCGCCAGATGGAGTGGCTGGTATCTGGCGCAGAGATTTCATGCAACCGCGTTTCAGTTGGAAATAAGGTATCAGGTTGGAGAGATACAATGAAATCACGAATAAATAGAGTATTGGGAGGAATTTGACATTGACTGAGAGGTAGTTGACAAACTGAGATGGTGACGATTCAATATAAGGCTTGATTGAATTAAGAGGTAGTGGAGGGTTAGACACACATACTGATGCAGCAGGAATAAAAAATACCCAGCTGTAACAGGATTAGTGAGAAGTAAAATCAAATAAGGAAACATAGATTTAGGCAAGCCTCACCAAAGAAGATTAAGGAGTGAAGCATCATCGCAGAGTACATGAGGTGTTGTGGCACACCAGGGTTAGAAGGGCCTGAGATTCTGGCAGTGGGCTTGGGCCAGGAGCAGGCAGGCGCAGGCAGGCCTGCCTTTGGTGTGCCCTCTGCACTCAGACACACAGCTGTGTTCCATAAATAGGAAGCCATGAGGAAGGGGGCATAGCTGAATCATGATTCTGAAGTGCTGTGCCTGGAAAACAACAAGGGAGAAACAAATGAAGGTATGAAACTGGAGGTCAGCAACTTCTCAATTGACTGGGGAGCTCTCATCCCGGGTATCATACTAGAAAATCAAAAGAGAACTAAAAATATGTCAGTTGGAGCCAGGCACCCCTACAAATTACAAAGAGATGCTGTAAGTCCATTTGATTCAGAGTAAAATGTGGGATTAGATCTGTCTTGGATGTGCAACTGTGACCCAGAAAAAGGCTACCATGGAGAAGGAGGAATGGCCAAATCGGAATGCTGGAGCACTGCCCCGGCAGATGAAGATTTCGTGGAGCCCAACAACTACTGTTCCTACTGGGGAGCTCCCACCCGAGAGGCCATACTGGTAAATTAACAGAGAACTAAAAGACACAGTGAGAAAAGGGATAAAAGACAAAGTGAATAAAAATTGCAGTGCTGTCGCTCTGGTATTGTGGAGTGGGGCAGCAATATCTGGAGAAATGTCAGGTGGAGGCAGGCACCTCTATAAATTCCCAGATTATATAAGCCCACCCAATTCAGAGTAAACAGTAGGGAGCCTGACCCAATTCCACTGCAGGAATCCAATTTTTATATTTTTGATATTTGGTGTGGTTTGCGCATAAGCCTTTATACCTCTATACCCTTTTCGGGCTAAAAATATCCTGGCTATAGTTGATACCTTTTTTAGCAACTTGTTGTGTATCCACCATTTGTGTACTGAGAAAATAACCAAAATGTGACAATTTTGTTTTTGTTTAAAAGAATGCTGAGCAAGAAAGTAGTTGTGTTTCCCCCCCCAAAAAAGCATTAAGAATGTTTGGTGTGCTAGGATTGCCCTCTTCCAGCTTTGAGAAACAGGCAGATATGTGAAAAAAACACATTTTATGTTACCATAGATAATGCAATTTTCTAAGTGGTGGTCAATATTTCCTCTGTTTGCAGTTTTAACCTACTTGCGTTTGTGGGGAAAGAGGTGTGTAACACATGGGAGAACTATGGAAAGCTATACATTTCTGAACTATTGACAAAAGTCTGAATTCAGCAAGGGGTCATTTGTGTAGTTTTTTCATGTTTTTCCTAAGGAAGCTAATCAGATCAAAACTGTGCGTGAGTAGGAAAAAATAGGTGACAATGTTTTTATTAGTATTTTTGTGCACTGAAGTTCGATTTACAAATGTAATATCCAATTACATCCGTCAGCCTCTTCTGGTTGCACAGATATTTAGTGCCCACTTCACAAACTGCATTTGGTGGAACGTAAAGCACTACTGCAGTAGTAGTACTTACTACAAAATGCAATTCACAAACCTACATATGTAGATCTCCAACTCCACCTCGCCTATCTTTTCTAAGGGGGATCCTTACACATGTAAGTTTACTACATAGTAGTAAATGTGGGAGGGACTAGTGGGAGTGGCTGGAAAAAGGAGCATGTTTACTATTAAATGAGAGGGGCTTATAGAGGAGTAAGGGGGGCCTAAGGGAGACTTTGGGAGGAGTTTTGGGAGGGACATACAGGAACCCACAAAAGAGTAAGTACATTGCCATTTACAAAGTGCACTTCTAAAGTTACCACAGCCAAAAAGTACCTAAAATGGCATTAAAAATATGTCATCTCAGCTCTGGTGTAAGTCCATCACCACACATGGCCAGCCACTGCTACTACAATATGTTCCCATAGAAAGCAATGGAGATAGGGACTTAAAATAAAAGCCCACATGAAATAATGTTAAACTAAATTATTGAAAATAGTTAAAAAAATAAATAAATTGAATTCAATGTAAAAAAACTCTAAAAACATTTTTGTATTTTATTATAACATATTGTAATATCATTTTTTTTAAATTTAAAAATTAACATTCATTTTTATTAAAATATAATGACATTATTTTTAATCAGTTAAATTAACAATATTTAATTAGTGTAATTGAAAAAATTCCCACCTTATTGCATATTAATACAAATTAAACATGATGTATAGAACTAATTAGGAGTAATTTCATTCTTATATTTAACAAATTAAAGTTACTTTCATTTTTTAATGTAATATTTTATTAAAATATTTTAACAAAAATAACATCTTTTTTTATTTTTTTATTTATAAAGTTTTCAGAGAAACATGGTTATGTAACAGCTGCAGGTGCATATCCTACATTTCAAACCTTATAACAGCAATACAACTCGTGGCTAAGAAAAGGTACAGCAGTGCAGACATCGCAGAGATCATTGCATACAGTGCAGTGCAGTTAAGCATGGGAACAACAGTACACATGAGGACTATACATCAGAGGTGGTCGGTATCTCATCAGTATGCGCTTGTAGATATTGCACCAGTGGATCCCAGATGTCTCTGGGCCTAGAGATAGTCGGGAGTTCCTCTGCGTACAGGGCCAGGGTGTCCCGGCAATAAACCATGTCTTTCAACCACTGTTTGGAAGAGGGACTCACCCGGCTTTCCCAAGACATGGCCACCCTGCGTTTAGCTAACAATAGAGCAATAGTTACAAATCTTCTCCCATTCCCTTTCAAGGCTGACGTCAGTCCTAGCAGGCATAGATGCGGGGTACAGTCAAGGGTTAGACCAGTCATCTTTTGCAATGTGGTGGTGATAGAGACCCAGAAAGCTTGGACATTTACACACTCCCATGCCAGATGCCAGAAATCCGCACCAGGGGCACCGCATCTCTTACAAGCGTCCTTGTCCCTAAGGCCGTATTGAAGGAGCCTGTGTGGTGTGTAATACATTTGGTGAAGGTATTTAATGTGAATAATGCGTAAATTGCCGTTAGACGTAAGCGCACTGGTTAATTTACAGCAGTATCCCCAGTCTTTCGACGTGAGTTGCGGAACTAGCTTTGTATTCCACTTCTCCAGACTCCTGTTATGGGGTAGTGGGATGTCCTCCCTAGCAACCCGGTAGAGTTTAGTAACCAGTTTATGTCGCGTGGGACTGGCGAGTAGGGTTTGCAGCGACAGCAGAACAGGGAGCTCTGACGGGAACGTTGAGTAATGGGCTTGAAGGGCTTTTTTCAGTCTGTAGATGTTGAAGATAAACAAAGGAGTCTGGTTGTGGACATAGCTAAGATCGTCTTGCGTTAAAAAACTACCATTGGGGAAGAGGTCTTGCATTTTATCAATGCCAACAGACCTCAAAGTGCGGATAACTCCCGGGTCATGTGTAACCGATAGGTCCGCATGATGCGCCAGCGGCATCAGCGGGGCATATAACGGCAACTTCTGCGCACGTCGACCCAACGCCTGCCAGGCTGCAATTGTAGTGTCTACAGAGTTAATTTCAGAGCTGGGCGTGCCTCTGTTCGTGTGTGTCAGTATGGAGCCTAAGGGGATAGGATGTACGTCTCCGTCTTCCACTGCCACATGTGGTATGAAGGCGTGAACATTATACCAGTAGTAGGCAAATTGCGCTTGAGCACATAGGTAGTAGAGATAAACATCGGGTACCCCAAACCCCCCTGCTGTAATCCAGTGCGAGAGTTTCCAGACCCACCCTTGCTTGTTTGCCCCCCCATATCAGCCTGAATATCAATGATCGGATCGTTTTAAACAGTGTAGTGGGAAGTTGTATCGGTATTGTACTGAAGAAATATAATAATTTAGGCAAAACAACCATTTTCACAAGGGCTATACGGTCCGCCAGCGAGAGAGGCAGCCGTATCCATCTGTCCACCTGTTGCTCTAGCTTCGTGCAAGCCGTGCCGTAGTTGTCACGAATAACAATGTCCGGGTCACGATGCACCCACACCCCCAGATATTTTACGGGTCCCTCGGACCATAACAATGGAAACTCCAACGAGTGAGGGGTGGTGGCCCCCGTAAGTGGGACCACCACTGATTTGGACCAATTAATAGTGAGGCCCGAATATCGTCCAAAGCGTATGTATTCTCTCAACACAGGCGAGAGAAATGTATGGGGTTCCCTTATGAATAGCAACATATCATCTGCATAAAGGGAGATGCTCACAGGACGGTGGGCGAACCGCAAGGCCGCCGCTCTGTGTCGCTGTCGGATGATGCAAGCCAATGGCTCCAGCATAATCACAAACAGGAGCGGTGATAAAGGGCAGCCCTGTCTGGTGCCCCTGCAGATCGGGATGGGATCGGACGTTACCCCAGCCACGCGAACCCGTGCAGTCGGTGCCGTATACAACAGGCCTATCCACGTTATAAAAATGGGAGGGAATCCCATACGACGAAGAATGTTAAAAAGGTAGCTCCATTCGATTGAATCAAAAGCTTTGGCTGCATCTAGCATAACCGCCGCTGCCTGTAAATCAGGTTCTAGGATATGGAACATAGCAAATAACGTCCGTAGATTATGAGAGGTAGAGTGTTCCGGTATAAAACCGGATTGATCCGGCAGAATTAAGAGTGGCATGAGAGGAGTCAGCCGGGTGGCCAATATTTTCGCCAGTATCTTCACGTCTGTGTTCATAAGAGATAACGGGCGATACGAATCGCAGCAATGTGGCGATTTGTCTTTTTTAAGGAGAGTAATAATCAGGGCCTCTCGTAACGTAGGGGGCAACGTGCCGACCGCAAAGGCCTCAGCATACATTTCAATTAGGTGGGGTGTCAACTCCTCTGCAAATTCTTTATAAAACTCACAGGGTAGTCCGTCAGGGCCCGGGGCTTTATTGTTCGGAAGTGCCTTAATTACCGCCCTAATGTCTTCCTCTGTGATCGGTTGGGCGAGGTAGTCTCTGTGAGTGTCAGATAGCCACGCCACAGCGATATCAGACAAGTAGTCATCCAATTCTGCCGCGGTTGCGCTTGTCCGAGACGCGTACATGTCTGAGTATGCCGTGCGAAATTGCTCGACAATGTCTATAGTGGTGTAGTGATCCAACCCATTGGCGTCTGTAATTTTTGTGATAGTGTGTTGACTTTCTCTGTCCTTTATTTTAGTCGCTAGGGTGTGCCCCGGTCTGCCCCCCTCGCCGTAAGCACGGGCCACGTGACGTTTGGACTTGTATCGTAGTTCGTCATCAGCTAGCTGATTAAATTCTAGCAGTGACTCTTTTATTTTGGCAAGAAGTGCGTCACTAGGAGCTCCCTCGTATTCCCGCTCTAAGCGTTGTAGAGTGTTCTCTAACTTGAACAGCTGACCCTGAAGGTCTTTGAGTATCCCTGCTGTGACAATAATGCAAGTTCCACGGATCGTAGCTTTAAAAGCTTCCCATAAGACTGCTGCGCTGTCCACCGACTCCTTATTGTGTGTAAAATATTGCGTAATGGCCTCTCTGATTGTGTGTGTATATACTGGGTCTAGCAACGCCTCAGAGCGGAACCGCCAGGTGAACTGTCTACAAATAAGTTGCGGGATATGCAATTCAAGCTTCACTGGGTTGTGGTCCGATAGAGTACGCAGGAGCCCGACCACATCTGCCACCCATGCGGAGCTACCCACGCTCATCAACCAATAATCAAGACGTGACCAACTACTGTGCGCAGTGGATACATGCGTACCTTCTAGCGTGTTCGGGTAGTGTAAGCGCCATATGTCTGCAAGAGCAAGCTCCTCCATCCCATCGTTTATAGTTCTAGCAGCCTTAGGCGAGTGACCCACCGCCCCAGTGGATCTATCCTTGGTCGGGTCTAGGTGAGTGTTCAAATCGCCTCCCCATATTATCGTAGCCGCCGGCCATTCCCGCAGGGTATCAAGGATTCGACCATAGAAGTCGGGGTCATCCACATTGGGGCCGTACACATTTACCAGGGTAACCAATTCTCCCGCCAGTTTGCCGTGCACCATGACATACCGCCCCGCATCATCTGTGCAATCCTGACTAACGGTGAAGGACAGATTTTTCTTAATAAGTGTGAGCACCCCCTGCACGTATGATGAGTATGACGAGGCCCGTCTATAACCCCCCCATTTTGAGCCTATTTGAGCTTCAGTGTGTTTCGTTAAATGCGTTTGTTGTATGAGGGCGATGTGCACCCCGTGTCTGTCGAGATAGGCCATCACTTGACGTATTTTTTTCAGTGAATTGAGCCCCCGTACATTCCAAGTTAAACAGACAATTTTTTCATGACCCATGTATACTGCCAACAGAAATCAACCTGTATGCATAACAATATATCAATCTTGCATTACTGCGGCCAGCACTAGAAGATATCACGAGAGACTTTAGCCACGTTAAAAAAAAATTCAATAGTGAAACAGTCCCCTCCCATCCCACCCCCCCACCAATACCCCCCCACCAATACCCCCCACGCACTTTGGCGTCCCCAACATGCCAAAGCCAACCCGAACCGCCCTAAAAGAAACCCTAGTACAGTCCCAGGGGAGCACACAATTATGGGGAACACCCATGTGGGGAACGCTGGAGCACATGTCCCCTCCCAACATTGTAGGAGGTGGCCGAAGAGTAAGGATATTCCCATTGCATAGTTGAAGTACATTACCAAATAAGAGGGCATCCAGAAGCGAAGCGTGAGTTAAAACAGGAATAGGAAGCATGTCATGGTGGTGTAGGTTCCAGCAGACAGTTCGATTCACACCAGACATGCATCTCTCAGCAAGTCACAAGGAAGGAGGAACAACCAGTATATAGTGTAGAACGGATGTGCGTAGGTTACCAAAGTTCTGTGCTATTCAACAGTAGCTATTGTGCTGCTGCGCCGGCTCCTCCACATTCATCATCCGCCACGTCGGGTGGTTCACGACTTCACCGCTTGAGGGTTTTAACGAAGTCCATCGCGGATTTTGGGGTGGTGAATATCCTCGGTTTCCCGCCAACTTCAATACACAGCCTCGCTGGATACAACATCGCATAAGGAATTTGCTCAGACAAGAGAAGCTTTTTGACGGTTTGATATTCTCTGCGTGCTTCTTGAACGGCCGCTGTAAAATCAGGGTAGAAAGCCAGAGTATTGCCTTCGTGAGTGATGTTGCCTTTTTCACGTGCCATGCGAAGTATAGCGTCGCGATCTCTGTAGTTCAAAAAGCGCTATGATGGGGCGTGGAGGTGCTCCCGGGGGAGGCCGGGCTGCAAGAGATTGGTGAGCCCTTTCTACGATTAGAACCAAGGACAGATTTTCAGCACCAAAAATTGTTGTCAAGAGACTTTCCATATAAGTTTCTAGGCAGCCTGTATTGGTGGATTCCGGCAGGCCTGTGATGCGCACATTGTTGCGCCGGGATCTGGCCTCCAAATCTTCATTGCGGGCTTGAATCACTGCTAGTACTTTTTCCATAGATTGTGTTTTAGATGTCATGTGTTGCAAGCCGTCTTCTGCGTCAGAGATACGTGTCTCTGCTTCTCCCAGCCGCATTGCATGTTTGTCTAGTTTCGACGACATGTGATCCATGCGCTGATTCAAATTGTCAATCTTCCCATCAATTGACTGTAAGCTGGCCTGCACCGCAAGTAGTGTTCTGTCTATATTCGTCAAATGATCATTAGGGGTATCAGCCTCAGAATCAGAGGCAGCGTGTTGGGAGGCCTTTCCCGTACGGCGTGGCTCAAAGTTTATTCGTGGCTGAGTACGGTCTGTTTTCCCATTTTCACCGCCAGGAACCGTGCAGCAACAGAGACGCTTCAGATGATGAGGGTGGGCCTGCGCCCGCCGCACAGAGCCCCACCGCTCGCTCCGGTGGCACAGCTGATGCGGGCATTGGTGCGGGCCACTATGTATGAGAACTGTGTAGTGTCCATGGAGTAGCCACGCCAAGAAGGTGTCCAGGGACCCTGGTATGCTGCACAGTGGAGGTAATTGAAGACACAACGTGAAACACTGAGGCGGGCGGCGAAGGGATGTGTGTCTAAAGAGATGCAGCAGGCCAGCCCGGGGTGCGCTATATATCTTGTAGTGAGGCCTAATTATGGGCACAATGCAGAGCGTAGTTCAGACCAGCAGGTAGTGAACACTATATAGAACTGGTGGCCTTGTGACGTGGTGGGCGAGAAGCGCAGGGTCTCCGCAGGTGCGCCCCACAATCAGGGTAATCCGTTCACAGATGGCGAATCTATTATGAGGGGGACCCTCACTGGGGTGTCGCCTCAAGTGCAGGTGTCAATGGCTGCCGACATCATGAAGTGACGGGAGGCCCAGCGAGAACCGGCCCAAGAGGGGGGAATCACACCACGTTGGTTGCCGCACAACAGCACTCACCAGGCTAGCGGGTCCACTCCCGAGGCAGGCCAACGGCGATGTCAGTGCGGGCCGCGTCGCTGACCCGGGATCGAGGAACGGGTCCCGCGGCTCCGGAAGGCCGCGACGCGCCCCACCGAGGCCAGACTCCGGGAATGTACTTGCGCGCCGGGGTCAGATCGCCGCACGCTCCGGATCGCCCACCACTCTCAGCGTGATCCCATGGGGTCCCCACGTTCTCCACAGCGGCTCCGCGATCTTCTCACTCGAGCCGCAGATCCGAGCGGGCCTCAACCAGGACACAGCCCAGCCCCGCCCTCAACGCGCGTCCCGGTCCGCCATGATGAGACGCGTCACGGCTGCTCCTGTGTCGTTTTCTTTGTAGTTTGGCTCCGGTGCGGCAAGAATCAGACACCCCTGGATGCCCAGGATATTCCACCACACGCTAGTTGTGTTTTTAGCCGGCAGTCGATGTCGGGAAGACAGGGTAATGGTCGGATAAAAGCTTTGGCCAGCGGAGCTGCTCTACAGAGCGGCCATCATGCTGTGCGCCCTCTAGCGCCCCAAAAAAAAAATATATATATATCTAATGAATAAAAAATGGGTATGAAGGAAAGCGATGCACTTTTGAAATGTGTCTAAGAATCTGAGTTTAGTAATAGGTTATTTATATCACTGTCAATGTGGGGTACCCATAATATCAGGTGATTCTGAAGGCTTTTCCTAAAACGTGGGCTCTGGTGCTCATTGACTTAGATTTGGAAGCCATAAATGTAGAGAAAATCAATACATAATAACACATGTCCTACTATTATTCACTTGCACACATCTTTTGATAAAACAGTATCCCATATGTGCATGGGGGCCTTTTTCATGGGACAGGAAATACCGAAAAACACACCATGGACATGTCAACATGTTTTATTTTAATTACATTGTCAGACCTGGCAGCTTAAGGGTGGTTTTACCCCCAACTTTTTACCTTCTTCATTTTTTCTAATCTAATTTTTGCAGGCATTAGGACTCTGCACACTTTACTACTGCACACTGCTAACCAGTGCTAAAGGGCATGTACTCACTCCTCTAAACATGGTAATATTGTCTTTATCCCTAATTGGCACATTTAATTTACTTTATGTCCCTGGTAAAGTGGTACTACATGTACCCAGGGCCTGTAAATTAAATGCTACTAGTAAGCCTGCAGCACTGGTTGTGCCACCCACTTAAGTAGCCCTTTAAACATGCCTCAGGCGTGCCATTGTAGAGCCTAAGCGCGCAGTTTTAAATTTTCATTTCAACCTGGCAAAATCAACCTTTTGAAATACATTAAAGAAGGAGAATGCACACCCATTTTTTTCACATTTTTAAACGCACTTTAAACAAATGCTCGAAGGCTGAAAGTTATGGCATGCAAACCTCAGTTCGTGCTCTGCCTGTGCATGTGAAAATGATTCCAACACAACTGTGACCCTCTTAGTTCAATAGTCCGAGGTGCACAGCCTCTGAAGGGATCCTGTAGGCCCCTATAATCCAAGTCATCATTGTTTTTCAAAATTTCTTTTAACTATTCTTTAAACATTCTTGTCCCATTTTTTTCAGTTCGAACATGCTGAGCTCGAAGACATTCACATTTCAACGATTTTAATAGCAATATACTGTTGCAATACACCTGAAGTTAATTGATACCGCGTGACATCAAAGTTCACCCTCCGCGCTGCATCGAAACATTTCCCACCCTAGTTTGTATCAGCGCACTTCGAAGCAGTTTATTTTGTGTGGGGAATGTTTCGATGCAGCGTGGTGGGTGGACTTCGATGTCACGTGGTAGCAATTCACTTCAGGTGTACAAAGACAAAATGGAAAGCGGGGAGAAGAACGATAAGAATCAGTGGAGTGTTTTGTTAAACGAGGTTGAAGACTGTGCCAACCAGAACGAGTAAAGCGTTTTCCCTTGTGATGCGAAATGGGCACTTTGACTGTTCTCTCATGAAGGCATTTATTGTCGACAAGAAATGTGTAAGTTTCCTGTCTGTTGGAGTAATGTGATAACTGGTTGCATGTTACATCGTAGGTTTTAGTCAGCTTTAAATAGATGGTAGTTTTGAAACACAATGCAGCAGGGATGGTTAGGGTTACATTTGAATATTGGTTAAAAGTGGTGGGAGCTTTATTTAATTTGGGTGTTGCACAGAAATGATTATTATTTTATTTATTTAGGGAGGTTGGGTTGTGGTAATTTTTGATGCACTGAATTTTTACAGAGGGCTGGTAATGAGAGGGGAGAGACTGTTTGAGAGTGACTACAATAATGGTTGTTTTAAAACTTTCATGTTACAGTTACCCCTGAAGAAGAGAATAATTCTCGAAATGCATTGGGTGTATTATTTACAAGGATGAAAGATGTATCGTCATACCAAAAGTACTATGTCAAGGAATTACCTGATGTGGATTACCGCTGTTGGAAACAGTATATTGCTAATAAAATCTTTGAAATATGAATGTCTTCGAGCTCAGCTTGTTCGAACTGAAAAAAACGGGACAAGAATGTTTAAAGAATAGTTAAAAGAAATGTTGAAAAACAATAATGACTTGGATTATAAGGGCCTACGGGATCCCTTCAGAGGCTGTGCACCTCGCACTGTTGAATCAAGAGGGTCACAGTTGTGTTAAAATCAACCTTTTGCCAGGCCCAAACCTTCCTTTGTAATACATATGGGTCACCCTTAGGGTAGGCCCAGAGGGCAGGGTGGAATATATTTAAAATGCAGGACATGTACTTGTAGGTTTTACATGCCCTGATAGTGAAAAACTCTTAAATTCGTTTTTCACTACTGCAAGTCATATCTCTTCGAATCGGATAAAATTTGAGTTGCCTTACTACATTTTATATGTGTAATTTCAAATAGGAAGGGATGACCAATTCATGTTTGGTGTCTCTGGATTCACAATTTCAAATCCTAGCTTATGGTGAGGTCGGACTTTAAATTGTAATTCTGAAAATGCCATTTTTAAAAAGTTGCCATTTTTTTGCCTTAGTCATTTAGAGCCGGTAGTCTATCTCTGGTCACATGACTGGGTATAGCTGACAGTTGAGCTTTGTGTATTCCTTCTAGACAGCCACACACAATAGAAGCTTAGGTGTGCCTGGAAGGGCCATCACTGGCAAGATGGGGGGAGGAGCTGGGCACAGCCCCTCTTACCCCTGGAATAGGCTGTGTCCTGCCTCCACAGAAAGGGCTGCATATACCCTATAGTGAGTCTGGAGCCAGGGCACGGAAGGCAGGATGCCTGGGGACTTCAAAGGGAAACCTCTAGAAGCTTTTCCCCTACTTCAAAGGCACAACTGGGTATAAATAATGGAGCTCAGACACCAACATTTCAGTACACTTCTGAACCTGTGGATACTGGATGCCAGAAAGAAGGACTGCTGTGCTGCTGAGGGACTGCCACTCTACTGGACTGTGCTCTGCTGGATACCTGCTTTGCTGTGTTGACCTGCTGTCTGCTGCACTCTTGCCTAAGTGAGAAGGACTGGGCCTGTATTTCTTGAACCCCGAGTGACTCCAAGGGCTAGTTGGCTGGCCTCCTGGTCTGAAGCCTCAGGAACACAACAGGCATCCAACAACCTTGCATCTGTGCCTGGACTTTGCTATCTGTGAGTCTACCCTGCCAAGTAGTGCCACTCCAATCCTGGACTCTTGGAAGTGGGCTAAAATTGCCTTGTCAGCCTCTGTGGATCCAGCAGAACCGTTGCATCTCCTTTGCTGTGCGGTGCAACCCCAAGCAGAACTGACACATCTCCGCTGCTGTGGGGATTGGACCCAACTTAAAGACTCGCAACACCGCTGCAAAAAGCATCGCCTTCGAAACTGCCGCTGTGTGATGCATCCACGGTGCAGGCCCTCGCATCTCTCATCAGTGTCAGCCTCAGCGACGGTGACAAACTCCGCATCAAAGCCTTGCAGTTCTTCGGAACCGGCACATTGCCTCAACTGCGCAACGCATCCCCGACTCCCAACTTTGCATCGGAAGCCCTCGTCAATGGGATCCTCGATGGCAATGCAACATGACCTTGCACCTCAGCCTTGCTGTATCTCCGTACCGTCTCATCGCTTCAGCTGCGCAATGCATTTTTGATGCGGATCCACGCAACATTCTGGTAACCAAGACTTAAAGTACTCTGTTCCTTTGGCCTAAATCGGTCCCTGTATCTGGGCCATGCTCCTTTGTGGTCGGCCTGAACGTATGACTTTGTTGCAGTCCAGATATCCACTGTTGGCGCTTTACGCTTTTGGGGCTATTTTCTCTAAAAACTTTTAAATGTAATATTTCCGGTCCTACTAATTGGACGTTTGCCATTTTGGTCTTGTTTCATTTATTAAAAATCACTCTATTTTTCTAATACTGTTGTGGCCTCTTTTTGTGGTGTGTTTTCACTGTTTTACTGTTTGAAGTGTTGCACAAATACTTTACACATTGCCTCTAAGTTAAGCCTGACTGCTCTGTGCCAACCTACCCAAAGGTTGAGCACAGGTTAATTTAGGATTTGCTTGAGACATCACCCTGAGAAGAATTGTGGTTGCTGGTTGAGAAGGGTTTCACCCCCCTCAATCAGCAACCAAATTTCTTAGATACATAAATTCTTGAGTTGAGGTATTTGAGCTGTGGTATGTGGACCTGGCTGTGGCTGACACCCAAGGTAATTTAACAACCCCAGATATTTTTGAATAGTAGACACCCTGGATAGGCCAGGGTAGTGTGGTTTGTATGCAACCAACTAGTTTTTTTTTACCCAGAATGCCCTGGAAACATCAACACTTGGCTAAAATTACAATTACAGAATGTCATCACATTTCTGTGAGGGAGAGTTTGGAATCATTGAAGATCGACAAAAGTCATATCACCCACCATTTCCACAGTTCTCTTGATAATAAAAGTAACCCACTAGTGTAGGAGGGTCTATCGCCTGTGAAAGGAAAGGCCTAAAACACTCCAAGGGAATGTCCAGAATTTTGCTTGAAAAGACCAGTCATTCTTGGAATGTTGATAGCTGCACTAGTTGGACCTGGGGTTGGCAGGCACCCAGGGGAACTTACTGAGTCTAGGATGTTGTGGATTGTGTGGATCTGACTACTTTTCCTTGCTCAAAATGTCCTGCAAAGATCAAACTGTTGGTGAAATCACAGATTGTTTCAAATTTGTGAGGGAAAGCAATCTGTAGGGAATGACAAATGTCTTACCACCACTATCAAAATGTTACCCTGCTTTTGTGGGTGGGCTAGGCTTGCCTCTGTCCCCATAAGTTTTCTTACCCAGTAGGCCTTAAACCCATAGGTATGCCTACAACACCCAATTTCATTTCACATTCCAAGGAGGATGGCAGCAGCATTTGTGGTCAGCTGGCACTCAGGAAACCTAACTAAACCTTGGAATTTCTGTTTTTATTTCACGCTGGGTGGCAGGTATTGCAACTTTGCGTTACTTTAGTTGCTATGGCTCTGTATGTAAAGCTAGGAAGGTTTGCGCAGTTCACTGTCCGTTATGCCCACTTTGAATGAATTATCAAGAGTTTGACACTGCAAGACGCAAAGCCAGTTAGTGTTGCATTCACATCAATTGTAGGGCCAAAAATCCTTTTGCACACAAGTTGACTCACGCACAGCCATTTACTCCACATGGCATTGTGGGAGTGTATCATCCTAAGTGATAGTACATCTTTGACAATGAGAGCAACCCTCCAGGAAAGAAGAAACCCATGGGTAAACCACCACAGAAAGAAGAAAGCTATTGGAGCATCACCTCCTTCCACCTTGCCTACCCCAGGCATCAGACTAAGACGCCATGGTTTGTGTTGTCAAAGGCAGGAGAGATGACCAATAGGACTAATCCAATCATATCCCCCTCATCCAGGAGGGCCCTGAGCTTCTCTGCCGATAGAATCAAGGTAGTCTCCATCCCTCTCCTAGAAATGAAACAGAGCTGCTACTGGCAAAGCATATCGAATTTCTCTTGAAAGGTGGATAGGTGTCTATTATATTGTTTACCTCAACTAGCTCAAATGGTGCAAGCATGAGTATCCCTATATGAGTAGCTCTATAAACTAAATGTTCTAGTCCCAAGAAACCCATTACCTGGAGAGACTCCAATCAGAGATGGCATTAGAGAGAGGTTAGGGAGCAGTATAAAAGCCAGGTTTCTGTGAGCGCCAAGATATCACAATGTCAGTCTATTAGTATGCATATTTCCAGTGATGTTTGCAGAAAGACCTACAATTTAGAAGAGCATGTCATATTTTAATCGGCTGGACTTCCCTTGTATCCAAAGCATGTATTTTTCATGGAGGCAGATATTTAGATTTTAAGATCGTGCATTGTGTTACTAAGTAGTGCTGCCAGTGATTAGCAACCCCAATTATGCAACATATCATTAATCTCAATTGAGGGCCTAATGTAGGGATTTTATAATGTCAGACTATCCACTCAAGAATACCTTAGCTTTTAGTGGAGACAACTTTCCGACAGAGAGCAGCTCCTTGCAGCTGCTGCTCAGTCCTAGCATGGACTGTCATCGAAGGGCTTGGTGCTCCATTTGTGGTGAAAACGACAACTTGTCTTACGCCTTCATGCCACGCGTGAATTTGTGACATTAATTTCAAGATTCCATGGCAGTGCATTGTTTCCTCACTCTCTTCCCTGCCTACTACTTTATTTACTTTTCATGAGGGCCTATCAGCTGCAGACTTCTACTGAGCCGTATGTGTTTGCCCATGTGCTCCATGCTAACTGCTCCTCGAACCCAGCTCTTTACTCCTTGAACTTTTTGGAAATAGGTTTATTATTTTTGCAAGGGCTCGGCAGCTGCACACTGATACCAGGCCACATGCTTTGCCCGATCTGTGCAGTATCCAGTGCATAATCTATTTTTTAATTTACCAGCTATGCAAAGGCTGCCCATCATCTTGGAATGGCAATCATTCAAAGATGGCCTCCATGCATGCATATGCACCAGCATCACTGTATGATTTTTTTTTCCACTTTAGGAAAAAGCCTTCCAAGATGGCCACTGTACTCGAGTGTACACACGTGGCAGATATCTAAGGGAAAATCAGCATTGGCAAAGCTAATATGTTTCTCTGTGCAAGTCTTATTGGCTTTGCTAATGCTTGTTAAACAGTGCATACATTTCTGAGACTGTACCGCTAGCTTCAGAGACAACAGAGTCAAAACATACAGCAAAAATCAAGAATTCAATAGGTTATTCCATTTACCGTATTGTAATCATTTTTTAAGGCCTTTGCAGCTGTAAGGATGCGAGTTTCATCGAAAAGAAAACTCCGTGTGCGACCATTGTGTTATTTACTTGTCCCTTATATCTTGATCTTGAGAAAGCATCGTTGGAACACAAATGCCTTTAGCAGGGGTTCTTTACTGTAAGAGATGCTTTTGCTTCTATTTATAGAGGCAAATGACGAGTTCTTCTGTATGGCTGAAGCCAAATTTATCAAAGCGGTTCGGAAAAGGAAATGGATTGATAGCGTCATGAAATATGTACAAGTGGAGATATAATGGAGAATATTTTTAGCGCAGATGGTATAATTTTATAAGACTCAAGAGTTTTTAACTATTTATTATGATGTGGTGAAATAGTCTGCTTTTCAAATCCAAATTAAGTTGCACCTACTAAGTGCTGTTAACATTCGATAGAGAGCGACTAAATCCAACTGTGAGAGAGTCTGCTCTACAGGGGCAGTGATTTTACCTTTTTTAGGTAGGTGACCTTGCCATTTATTATATATGGGATAAAATACTCTCTGCCGTACCGTGTAAGGATATTGTAAGTCACTAAGGAATTCCGTGAACAATGTTCTGCACATTTCATTTATGTGTGACCGTGTACTCGACTGCACATTTGAAATGACTATCGAACTACTTAAGCAAAGGTGGTTTTCTACTTCTGAAAGGGTCTCCAAGGACCATGTACACTTTGGGCCTAATTTAGGCTCAGGCGGACTTTACTGATGTTAGGGTGGGAGAGGACATTACCTTTGCCACCCTGATGGATTATCGTCTGCCAAATTTAGAAATTACCACCAGCCCAGCAGTCCTTTCTGGACTTTGGAAGGGACCGCCATCATGGTGGTTCCCATCAAGGTACAAAACTTTTGGTGAACTGCCGCCATAAGTTTTGAGAATTTGTTTCTGGAAAAAAAAACTGGTGACCCCATACCAAGGAAGTTTTACTCCTAGGACATGAGGGTCATTATGAGCTTTTTTCCTTCCCTCCCAGTGGTGTCGGACAGATAAAGGACATTACACAACCACCCTTAACAGGGTGGTTGGGTGTAATGCCCTTCCCTGACGGCCCCTCCTCCGTTGGTCCGTCGGAGGAAGCTTTCCATCAATGGATCCAACAGAGGCTCTGTTGAGAGAAAGCTTATGATTCACCCATCTCTAACTCCAGACAATACAGAACACCGCCGCCAGACTCGTCCTCGGCATCCCCCGACACGAACACATCAGCCAACACCTATGAAGTCTCCACTGGCTCCCCGTGGAGAAAAGAGTCACTTTCAAAATCCTCACGCACACCTACAAATGCCTACACAACAACGGACCCAAATACCTCAATGACAGAATCAACTTCCACGTACCCAAAAGAAACCTCCGATCTTCCAACCTCGCACTGGCCGAAACTCCGCGCATCCACAGAGCCAGAGCAGGCGGAAGATCCTTCTCTCACATTGTAGCCAAGACCTGGAACGAGCTACCGGCAGACATCAGACGCGCCCCCTCCCTGAACACCTTCAGGAAGACCCTCAAGACCTGGCTCTTCGGCTAAACAGATCTGCGGACCCCCCCTCAGCGCCTTGAGACCCTCACGGGTGAGTAGCTCGCTTACAATTCCCTGATTGATTGATTGATGGTGCAGACCAAGGATTTGGGGGACAGGGTACTCTGTCGCATTTGCGACGGAGCACATTGTCCATCAAACTCTAAATCCCTTCCTGGTGGAGTCACCTACTGTGCATACATCCACCACCTTTTATCGCCACCACTGTAAAATAAGCATGCTGATGAACTGTGCTTATGTCATCACTTTAGTCACCTCCAGTTTCAGACACATGTGCACATGATTTGTGGATGAAGAACAAGCACAAGAGGGAAGCATTGTCTTTTTTTTTATAACGCTTTTCATTTAATTCTTTTAGTAGATCATATATAAAATAATGCTTTAAATTCAAATACATTTAAGGAAACAATTAAGCTTGGAGATCTAGCAAAGCCAATGAAGCAGTATTTAATTGCATTAAATTGTATAAAACTGCAGCCCTCCTTCCACCCAAACAAAGTACATGTAAGCAAGGAACATCAGTTTTACCTATACGAAGAGTGCTGAATGTGCAAGTCCTCAAGCTTGGACACAGCCATCCCACATCGCTACACCCTCCCCTCATTGAATAGATGAGTTTGAGACAGAGTGGTCAGAGCAGAAATTGCCAATGAGACACGCTGGGCAGATTTACTAAGATTTTGCACTGGTCCAAATTCATGCAAAGTGGTGCAAAGTATTGGAAGGGGATTTAGTTTCCTGCGCAAAAGGTATCTTCCACTGGAAAGGTGCCCTTTTCTTGGTGTAAATAATGTTTTGCGCCACTGTGCTCAAACGGGGCATTACATGGATATGAAATGGGTGGATCACTACAGACACCCATAGCTTTTGACAAGAAAGCTGATCTACTAAGTTAGTCAGACTGTGCTTTGGCTAAAAAAATAACACTTCCTTGAAGCAAGTGCTAATTTGGAGAAAATATTTTACATGTTGCATGTGTGCAGCACTCTACAGCATACATCTAAAGTGTGGAATTTATTAGAATTTTTTGAGGCATAGCCTTTTATCCTGGAAGGGCATGCTTCCGGTACAAACCCTATGCTAGACGTCACACACACATTTGCTATGAAGGTTGCGGGTGGCAGCAGGCAGCCTGTTTGTGTGCCAGTGCAGAGATAGATAGATCTTTTTATTGCATGATTAATTAAAATCATTACAATCAAGGGCCCCAGAACAGTGGAGGGATACACAGTTAAACAGGGAATAAAAGGTATGTAAAAATACTAGGGTATAAAAACATAATAAAAGAGTAACAAAGTAAAATCAAATGCATTAACAAAGTATTAATAACGAGGATCCATTCCTCCGCAACTTAAAAGCTCCGCTTCATCCCCCATCAGCAGCTGTTCGGGATCCAATCGAGGGAAAGGTTAGTTGCCAAGCCTTCACAAACCTGCCAAATTAGTCATTATGAGGGAGTGAGATTCAGCATGGGGGCGAATCAGGGGCCTGGAGAGAGGCTAATAAAGGGACTACGGATTTAATAAATTTCACAAAGCGGGCAGCTAGCTGAGCTGATTCACATCTCAGACAGGCTTCTACGGTGCCTCAACAAGTCCTAACAATTAAAATACACCATACCGGCCTAAGTCAGAGCTTCCTTAGCGAGATCAACTTATCACATATACAGAGTACATGTGTCAATGATTCCTCTCCCTTTGCACAGAGGTGACATTGTCTGTCAGAGTCATCCAGGTTCCTTCGACGGGATCAATAGGATTTTTAGGGAATTAATTTAAAACGCCATCCCATTAGGTGATGTGTAATACTCAGGTTTAAGGGCAAAGAAAGGTAGGATGGGAGGGATCCTGGCTTATACACCACAGAGGCCAACCCTCCGTGCTCCAATTTCTTCACAGCTTGTACGTCGTGTTCCCTCGATATTAATTGTGCTTTTTTGATCAGTAGTTTGGCAGTCATGGGAACCGGCAAGCCACTTGTCCAGCTTTCACATGCCTCCAGGGCCGCAAGGGCATGGTTTAGAAACTTGTGCCAGTTTGTAGCTGAGTTGCTTATCACTTCCCAAATTATATTTTTTCACATATGGTTCTTCGCCTGCTTGGCTTTAAGGCTATAGGCTAAGAATTTTGCTTTTATTATCCAATGCTGCGAAGCTGACCCAAACTCTTGTCAGATTTGGGCGTACAATGTGCAATTTGGAAGCAAAAATACTCTGTGGTAGCAAGAGGACTGCACTCAGCCCAGCCAATTGGCCATTTTGTCTCTGAATATCACTGCCCTGTACGCGATGGTGGGAAAGCCCATTGAGCATTGATGTGTAGTGTCAAACGTCCTCTGTGGTTCAGCCATACCCCTAGATACTTATAGGCGCCCATCACTTCAATGGGCTTTCCCTCAATTAACCATCATTAACTTTGTTTTTGTTGCATTTATCTTTAAGGGGTTAGGCTTGCAGTAGCTGGCAAGCGCATTAAAGAGCCTCTGGAGGCCAATCAGCATTTGGTCCAAGAAGACCGTACCGTCTGTGCGGCACTTGGCCCTTTTGGCTAAAGTTCCCTAAACTTTTTGCTTTTCCCCTAGACCTCTTTTCTGACATAGTGTTGCCAACTTAGATGCTTTGGGCCTTTGCCACTGCTGATCAGTGTCAAAGTGCAAGTGCTCCCTGTATAAAGTATAATGGTAATTGGTTGTCCATGATTGGTATGTTTGCCTTACTAGTAAAGTCCCTAGTAAAGTGCACTATGTGTGCAAGGGCTGGTAATGCAAATGCTACTAGTGGGCCTGCAGCACTAATTCTGCCACCCACACCAGTAGCCTTAAAAAGGGAACTCAGGCCTGCCATTGCAGTGCCTGCGCGCAGTTTGTTAAACTGCCATGTTATTCTGACAAGTGCACCCACTTGCCAGACCTTACCCTTCCCTTTCTATGCACATCAGACACCCCTATGTTAGGTCCAGGGTACCCCCTGGGCAGGGTGCAGTGCATGTGAAAGGTAGGACATGTACTAAGGTGTGTGCCATGTCCTGACAGTGAAATAATCTCCATTTCGTTTTTCACTGTTGAAAGGCCATCTTGCCCATAGGACAGAATGGGGAGGCTGTGTAATATGTTTTCCAGCCTATCTTCCCAAAGGCTTAAGATGGAAAGGTGAAGTTTAGTATGCCTGTACTCACAATGTAATAACGCATCTTTTTATGATGGTGGTTTTTGCATTATGTGTTTAGAAGCCACTCTTTTAGAAGTGGCTGGGTTTTTGTGCTCTAACATTTCTGTGTGTCTCTGCCTGGTTGTGGATTGACTGTCTGGATTTGACAGTGATAGGATCTGGGGAATGTCTTGACCCAGGGGAGGAGGTGAGACAGCAACAGGCTGACCTGCATCTGGAGTGTAGGGGGAGGAGTAGCCCCTAGAGGTGAAGAGGCCTGGGCTGCAGCCATAAACCAATGGCTCCGGCCCCTGCTGAGTGATTGAGGATCCAGACCCCCACTATCAAAGGAATAAAGGTGTCACTAGCAGGGAGGCACCCAGAACTGGTTTTAACAGGGGTGAGTGCCCCCTGAACACAAAGACTTCAAAGCCATTGAGGGGTATAACTATGAGAGCTGAAGCCCCTGAACTTTGGAGAATGGCTTGATCAAGATTGAACAAGACTGGAGCTACTTCGTGGTCAAGAGGAAACTTTGCCAAGGAAGAAACAACTGAAGAGACTGAAGGAAAGGACTGACCCTTGCTGTGTGTTCTGGGGCTGGCCTGCAGTTTGTTGTTTTAACCAAGGAAAGGCTAAAGGGACTTTGCTGTGTGCTGTGTCCCCCTGCTTGAAAGGACTTTGCTGTGCTATGTCCTGAAGTAACTTATCCCCAAGGGCCCGAGGTGAGCTGGCTCCCTGTTGCGGAAACTCAGGAACACAAAAGTTTCCAGGAGAGTCTCAGCGACGCTGTGTGCGTGTGCTTGTTGCAGCCTGAGACCCTCGTAAGAAGTGCCCTGTGATCGTGGGCACCTGGAGTCCAAGCGAGGATCAGCGATGCTGTGTGCGTGTGCTTTTTGCAGCCTGAGCCCTTCGTGGGGCTCGTCCTGTTATTGTGTGCACCGGAATCCAAGTGAGTCTCAGCGACGCTGTGTGCGTGTTCTTCATGCAGCCTGAGACCTTCGTGAGGAGTGCCCGGTGATCGTGCACCCGATGCTCCAGGGAGTCTCAGCGACGCTGTGTGCGTGTGCCCTGTGGCAGCCTGAGATCTTCGTAGCAGTAGTGGCCCGGACCGTCAGCCCCGGAAGAGCTGAGCCGCCGGCCCGAGCCCGCCGTTGCCAATTCACAAAGATTGCATCTGAGGCCCAAGTCGCTGGAAGAGGAGAGGAGAGTGAGTTTGCACCGCCCAGGTAACGTGTCGACGCCTGGGGCAGGGTGCGGGGTGCGGGCTCGGAGGGAGACGCTCTCGGCCTCTCTCTCTCATTTCGGCAGTGCGAGCCTCTGCTTCGGCTCGTATAGCGGCCCGTACTGGCCAAGGGACTGGTAGTACCGGGGCCGGAGCTGCACTTTGTTATTCCATACCCGTGTTGGGGGCAACTGTTGACGGAGTACCTGATTGTCGTATTACACATTGCATCATTTCTGCATAACGAACTACCTGACTAGTGTATGACGCATTGCATTATTCCTGCATAACAAACTACCTGACTAGTGTATTACGCATTGCATTATTCCTGCATAACGAACTACCTGATTAGTGTATTACACATTGCATTATTCCTGCATAACGAACCACCTGATTGTCGTATGACGTATTGCATTGTTTCTGCATAACGAATTACCTGATTGTTGCATTACGCATTGCACTATTTTTCCATTGCAGGGTGCCTGATTGTTGCGTTACGCATTGCATTATTTTTCCATTGCAGGGTGCCTGATTGTTGCGTTACGCAGTGCATTGTTTTTCCATTGTAAAGTGCCTGATTCTAGCATTACGAACTGCATAATATTGTATAAGGACTACAGTGGAATGTTTGGAAGTGATCATTAATATCGACAGAACTTACAAGGGCTGGCTGGCCTAACAACCAGCCAGGAGGAATATTACACATACTCATATGTTGGATTTATATTGTGTGGTCTTATCGTATATCTTTCTATATAAAATTTATACTTGTTTTTATAAAACTCGTGTGGAGTCTATTTGTGGTGTCATCATTGGGTTGCTGTGAGCGTGGTTGCAAATACTTTACACATTTGCCTTGAAGATAAGCCTGACTGCTCGTGCCAAGCTACCAAGGGGGTGAGCGGGGGCTATCTCAGAAGGTGTCCTTTCTTTCCCTGACGTGGAAACGCAGGTCCCTATTTGGCCTAAGGTACCTACCTCAGCCAACCAGGATCCCGGGTCTAACATTTGGTGGCAGCGGTGGGATTTGAATGTGTATTTGCAAATTCACTCACAGTAATTGGTGTACATCATAAGTTTAGCGCAGACCACGACGCAACCACATATTGTGTTCTTGATTTGTTGGTTCTAGTTGGTTTTATTTTTGAGCAACCTTTAAGCCACACATCATGTCTCAGAGGAGTCAAGTAGCCAGTGAGGCTGCAGAATTAGAGTTCGACATTGAGGCATTGCTTACCTACAAAGTTGATCAATTGAGGCAATTCTGCAGAGCTTTGGGATGTCCCATGAAAAGTAGCGCCAAGAAGGGGGAGCTGCAAATGGCCTTGAGGGCCTGTGGGAAGCCAAAGGGGCTCAGGAGGCGGGTGATGTTGAGGTGGGTGAGGATGACCCAGGGAATGGATTTGATCCACAGGATTTGCCAGTGGAGGGACCAGCCTTAGGGGCTGGTAGTAGCCATTCAGGGAGGAGTTTTTCACCAGAGGAGCTGGAGGAAAACCAAAGGGTCAGAGAGCATGAGTAGGAGGTTTTAAAACTTAAAGCTCAAGCAGAAGAGAAGAAGCTGCTCATTGAAAGTGAAAAGCGAGCAGAGGAGAGCAGGAACGCTCTCGCCTTGGAAGAGAAAAAGATTTTCTTGGCTCATGAGTTAAGCATGAGGGAACTGGAAATGAAGGTTAAACAGTCCGAGTCCAGTTCAAATGGTGGCAGCGTACAGCCAGTGCCAAGTGTGGATGAGTGCAAGCGTGCATTGGATGATTGGGTGTTGGTGAGCATGGCAAATGATTTGAAGGGGTTGCTCAACTTGACCCCTAGGAAGCCTAGGCTCAGTAATTGTTTTCCAGGATTGCGCCAACCCATGTTAGGGTGTGAGCTCTTTGATTCCCGGGAGCTGGCACAAGAACCGGACCCCTGGTCATGGGTCCAAGGGCCTGAAAAGGCCCTAGAGAGGGAAGAGAGGCGAAGTAGAACCGTTAGGTCCCAGAGTAGTGGGGGGGGGGGCATGCGGGCTAGCGCCCTGTCTCAAAAGAGAGGGAGGGAGTGTGAGCAGCGTCCCCAGGGGTTCACCACCCCACCCCAGAGACTGGAGGGTTCCTTAGAGGAGCACCCGGTTGGAGGCCTAGCGCCTACTTGCCAGCTATGCGAGGAAGAACACCTAGCGTCAGGAGGGCGTGGGGCATCTGTAACCAGAGCTCCAGCGGTCCTGAAGTTTGTGGGTGCCATTCCTAAATGGCAGGCACAGAAATCTAAATGGAAGGTTAAGGGAGGAAGGTGTCCCCCGTGGGAAAACCCGTGGGACCGTGTCCAGCCAGTAGAGCCAGGTCCCCTAGGAATGACCAGGGTAAACCCACTTTTAACCTGGAGGACAGGATAACTGGGAACAGTATCCTGACTGATGGGTCTTCCAGGGATACCGCTCTAGGTGGGGGTTGGCAAGGGACCAGCACCCCTAGAGAGGCCCCAACTGCCAGGAAGTACCCATGGAGCGGCATAGTTGGCCCAGGGGGTAGTGACCAAGAGAATCCCCTGGAGTCAGGAAAGCATAGAACAGGAGGGTGTCCCTGTGGTAGCGGGCCTGCGTCCGTGTTCTATCGCCCTAAGCAGGGAAGTCCATCAAGGTAGTGGATTGGTCTACCCTGGCTTTTGGCTGGAAGGGGGTTGTGTGAGACTTGGCCCTTTTGGCTAAAGTTCCCTAAACTTTTTGCTTTTCCCCTAGACCTCTTTTCTGACATAGTGTTGCCAACTTAGATGCTTTGGGCCTTTGCCACTGCTGATCAGTGTCAAAGTGCAAGTGCTCCCTGTATAAAGTATAATGGTAATTGGTTGTCCATGATTGGTATGTTTGCCTTACTAGTAAAGTCCCTAGTAAAGTGCACTATGTGTGCCAGGGCTGGTAATGCAAATGCTACTTGTGGGCCTGCAGCACTAATTCTGCCACCCACACCAGTAGCCTTAAAAAGGGAACTCAGGCCTGCCATTGCAGTGCCTGCGCGCAGTTTGTTAAACTGCCATGTTATTCTGACAAGTGCACCCACTTGCCAGACCTTACCCTTCCCTTTCTATGCACATCAGACACCCCTATGGTTGGTCCAGGGTACCTCCTGGGCAGGGTGCAGTGCATGTGAAAGGTAGGACATGTACTAAGGTGTGTGCCATGTCCTGACAGTGAAATAATCTCCATTTCGTTTTTCACTGTTGAAAGGCCATCTTGCCCATAGGACAGAATGGGGAGGATGTGTAATATGTTTTCCAGCCTATCTTCCCAAAGGCTTAAGATGGAGAGGTGAAGTTTAGTATGCCTGAACTCACAATTTAATAACACATCTTTTTATGAAGGTGGTTTTTGCATTGTGTGTTTAGAAGCCACTCTTTTAGAAGTGGCTGGGTTTTTGTGCTCTAACATTTCTGTGCGTCTCTGCCTGGTTGTGGATTGACTGTCTGGATTTGAAAGTGATAGGATCTGGGGAATGTCTTGACCCAGGGGAGGAGGTGAGACAGCAACAGGCTGACCTGCATCTGGAGTGTAGGGGGAGGAGTAGCCCCTAGAGGTGAACAGGCCTGGGCTGCAGCCATAAATCAATGGCTCCGGCCCCTGCTGAGTGATTGAGAATCCAGACCCCCACTATCAAAGGAATAAAGGTGTCACTGGCAGGGAGGCACCCAGAACTGGTTTGAACAGGTGTCAGTGCCCCCTGAACACAAAGACTTCAAAGCCATTGAGGGGTATAACTATGAGAGCTGAAGCCCCTGAACTTTGGAGAATGGCTTGATCAAGATTGAACAAGACTGGAGCTACTTCGTGGTCAAGAGGAACCTTTGCCAAGGAAGAAACAACTGAAGAGACTGAAGGAAAGGACTGACCCTTGCTGTGTGTTCTGGGGCTGGCCTGCAGTTTGCTGTTTTAACCAAGGAAAGGCTAAAGGGACTTTGCTGTGTGCTGTGTCCCCCTGCTTGAAAGGACTTTGCTGTGCTGTGTCCTAAAGTAACTTATCCCCAAGGGCCCGAGGTGAGCTGTCTCCCTGTTGCAGAAACTCAGGAACACAAAGGTTTCCAGGAGAGTCTCAGCGACGCTGTGTGCGTGTGCTTGTTGCAGACTGAGACCCTCGTAAGAAGTGCCCTGTGATCGTGGGCACCTGGAGTCCAAGCGAGGATCAGCGACGCTGTGTGCGTGTGCTTTTTGCAGCCTGAGCCCTTCGTGAGGATCGTCCTGTTATTGTGTGCACCCGAATCCAAGTGAGTCTCAACGATGCTGTGTGCGTGTGCTTTGTGCAGCGTGGAGACCTTTGTGAGGATTGCCTTGTTATCGTGCACCCAGAGTTAAAGTGAGTCTCAGCGACGCTGTGTGCGTGTGCCCTCTGGCAGCCTGAGATCTTCGTAGCAGTAGCGGCCCGGACCGGCAGCCCCTGAAGAGCTGAGCCGCCGGCCCGAGCCCGCCGTTGCCAATTCACAAAGATTGCATTTGAGGCCCAAGTCGCTGGAAGAGGAGAGGAGAGTGAGTTCGCGCCCCCAGGTAACGTGTGTCGAGGCCTGGGGCGGGGTGCGGGCTCGGAGGGAGACGCTCTTGGCCTCTCTCTCATTTCGGCAGCGCGAGCCTCTGCTTCGGCTCGTATCGCGGCCCATACTGGCCAAGGGAGTAGCAGTACCGGGGCCGGAGCCCAGAGCTGCACTTTTTGTTATTCCATACCCGTGTTGGGGGCAACTGTTGACGGAGTACCTGATTGTCGTATTACACATTGCATCATTTCTGCATAACGAACTACCTGACTAGTGTATTACGCATTGCATTATTCCTGCATAACGAACTACCTGACTAGTGTATTACGCATTGCATTATTCCTGCATAACGAACTACCTGATTAGTGTATTACGCATTGCATTATTCCTGCATAACGAACTATCTGATTAGTGTATTACGCATTGCATTATTCCTGCATAACGAACTACCTGATTGTCGTATGACGTATTGCATTGTTTCTGCATAACGAATTACCTGATTGTCGTATGACGTATTGCATTGTTTCTGCATAACGAATTACCTGATTGTTGCGTTACGCATTGCACTATTTTTCCATTGTAGGGTGTCTGATTGTTGTGTTACACATTGCATTATTTTTCCATTGCAGGGTGCCTGATTGTTGCGTTACGCAGTGCATTGTTTTTCCATTGTAAAGCGCCTGATTCTAGCATTACGAACTGCATAATATTGTATTAGGACTACAGTGGAATGTTTGGAAGTGCTCATTAATATCGTCAGAACCTACAAGGGCTGGCTGGCCTAACAACCAGCCAGGAGGAATATTACACATACTCATATGTTGGATTTATATTGTGTGGTCTTATCGTATATCATTCTATATAAAATTTATACTCGTTTTTATAAAACTCGTGTGGAGTCCATTTGTGGTGTCATCATTGGGTTGCTGTGAGCGTGGTTGCAAATACTTTACACATTTGCCTTGAAGATAAGCCTGGCTGCTCGTGCCAAGCTACCAAGGGGGTGAGCGGGGGCTATCTCAGAAGGTGTCCTTTCTTTCCCTGACGTGAAACGCGGGTCCCTATTTGGCCTAAGGTACCTACCTCAGCCAACCAGGGATCCCGGGTCTAACAGTCTGCATAGTGAAGTGTTTGAGCTTAGTGGTAAGCCATTTTTAGTGGAAAAGCCCCTACCGACACCAGATGGTCTGGCAGGTCAGCCGGGTAAAGGTTAAATAGTAGCTGATCCGATATGCAGCCTTTCTTCAAGTCTTTGTTTGTCCAAATTTTGCCCATAGCAGTCCACCTGGCCCGGATACTTATTTTTACCCAGGTGTCAGACTATAGGGCAATGATGGCTTTCAATACATTTTGAGGAATGCCCTAGGTGTTCAATTTTGACCAGAGTTTTGATCATGATACACTATCAAATGCTGTTGAAAAATCAATAAATCCTGGGTAAAGGGTCTTGCCCTTTGCAGCCATAGTGGCTTCACTCATGTGGGAGATACAGATAAGGTTGTCTGCAATGTGGCAACCCTTTTGGAAGTCGGTTTGAGTCTGAGGGATCAACTTCTTTTACTCCATCCAGGCTTTGAGCTCCTGGCTTAGAATGGTAGAGAAGCACTTCCCTTTAGCATTGAGGAGCGCGATCAAGCAGTGGTTCCCCGAGCATGATCGCGGGTTTTTCTTGTGCACAGGGAGCCCCTCTATGTTTCAGGGATAGATGCCCCCAGAAAGTATTCCTGGAATAAGGGAGCCATTACTGAGGTCCATCGGGACAGGGCCCACTTGTATACTGCAGGCAGGATGACAGCAGCCAATTTTTAATAAATATGGCTCCTCACTGCTTCTTGTCACTTGTACAATGCAGCACAGTAACAATGGCTAATGCACTTCATTGTATTAAAATGTAATGAATCTACCCATTTGTTTCCATGCTGCCATTAACATTGTTCTTTCCAGACACATCACCTTGTTCTGTCCATTTCTCTTGTGGGTTCAATTGGTGCAGAGAGCTGAACCTATCTATCTCATTGTACTCTAAAGTAGGCCAGAACTGGGCCTACATTATGCATTGTCACTGTCATTGTTCCCTCCCTATTCCTTGATCTCCTCATCTCACTCCAACCTAGCAAGTGTATAACAACAGACCACAAGGCAGGAATGGGCAAAATCGGATAAGTGAGGTGGCAGGTTGTTGAAAGTAAGCAAGTGCACATAACGATGAATATGTGTGCGCATGTAAAGGCTTGTGGGTGTATGTATCTGCGAATTTGTGTTCACATGTGCATATGTATGCAAGAATTTGAATGTGACTGCTTGTGTGGGATAATGGTGGCCATCCATAGGATTTTGAGACCAAATTATCCACTTTTGAATGCACAGAGCACATCAGCTTGTGACATGCTGTGAGACTGATTGATGCTAACAGAATCTGTGAACATTGCCTAAAACGTTCAATTCCCATTTCAGTGACTCTGATTCTCAGAGTTCCATTTTCATAGTAGACTTTAATGGGTGAGAAAAGGGAAGGGAAGAGACAGGGGCAAACTATCAATCATTTCCCATCCACCAGATATCCACTATAACTGTCCGACAGCCATATGAAAGGCAACTATCTGTTTCTGATTTCAATTAGCACTTTACCATGTGAGTAATTGCCAGAAAGTCTGATTGACACTGATAGACACTGAAAGAAACCATGAAATCTTCTGTTGCTCTCCCTTGCTCCGTCTCAAAATATCAGGTCACCATGCATCCTTTGACCTCAACAAGAAAGAAATAGACGAGACAAACTGCAGGTGTAGCACATATCCATTTTTGAGTGGAAAAAACCATATTGCCCTAAAAGAAACTACCAGAAACTCCATTTGACATGAAGAGAAGCCCTGAACCCTGCGCAAAACCTTTGATTGCCCTTCGGTCTTTCACGTGTCCCTAACTGTCGAGATATTCTTTTCAACTCAAGCAGGTGAAGAATAAAGGGAATAGAGACACAAGCCAAAACTACTGATCACTTCCAAATTATCTGACAACAATACAAATAAAGGCAAGTGCAGGAGCAGTGTGACAATCACTTTTAGTACAAAAGGACAGCTGTATGAACACATTTACTGGTTTCAAACCCTGCGATGCGGTAAATCACAGGGTTATGTGACTAATAAATGTGTTTTTGCCATGCACTAAGCTCATTTAGTGATTCAATAACAGGTTACTGAATCGCTAAATGGATTTAGGAAACCATACTGAATCAGTATTAGGAAGGGTCTTATTTAGGGTGTGTTAGACCTGGCATCCTTTGGCGTGTTTCCCCAGTCTTTTTGCTTTCTGACCTCCTGGTTTTGACTCTGTTTTTGCTGGTTTAGTGTCTCTGCTCACTTTCTCACTGCCTGTTCAGCATTGAAGTGCAAGTGCCCTTACTGTAAATTATGTTATGGATTGGTGTTTCCATGATTGGCATGTTTGATTTACTGGTAAGCCCCTAGTAAGGTGCACTGAGAGTGCCAGGGCCTGTAAATCAAATGCTACTAGTGGGCCTGCAGCACTGATTGTGCCACCCACAGATGTAGCTCTGTAAAGGAATCTCAGACCTGCCACTGCAGTGTCTGAGCGCAGTTTTTACTGCCATGTCAATTTGGCAAGTGCACCCACTTGCCAAGCCCTAACCTTTCCTTTTATTGCATGTAAGTCACCCCTAAGGGAGGCCCAAGGTACCCTATGGGCAGGGTGCAGTGTATGTGAAAGGTAGGACATGCACTGGTGTGTGTGTGACATGTCCTGATAGTGAAATGCAGTGTATTTCGTTTTTCACTATTGAAAGGCTATCTGTCCCATAGGATAGAATGGAACATACTATGTGACATCTTACAAGTATAACTTACCATTGGGACAAGATAGAGAATTAGAGTTTAGTATGCCTGAACTCAGAATGTAAAAATGCATCTTTTAGCAAAGATGATTTTTATGTTGTGTGTTTGAAAATACCACTTTTAGAAAGTGGGTATTTTCTTGCTTAGCTATCCTATGCGCCTCTGTTGAGTTGTGGATTGACTGTCTGGCTTTGTAGTAGCAGGGGCTGGGGATGTGCATTCTCTTCATACAGCCAGTGGGGGATTTGAGGTGTGACTTGCCTCTTCTGGATGAGTCTGGGCTGGGCTGAATAGACCTGGGCTGCATTTAGAGTAGTGGGAGGATATTTCCTTGCACCTGAATAGGCCTTGTCTGCCTTGGACAATGCTGTCTCCACCTCCTTCCAGGAATCTGGGCCAGAGAAGACAGAACTGGTTTGGATTGAGCACAGACACTCTCTGCCACAAGAGAACAAAGGGAAATGTGGTATAAATATTGGGGCCCAGATCCCAGAATTTTGGACTCAGAAACCTGCCAAGAAGAAGATCTGGAGAAGCTGTGAGGAAGAACTACCACTTTTCTGTGTGCTTTGCTGTGTTGGCCTGCAGTGGCTGCTTCTGTCTTGGGCAGACAGAGGACTGGACTGAACTTTCTGCAACTTCTTTGTTTGAGTTTCTCCAAGGGCTTGAAGTAGAGCTTGCCTCTTATTCAAGAAGTCTCAGGAACAGCAAAGACTTCACCTTCCTCTGAGTACCGCCTCTGGGACCACGTGTCTCAGTTGCCACAGATGGAAACCGCAACCCAACGCCACTACCAAGACTGCCAGTGGTTCCGGACCTGAAGGCACTGCAGAGGGCACCGCCGCACTTCACACTGCAACTCTGGTCTCACTGACGACGACGACCGCCGCCACCGTGCCGCTGCTTGCACTGCGACCTGTGGGCACAGCACTCCACACTGCCTTGCTTCACTTCACTGCCCTGGTCTCACTGACGACGCAGTTGTCAGCTGATATAGCCGCTGCTGTCTGCACCATGGTCTGGGGGCACTGCTCGTAAGCTAAACAAAGCACCGCCCCGTCCCACACCGCAGCCGCGGCCCACCCACGCCAGCCCCATCCAGTGGCGGCTCCTCCGCTATGGCGGATGAGTGTCACCCCCCTGCTTTGAGCAGTGTAAAGGAAAGGAAATATAAAATGATAATAACCTTTAGTTATTTTATTTTATATTTTCTTCCTTTGTGGGCGGGCGGGGCTGCTCTGCTCACGAAGCAGGGCAGGAGAGGAGTGGTTTGCCCACTCCTAAGTGCGCAATGACTGTTTGGTCGGCCCTCTCGGGCTGCCCAAACCAGTCATGCACACTTTCCCCGTTCTCCATGCAGGCTGCATTACAACCTGTGTGGAGAACAAGGCCAGACCCCCATTCTCTGGTTGAGCGTCGATCCAGGACGCTCAAACCCAATCCCAAAGCTGCATTGCAGCGTTGTGATTGGTCAGGGGAGCCTGGGGGCTTACCAATCACGATGCTGCATTGTAGCGTTGTGATTGGTCAGGGGAGCCTGTCCCACGAGGAGAGCAGGAGCAAGGAGCTGAGTCAAGGCGGCGGGACCGGCGGCAAGGTACGTGGGTAAATTATTTGGGGGTTTTATTTTCATTGCGCTACCTCGCTCCCTCCCCGCCACCCGCGAGTCATACCAGCTGCCACTGGCTCCATCGATCGCCAATCTTCGACAGACCCCGCAGCTGGCACCATGACTGTCAGCACCGCGACGAGCACCACCCCGCTTCGCACGGCAGCCCTGGCCTCACCAACGCCACTGGACGACCGCCACCAAGCTGCTGCCTGCACCGCGACCTGAGGGCACCGCAAGCTGCACCACTCCGCTTTACATATCAGCCTCAACGATCGCCGCTGACGGCCCTCACTGCCATGGTAGGCTGGAACAGAAGGTACTGTTTACAAGTCTTCTGACATAGACGCCGGTCCGCACCGACGCAGTCAACCGAAACTGTAGCACTGGACAGGGCTACCGACTTCAAGGAACTGTATTCTTAAGGTTATACTTGCATAGTGCATATTTTGATCATTGTATGTTGGATTTTTATCGTTTTGGTCTTGTTTTACACAGATAAATATTGGATATTTTTCTAAACTGGTGTGGTGTCCTTTTGTAGTGTTTTCACTGTATTACTGTATGTTATGTGCAAATGCTTTACACACTACCTCTGAGATGAGCCTGACTGCTCGTGCCAAGCTACCAAGGGGGCGAGCAGGGGTTATTTCAGTAGTGTATCCCCCTTATCCTGACTAGGAAGAAGGGTCCCTACTTGGACAAGGTAACAACCTGCCAACTAGAGACCCCCACTTCTAACATTGGTTGTCAGCGGTGAGGATAGGACTTGCGTTTGCACTTGACCTACAGTGATTGGTGTACACTACTACGATATTGCATACCATTACGTACCACATACTGTTTCTTTTTTGGTCTATTTTTGAATTTGTCATTTGTTGGAAACTTGAACTTTCTATTGCGTCATGCCGGAGTCAATGGCATCATCAGTTGCATCCCTGGAAGTAGCCTTTGAGGAGGAAACATAGGAAACCTACAACGTAAAGGAGTTGAGGGTTATATGTAAAAACCTTAAAGTCCAAATCAAAGGCCTCACCAGAAAAGAGGAGCTACAAAAGGCCTGGGTAGCAGCCAGACATGCTAGTGAGCAATCTGGACATCTTGGTGTGGAGGCGGAGGAGCGTATTCCAAGAGTTGATTAGCTTTTGGGAGGGGGGCACTCCCCAGCTCAGGCAGCAGTGGCTTGTCCCCAGAGGAGCTGGAGGACAGGCGGGAAGCAAGGATAAATGCAATGGAGCTGGAAAGGCTCAAGTGGGCAATGTAGGAGAAAAGGATCATGCTAGACCATGAGCTTAGAGTAAAGGAGCTGGATCAGAGGAGTAGATCCAGCACAGATGGTGGCAGAAATTCCTCAGTGCATTTAGACAGGATAGTACACATTCCAAACATTGTAGGCAAGGAGTACAAGAAGGGTGATGATATGCAAAGCTGGTTTCAGGGTTATGTGGCAGCTATACACATGAATGAGGTTCCTGAAAAGAATTGGGGAGAAAGATTGTGGCCTCTTTTCCCCTCATGAGGCCATAGCTTTATAGAAGAGAAGGCCAATTTTTGGTGTTAAAATATATTGTTTTTTCTTTTCAACTTTCACAGATTACACCGTGGTTCAGCCCTGACGATAATCCCCAAAGTTGCATGGGGATTGGAAACGCTTCGGCATTTTCCTTGTTTCTATGAGGGACAATAATTCTAAAGGACTCTGGAGAGGGTTTGTTAGTACAAATATATCCCCGCAGAGACTCACAAATCCTTTTATCCCCATAGACAGCTTGTCTCTAAATAGAAGCTAATTACAAGGCCCTTTGAGAGAGCTTATGTTCAACTAATATAGACTGGTGTAATTGTTCACAATGATATGAATGTAACTTTCACATTTCTGTATGATCTTCACATTTTCTTTAGCATTGTTCACTTGTATGGTTAAAAATGTTATCTGTAAAAAGAGGAATGTATCTTTTGAATGCCCCAATTAATATTGAAATGGTTGTATAACATGTTTGAAATAATACAAAGTAATGAAGTAGGGTACAGTGACTAGATGCATTGTTCCTTCTGCTAAAATAAAATGCAGCTTCAAAAACTGGTGGCCAGGTATCCCCCCCTTTTTTTCATAAATTTTATCACGTCCCACCAGGCCCCCGAAACGGACGTAACCCCCCTTTGTTAACACATTATTTAAAAACCCTAGCAGGCCACCATCCCAGTTATGGCAACAAATCGTAGTGGGTTGCAATTTGCAACCTATCTCATTAATATGTATGAAGTAGGTCGGATTCCGACCCACTATGATTTGGATGTTTAAGAATCAACCTATTAGTACATAGGTTGGTTCTTTAAAATCTTTACTGGTCACAAAAATACTCGTTGCAAATTGCCATTTGGCCAAAGTGTTCAAAATGCAATTCAATGGGGCCATCTATCCTGAGGACCATAACTCATTACTCAAGCATGAGGGCCTATAATAACATAGGGGCCCATTCACAAACTGCATTTTGTAGTATGTAAAGTAGTATTGAAATAGTACTACTCACAAACCTACAGCTGAAAACCTCCGCCTCCTCCTCTCCGATCTTGTCTGTGTGGAGGTCTCTGTCCTGATAGTGGCGATCTCCACACATGAAGATATATGTTAGACCTGGCATCCTTGGCGTAGACTCCCCTTAACATTTTGGCTTCAGGCCTCCTGTTTATGCTAACTTAGTTTTTGATGGCCTTAGGGCTCTGCTCATATTACCACTGCTAAACCGTGCTAAAGTGCTGGTGCTCTCCCCTTAAAACATTCTAGATTGGCTTATACCCAATTGTCATATTTAATTTACTTGTAAGCCCCATGTAAAGTGGCACTACCTGTGCCCAGGGCCTGGAAGATAAATGCTACTAGTGGCCCTGCAGCACTGATTGTGCCACCCACTTGAGTAGCACTTCATACATGTCTCAGGGCGACTGCCATTGCAGCATGTGTGTGTGCAGTTTAAACTGCCATTTCAACCTGGCAAAGTAAACCTTTTAGCAGACCCAAACCTTCCTTTTTAATACATATAAGTCACCCCTACGGTAGGCCCTGGATAACCCAGCGGGCTAGGGTGCAATGTATTTAAAAAGTAGGACATGTACTTTTAAGTTTTACATGTCCTGGTAGTGTAAAACTCCTATATTCATTTTTCACTGCTGCAAGGCCTACCTCTCCCATAGTATAACATTGAAGTTACCTAATTACATTTTAGAAGTGTAATTTCCAAATGGGAACAGGTGCCTAGTTCATGTTTGGTGTCTCTGTAATTGTAATGAAAAATCCTAACTCATTGTTAAGTTGCATTTTGAATTACAATTTTGAAAATGCCACTTTTAGAAAGTTGAAAGGGAAAACTAGGACGAAAGTCTTAGACAGAAAGTGCACTACTGCATACAATCTAAGAGTGTCTCACACATAATATGCTCCAACTAGACTAGTTCATATCAATAAACAAAGATTCTTATGAAAGGCGACACAGACAAGACAGTGGAACACAAAGGGATGCAAAGATGTTACAATTGTTCCCATTGTAACAATGTACTGACTGGTTTTAACATCTCACACCCTTGGTCGGGGAAAGTTATCAGTCTGCACTTTACAGCTAACTGTAATGAGCAAAATGTGATATACGCAATCAGGTGTCCATGTGGATTGTTTTACGTGGGCAAGACGGAGAGGTCTTTACGGACTCGCATCACTGAGCACAAGAGCAGGATTAGGACTAGGACAACCAGCTCATCTCTAGCTAGCCACTGGGTTGAGAATCACCACACTATTGCTCAACCTAGGTTCACAGTCTTGGAAGTGGTTAAGATCAGAAATGATAGGGACACCTCAAAGTTTTTGACACAACGGGAAAGCTTCTGGATTCGATTTCTGGACACTCTTATGCCCAAGGGTCTCAATGATAAGCTTGAATTATCATGTTTTCTGTATGATCATGTATTCTCTTTTTCCAGTTCGTTTTCATTTCATCTCAGGCACATACACGCACGGTGCATCATTGACGTATGATTCAAACGCTTACAGGCGTTTTTCCTTTTTATTGTAATTTTTTTTCTCCTTTTAATTGTATTTTCCTTTTATAGGGTATGGGTCACTGTAATAGGGAATCAACACACTGTCAAGCAAAACATATTACAGTCTAGTGACTTTCAGTAAGGTTGAGCCCACTTATTGGGCATATTAATAAATGAAACAGGTTCAGGTTTATCGGTATGCAATTCTGATTGTCATCACGATGTATAGCAGTCCCAAGAGTGTTAACAGTGGGTGGCGCAATGTTCATATATTTCTTCAAGTCAATAGATGATACATGTTGAGATTTATCAGTATGTAATTCTGATTGGCATCACAATGTAGAACATTACTTACAGTGGGTGGCGCATTGTTTATGTACTTTTCGAAGTTTAGGACAGATGTCTTGATCATTACATTTAAATAGCATGTACATAGCTGCCAAGGTTTCAGATCTCTATGTGTGACAGTTTCATAATTTCACTGTAATTACGAGTGACATTTCAATGACTATGAGTGACTCTTTCTTGCGAGCAAAATTAAGCAATGAAGACGAGGGAAACATATGAATATCGCAAATTACACCCATTTGAGCATCAAGAAACTCTAAGAATATCTTAAAACTGCACCAAAGCACCGTTGGACTTGACTGTACCAAACAGGATGTGGGAGGCCGCACTGCCTGCAAATGAGCCTCTTCTTCCATAACGCTCCCCCCCCACCCCCCATAAAACCATAAAAATAGGCTAGATCTCCCATGGGTGGACTTAAGCAGAACCACCTCATCCTCACTCTGATCAGACTGTGCTGAGAAGCCCCAGCACGAACCATCACAGTGTATCTCGCTCCCCTACCATGTGACACTCACAGCCACCTTCCAACACAAATGTCACCTCACTAGGAGGGTTTGTATAAAGCCTCCCCGCCAATTCCCTTTGTTGCATAACTTCTATATAAATCTGGGCCTTAATAATTAATTTAGGCAATATAAATGAAAATATACCACCCACAAAATGAGGAGAATAAGTAACTGCTAATGGTAGAAAAGGCTCACCAAACTGTGTTAAACAGTACAGCGTCAAGTAGATAATGTCACAGAGCTGAGTGAAAACATACTGATCCAGCAGGGACGGTATAAACTGAGAGGTCAGAGATAATTGTCACGGTGAGCTGCAGAAATCCTCCCTTCAGCCACTAACTCCATCCGGTTATGGCAGACTCACTCATGTCGCCACAAGGTTGGACGGGTGAATTAAAATCACCATCAGACTCGCTAAGCAGATCTGAGTAATCTTTATACCCTGGCTTGCGTGCGCACAGTCACACACACTCGTGTCATGGCCGGAGACATCAGCGCTTTGACTGGGGGCAGTCACAGCGCCCTCCCCATGCACTGAGGATGGATGGGCCCTCAGGCAGTGCAGCAGTGGAAAGCTGAAAGTCTGGTGGCCCGGCCTAGTTGTTTGCTAATGCTGTAATGTCTTGACACTTACTTTCAGCGAGCACCTTTACGTCCGGTCCGCCGGTCTGAGCAGCTCCGCGGTCCAGGACTACGCCAGCCAGTGAGAGCTGCATTTCGGGACAGGGCCTGCCGCGGGATTTTACCGCAGCGCCGCAAGCTTATCATAGCAGCCTGGCCTGGCCTCTGCAACACTGGTGACGGTCTCTCCTGTCGGCAAACTTGCATGGCGTCAGGCTCAGCAGCAGGCGCCACTGCTGCACAGTGGGCTCTACATGCGCTGCGTCCCGTGGGGATGGATCCGGCGGTCGCGGCGGGTTCATGGCTGATTGATTTTAATTTACCACCATACGCGGCGGTGCCAGCAGCGCTGCTATAATTTTCCATAGCCTAGGCCAGCCTGCCTCCCACGGACTTAACTGCAGCCCGAGTCAGCAGCAGGACGTAACGTCGTGCGGGCCGACGCCTATGACGTTGGTCAAAATGTAATGCCACGCCCGGGGGAATCATAACGTCGTCTCCATTGATACATTGTAGCACCTTCAGCTTCTAGCTCAGCCATCCCCCAAGAAGCCCAGTGCCGTGAGCGCGTACACCACGGCGCGCTGCCAGCCACTCCAGCTCAAGCTTAGTGCAGTCAGTAAGCAGCCCTACCGGCTTGACAGCCCAGGCGCTATCAGCCTATTATGCGTGACAATGCATTTCAGTGCGGTGATGCGGAACACCACACTGAAATGCGTGAGCGTCACACCTGATGCGTGATACTTGGCAGGCATGCATGTATACATTACAGAGAAAGTGATGAATATGACCAGAGTTTGCACAAGCGCCAGTCATACTTATTCAAGTGTATTGAATATATATATATATATATATATATATATATATATATATATATATATATATATATATATATATATATATATATATATATATATATCCTATTGTGAGTATGCATTTGATAACTAGTATTTTGAAACTCACACACATTACACATCTTATCAATATCATCGCACTAAAGGTCTACACTTTGGCAGACATGTTGTTGTACTCTCTCTAGCTTGAGGATCTCTCTCCTGTCTCCTCTCTAGCTCTAACACTTAGTGGGGGGGGGGTGTCTTGTTCGCAAGGGCGGTAACCGGAGATTATTGGAATCAGTCACGTTCGGATTTGAATACACGTGGATGTAGTCACATTTGTTATCTGATATAATACGAAGTGAAGAGGGGAGTGCTAAACCTTTATTTTGGTCAAACTGCAGGTATTCGTGGTACGAGCAGGATTAACTGGGTGAGTAAGCCGGCATTAGGCTGCTGGTGTTTCACGTAGTTCAGGACATGTCATAATTGCTGTTGTCCCGGTTAATTCACAGCGGGCGGCGGTCCTGCTGTACGGGAGAACTCCTCTCGTGTTCACAGCACGATTATTATTGTGGAGTCTAGCGAGAAGTTATTGGGACTGGCAGTGATAAAAAAGGAGCCGTTTCACCATCGAAAAGCACGGCGCATTTGAAGACAGAAGTTAGGTGAGTTGCACTGACTTTGTGTCTCTTGCCCACTTTCAGTTTGAGCTTTGGTTTTTATACATGTGGCTTGGTTTTGAGTCTAAGAATTATCCAATTGATTTCAGTGCCACAGAGAAAGTCGTCCCAACGAGCTGGGGGACTTACATGTGTTTACGGATAACTGGCATTCTAGCAGTAAACGGTCGCTATTGGCTAGATTTCATATTTACGCCAGAGCAGTCATAGTACTAGTGCACAGCATTGGGATAACAGACGGTGGACTCTGCGTGACGGAGTGTTTGGCGTGGAGGTATTTATGAATATTGCATTTGACGTAGACTGCAGCATGGGGGCGCACGCCGGCTCACAGAATTGCATGAGAGTAGTCAGTAAACAGGGTCACGTGCACTGATTTTTAGACTATTTCGTTAGATAGTCCTGTGGAGCAGTGGTGGCTGGTGACATGTGAAAGTGGTGAGGCGTAAAAGTTCACGATGAGTGGCTGGTGGCGAGCCCAACCGTCATAAGCGGGGGTGGGGGAGGGCAGTTGGAGTCTCCCCCGGAGAAAGTTTTGAAAACAAGAGTGGGCAAATGGTGCATTTTCAAGCAAATTTCAGAAAGCAACGAGTTTAATAAAGCGCTATATAAAACTTGCAATATGTAAAGCATACGCCTTTAGATATATTGCGGGTAATAGTAATTAACACATAACATGCAACACATTCGCTGCCTTTTATTCCTGTCCAACAAAAATAACATTTAAAACTTTTTTTTTTAGAACATATTCTATAACTTCTTGCAAGTAAAAGCCACTTCAGTTCTGCATCTTATATTGGTAATGTATAAATTATAGTATAAGGAACCGATAACGACTGCAAACTCCCTGGGATGGTCACAAAACTAGCATCAAAGGCAAGGCGGGGGCCTCGTGGGATTTTCCTTTCCGAAAGTTTACACTACATACACTGCAGCCAGAGGCCATACATGCTTCTTTGAATTGCCAATCTGCTCTGTTGTGCTTGATTCCAGGCCCTGCGTTCATGCCCTCAGAAGTTACTTCAATGTATTTGCTTGCATTTGTGAGGGGCTGAAAAGGCTGCTTTCCTTAAAGCCATTTGTCAGGCCATAAACACTAGACTCAGGATGGACATGGGCTGTATACTACTTTTTAAATTTGCGGAAGGCATAGAGGTAGATGTCTAAGTCGAAAACTTTTCTTGTAAACAATTCCATCTTCTATGCACATATTGCCCTTCCATCATGTTGCACATCGAAAAGCCATGAAAACACCCCTTCATGATGCTCCTGCATCATGCTTCCATCGTAAGAAACCAACACATTGGCGCTGAATTCTGTTCAGTACTGGGTGCCCTTTCACTATGACAATGCAAAAAACTCCTGGATGATGCTGCTGACCATTGCTCGTACCAAAAGTCGTATGTACATTACTCCTTCATTATACCAATGCATAAAAGGCCTGTGCACAATAACCCTGTAAATTACCTTTAGACGTTGAACTCGTACAGTGCTACTCTACATAACAGAGCCCGGCACGGTGCCCTGTACATTAATCCTCAGCGCAATGGTTTTACACAGATCGGCATGAACAAAAAGCACGTTACAATGCCTCAGCAACATGCCTCGGTCCACAGCAAGTGCAACATGCCCTCTCACAAAGTGCTTTTACACAACCCCCTGCAGGGTATCCCTTCCCACCGCCCCTGCAGAGATCCTCCTGCATGGATCGCCATTTCAGAAATACTTAAGGTGTCTGCATGCAGCCCACGCTTGAAGCTGCACAGATGGAGGCTGGCGGGGTGCGCGCAGTGACACTATGTTGTTACCTAAAGTGCCAGACCTGTCTGAGGTGTCCCGGGGCCCCTTGGCAGCTGTGTGTAAAGCCCTCTTTTTCTTTGAGAAGCACCCTGGCTGCACACCCTCCTGCCTGTGATCGGTGTGCAATGCACATGACAATAATTACCAGGTACCAGGGCAAATATGGCTGCCATCGGTGCCAGCTACAGAGAGGGGCCGTGCACACCTCACACATTACATGCATGGCACATAAGGGAGATATGTGGCCTAGTTCTGGTGAAAGTTACCACAGACGAACAAGGAGACCTCTATGCTAATCATGGCTCCCTCGCTTGATCAAGATATGTTCTTCTCGGCAAATAGTTTTATCTCCATGTCGCTCAGCGCTCCAAGCTGTCACAATTAAAAGATTGGAAGCAGGCTAAACACAACTCTTGTGTGTAAATAAACATATCTAGAAATGATTCACTTTTGCCATACCGCATACCATAACATTCAGATTTTGACATAGCTGTTTGTACGCATTACAGACAGATGCTCGGGTGAAGACGAATGTTGCACTGTTTGGCACACACAAAAATAAAATAAAAAGCCATAGTGGAGCTGCGCCAGACACGTGGGACAGGCCATGCTGCATCTGTCTAAACGGGATAGCAATTGGGCACTTAATTTGAAAACTAAACGAGACACAAATTGCTTTGTGCGCACACAGACACAGCTCCATCCAACCCCGTTTTTAAATAAATCAGCCTTTTGGTCCGGCTCTAATTTAGAAATCTCAGCAGTGCGGAGTCATGATGAAAGCGTTCTTCCTATATTCGGAGTAAGGGTTTCCAGAACTTTAGCAAAGACCTTGCTGTGTTACCCCTGCTTATTATTTCCCTGGCTCCAGTTTTAGAGACACTGCGTCCCACTTGTGATTGCAGCAGGGAGGTTGTGCGGTTGGATGCTTTTTACACAGAAGCCGAGCAGAGGTTTTGGCGCCTCTCGGCAAACCACCCTCCCCGGCCCTATTCTGGAAAAGTCTTACCTGGTTTCTGGTCAACCGGTCGAAACATTGCACAGCGCCAGCAGCTTCTCTGACAGGATAGCAACAGGCTGCTTCAAAACAGGCTGGACGCAGGAGCAGGAGAAAGAATTGACACCTCCGAACACGAAGCAACATGTTAATGTTAAATTGCATTTATAAAGCGCTAATCACCAAAGGTCTCTAAGCGCTGCATCATGGATCAGACAGTCTAAAGTTCTTTCACGCAACTCAACATGGAACAGCATAAGCATGGCCAAACGCCTCTGTGAACAGCATCGTCTTGAGTCTCCTCCGGAACGGAAGCAGTCTGGCTTCCTTACGCATACAATCCGGGAGCTTATTCCAAATCTGGGGGATGGAGACTGAAAAGGCTCGGCCTCCGAAAGTGGCCCTATTGAAGCGAGGGCATGCAAGGAGGCTAGCCTGTGAAGAGCTAAGGTGACGTCCAGGCTCATAGGGCTTCAAGCGGTTTTTGATGTATTTGGGTGCTTCACCAAACAGGAATTTATGTGCAATGCACAGACCCTTGAAGCTTACCCTTTGCTTAATAGGTAACCAATGCAACAGGGGGGTGGCATGCGCTCTTCGAGGCAATTTATAGATCAGCCTCGCTGTGTCATTCATGACCACTTGGAGTTTCCCCAAGAGTTTACCCGGGAGACCAATGTAGACTGCATTGATCAAGGCGAGATAAAATTAATGCAGTCACCGCCGCCTGCATGGTAGCGGGTGACAACAAGATCGACAATTTCTGGAGTTGTCGCATCAGTCCGATGCAGCTTCCCACTACAGCAGACACCTGGGTCTTTAGGGTCAGTCCAGTGTCCAGCCTGATGCCCAGACTCTTCACGGCTGGCACAGGTGTTGGAGTAGTGCCCAGCTCTTGGGGCCAAAAAAGGCTTGACTAGGGGGAGACTCCTGAGGAAAGAACCAGGACTTCGGTTTTGTCTGGGTTCACCTTCAAAGAGTTAGAAGTCATCCAGTTCATGGTGTACCAGAGGATATTCTGGACGTTACGCTGTGAATCAGGGGAGTTGTCAATACGCACTATTAACTGAGTGTCGTCCGCATAGTTAAACACCTGACAATCTGCTTTTGCCAGAGCCTCAATCAGGGGTTGAAGGTAAATGTTAAAGAGCAAGGGGGACAGTGCCGAACCCTGCGGAACCCCCCAGCGAAGATTACCCTGCCTGGACATGCAGTCTCCTAATTGGACCCTCTGAGATCGATCCTCCAAAAAGGAAGTGATCCACTGGAGGACCGTCCCAGTGACTCCCAGCCGCCGGATACGAGCAAGTAACTGCCCATGGTTCACCGTATCAAAGGCGGCTGAGAGATCAAGTAAGATTAGTGCCGAGGGAGTCTTCTTATCGGCTGCGAGTCGCAGATCATCCAGCACTGAGAGCATCACTAACTCAGTGCTGTTGTGAGCCCTAAACCCAGCTTGTCGATTATGTAGCAATCGGTGTTGTCCAACATAAGACGAGAGAACTCCAAGTACATGTTGTTCAAGCACTTTAGCCAGGAATGGGAGTCGGGATATGGGGCGAAAGTTTTTCAGATTCCTATTATCTGCCCCTGCTTTTTTCAACAGTGGGATCACTATAGCTTCCTTGAATCTCTGTGGTACCGTTCCTGTTGTCAAGGAGAGATTCAATACGGACAACACCTCGGCCTCAACAAAAGGGATAATCGTTTTAAACACCTTCGGGGGACAAGGGTCCTCTGGTGACCCAGATTTCACTTTGGCCACAATGTGAGCTAAATCCTGTGGTTCAAGCACAGGGAACCAAGAGAGAGATGCCCTGCGGATCAGAGGGGTCCTCCTCCACTGGCAGGGGACAAGGGGTGATGCGCGTATTATTGATAACAGAGGACATGTGATCTGAGCACTTAATCCCATCCCCCACGCTGCGCCTGCCTCACGTCACCACCAGAGTGCTGGTAACCGCACCAATCCAGACACTGCTCTTTGCTTTATATTAACACACAGCATGAGAGTGGTGTCCGAATTGGATTGGGCAGGCGAAGTTAGCGCTCATTAGGAGAGTGCGGGGCTGCAGCTGTGATTTTCCCCCCCCAGCTCAATATTGAGCAGGTGAGAGAGGCGGTTAGTACGCATGTTGGGCTGGCCGCTGAAAGGCTGCCGTCCGACCTCACATGCGCACTGCCACTTTGAAGAGTGCAAGACTGGCACATCTATTTAACGTTAAGACGATTTAGCCCCTCCCACCTTCTTCTGGCACTTAACAACTGGACCGCGACTGAAAAAAAGCTGACGCAGCCAGGCAAATAAATAATTGCTGGAGTTTTCTTTTCAGTTTAATACGGAGGATGGGGGGGCACAAATGGGGGCCGCAAATATAGGGGGGGCGACGCCCCAACGCCCTCAAAGAGGAACCGCCACTGCTTTGGAGTGTTTTGCTCGTGGTTGAGCACGTTGATTGAGAGATTCAGCACTTACACATTTTGCACAGTTGGATTTCTTTTCTTATTTTCATATAGTTTCTCACTTTTTCACTTCTCTCCTCATTGACTTCTTTTTACATAACATTTTACCACAAGTTTGAGTTGGACTTGGGCTCACAACACAAGAAATTCGCATAGCTCTTACGTATATCCACCTCACAGGATAAAGGACCATTCGGTATCATTGAATGTTTCCATGAAACTTTATATGATGTATACTTATTGTTACTATGATTTGTTTGTAGATTCCCCTGAAGAAGGGTTGTTTTGATACCCGAAATGCATTGGGATTTGTGTTACCGACGCTTGACATTTATGTTTGACATTTGAAAGATGATTAACTTTTTTTGAAATTTCTACGTTTGAATAAACAAACAACGACGAAGCAACAGAGTGACTGTGTCAAGGACATTCATTGGGATACTCTGACTAACTTATGTGTTGCTTTTGATCTTGTTAAAGCTTTGTTTATGGATATGAACTAGTCTAGTTGGAGCATATTATGTGTGAGACACTCTTAGAGTGTATGCAGTAGTGCACTTTCTGTCTAAGACTTTCGTCCTAGTTTTCCCTTTCAATTTTGAATCAGGTGGTTGGGTAGTACCACCTCAGAGGGTGCACACTTTAAATTAGTATCGTTTGTTTCTGCTGAATACAAAGTTTATTTTTGTGTAATTGAGTGCAACACAGCTGTTTTTCTGTTTCTTTACTTTTAGAAAGTTGTCATTTCCTTGCCTTAGTCATTTGGTGCCTGCAGCCTGTCTCTGGGTCACATGACCGGGTGTAGTTGAGTTGAGCTTTGTGTATTCCTCCTAGACAGCCACACACAATGGGGAGCTTAGGTGTGACTAAATAGCCCTTCACTGGCAGGATGGGAGGGAGGTGCAAGGCCCAGCCCCACTTACACTTGAATAGGCTGTGTTCTGTCTCCACACAGAGGGCTGCATACCCACAGTAGTTAGTCTGGAGCCAGGGCCAGAAAGGCAGGACACGTGCACTTCAGAGGCATGCCTCTAGAAGCTTCTCCCCACTTCAAAGGCGCAACTTGGTATAAATACTAGACCTCCGACACCAACTCTTCAGTACACTTCTGGAGCTGTAGATACTCTGCCAGAAAGAAGGACTGATGTGCTGCTGAAAGGACTGCCAATCTGCTGGCCTGCTGCTCTGAAGGACTACTGCCCTGATGTGCTGACCTGCTGCACTTTTGCCTGGGTGAGAAGGAATGGACCTGCAACTCTGAACCCAGGACCCCAGAGTGGCTCCATGGGCTAGTTGGCTCGCCTCCTGATCAGACGCCTCAGGGACATAATAGGCTTCTAACAACCTTGAACCCAGCACCTGCCATGGGTGAGTACTGCTCTCCCAAGGGGAGCCACCCCAGTCCTTGGCCCTTGAAGGTGGGCCTGAAGGTGCTCCTGCAGGCCCAGCTATGGTCCCCATCAGAATAATTCTATTTTTCTAACTTGGTGTGGCATCCGTTTTGCATGAAATTTTCATTTTATTACTGTTTGAAGTGTTGCACAAATACTTTACACATTTGCCTGACTGCTCTATGCCAAGCTACCAGAGGGCTGAGCACAGGTTAATTTGGGGTTGACTTGTGCCTCACCCTGACAAGGATTGTGGTTGCTGCTTGACCAGGCCTCACTCCCCAGTCAACCAGTAACCCAATTTCTTACATTGGTGATCAGCTGTGAGGATCAGGCTTTGTGTTTGTGCAGTGCCATACAGTGATTTGGTGTACACTACCATCCCATATCTGAGACCAATTTGAGTACTAAATTCTCTTTGATTGGCCTTTTTTGTTTTTCTAAATTCTCTCTCTGACTGTTGTGCCTGAATCCACCACTACAGGTATGGAGTTTGTACTGGCTAACATAGTCCTACACTGTGGCCCACCTCAAGGAGCTCTGTAAGGAGAGGGGACTTCCAGCTAAGAGCACCATCAGGATGGCGGAGCTCCAAAAGGCGCTAACGGCCTGGGCAGAAGCTCACCAGCCAGTGGTTGAAGTCACAGGAGAGGATGATGAGATGGAAGAACCTGGAGAAAACTTTCCTATGACACCATCTGCAGTTGAGTGGGGTGACTTGTCCCCTGAAGTGTAGCCCCCTGCTAGGGCTGCGAGCAGTGTCTTCCAGCAGCCTGTCTCCAGAGGAGCTGGCGGAAAAGAGGGTGGAGAGGGAGTCCAAGCTGCAGATGGCCCAGTTAAGAATGGAGGAAAGGAAACAGGCCATGGAGGAGAAGAAAGCTGAGAGGTCTTTTGAGGAGAAAAAGTTGTTACTGGCTCATGAACTGGGTCTGAAAGAGCTGGACCTGTAGGCCAGGCAAGCAGAGCCCAGCAGTGATGGTGGCAACATTTCTACAGTTCGCTCTTGAGACAAGATTGTCAATATTCCCAAAGGTCTGGTGCCTGCCTTTGTTGTGGTGGACTACATTACCAAGTGGTTCAAAGCTTATGAGATTGCTTTACAGATGCAGATTGTCACTGAAGGTGATTGGGGGATAGTCTGTGGAACACATCCCTAGCAAGGGGAGGGACAGCCTACTGACCCTGGAGAAGGGGGGAATGTCATTCGCATTCCTGCTTGATTGCACCCCTCTAAATGGCATGTCCTGCCCTCCACTTTCCCAGTCAACTCCCTCCTCCCCCATACACACCATCAACTCCGCACCGCTGAGACACGGGCAAGCCTCGCTCACGAGGAAGGATCTGTCAGTGAATCCTGCTCTCTGGATTCCAAATCGAGACGTGTGACTTTGGGCACCTGTCTGCTTGTAGATAGGTTACTTCATTACGACACAGAAGCCGCATAGGCAGGTCATACCTGCAGCCTCAGACCATATCAATTGATGAACACATCAATTTGATGGCATCAGTCCAATGAGAAATGTCCATAATGTGCATTTACCTGTTTATTTTATCTGTCTGATTATATTTGAATATTTCTCTACAATAATTGTTGTTTAGATTCACTTTTTAAGGATGTGCATACATACATGTTTGTGTTTGATTCACTTCGTCTTGTCCAATATTGACTAGGGTAATGGGAGATTGTAAACCTGGTCATGGCAGGTTTCATTCCATGAGTCATCTCCCTCCAGTTCCCCGGGGCACATCACTTAACCTTACTGCCGGATGCCCACGCGGTCTAGTGGTTACTTCATCCCAGCATTCATTTGGACTCCCACTCGTCAGCCGCGGTGTTCCTGATTCATTCAGGACGAGCTGCGAGTAAACTGCCCTTCGCCATAAACTTCGGTGAGTTCTCTATCCAGTTTTGCACCTACAGCCAGCTTAATCACTCATCTAGCCCAGCCATTGAGCTGCCTGCCTATCAGCAACTAATCAATACCGACATAGAACTGCCATGTGCCACTGAACTTGGCTCCGGCACCATCAAAAGAGACTATTGTCGGTTGGTTCTGGTCCCTCCCCTAACTGTTTTTAAAAAGATTGAAATGCTGTTTAAACCTTTTTGCAGCTTGCATTTTATTTGTACATGCTTGCCTCCAACTTTGGTCGCGAACAGTCTTAATTCACCCCCTCGGAGACTGGGTCAGTTTAGACCAGTGGACACTGCTACCTGTATTGTTAGCGCATGTGCCACAATGTATAGGGTATGCATATATACCCACATGCTTGCGGTCCATACTTTGGTTGCGAGAAGCTAGTTAACCCCTCCACCTTTACTCCCTTCACTTATAGGGTGAGTTAGAACCCTTGGGCTATGGGCCACCATTTACAGCGCACGCGCCTGTAATCTCCGTTCTCCATTATCTCTTCCAGATTCATTCCAGATCGGCTGGCTGTATTCCCAGACTTGACCTAACACAAACAAGCCCTTTATTTAAATAGCTTGCACCAATGGGTAAGTTCGTGCTATCTGGTATAAATGAGTTTTCTCATACCGTCGTTTTCTGATCTGGCTATTCACATTTGCTTTCTACAGTCCCCTGAACAAGGCTTTCCCCAATTTCTATGCCAGACCTTGAAGGAATACTTGTGGAACCCTCACCTCCTCCCTGGTGACCAGCGGTGCTGGACCAGCTCTTGAAAAATAAGCTGCATTAGTTTTTACAACGTGAGTGTATTGGCCTTTATTTATCCGGCCCCATAGGAGGAGGTTGTTGTTCTTTCTGATCCCTGCTAGTGACCACTTTCGTAGCCCTGCCCCTTTTCCTCTTTTCCAGACGCCTTGGATTCTCTTCATGTACCTCTAGACACGTATCCCAGATTTGTTTAAATTGTTTTAAATGTATTTGTTATTGGGTGTAACTTTCCTTTTGTTCCTCATTAGGCAGCAATCTTTTTACTTGTGTTCTCTTGTCCTGATGATGACCTCGTCATGAAGGTTGAAACGCCCTCGACTTGTATCAGCCCAATTGGGAGTGCTAATTATGCTAGGATTCTTTCACTGCTTGTATGATAAAGTAAATGTTCATGCATAATATTCGTACCAAATTGTTCCAGAAGAAAATGCTGATTTCCATTTTTTGCGTGTTTCACTTGCACCGTTTAAAACACTTATTCACGAGCACAATGTGTTCACTGTGCACCTAGTACAAAACTTAAAAAGTGGTTGATGCTGCTTCTTATTCCCTGTAAAGTATACAGTCTTTGCTTCTCTTATTTTGTTAATACAAATATTTGAACCTAAAAAAAAGTTGGACTGCCTGTTTTTCGTGTAATTAATTTACTGTTCAAATTGTACTTCCTCATTAACTCCCTTTTAAACATTGTTGTATGATATTGTACTCACCCAGGTCTCAACTGGGGTCACGGGTTTCTCCTGTTTGTGGATACTAGTGGGCCTGCAGCACTTATTGTGCCACCCACTTCAGTAACCCTTTAAAACATGTCTCAGGCCTGCCATTTCAGCCGGTGTGCAGTATTTAAACTACCAATTCGACCAGGTAATAAATGAACATTTTACCAGGGCTAAACCCCCTTTTTTAAAGCAGATAATGTCACCGCTATGCTAGGCCCTAAACAGCCCATAGGGCAGGGTGCAGTGTATTTAAAAAGTAAGACATGTACTTTTACATTTTACATGTCCTGGTAGTGAAAGACTCTTAATTCATTTTTCACTACTGTGAGGCCTACCCCTCCCATAGGACAACAATGGGAATTCCGCATTACATTTAATAAGCTGTAATGTTCAATTGGGTTGCAAGTAGCTATATCCTGTTTGGTGTCTTTGGAATTGTAATGGAAAACCTTATTTAATGGTAAAGTTGGGTTTTTGATTACAATTATGTAAATGCTGATTTTAGAAAGTAGGCATTTTTCTACCCTTGGCCCTTTTGTGCCTATACCCTGTCTTGGATCACTTGACTGGGTGTAACTAAAAGGCTTTGTGAATTCCTCCCAGACAGTCACACAATAGCTGGATTAGGTGTGGCCTAATGGGCCATCTGCTGGCAGGATGAGGGGGCGGAGCTGAGCACAGCTCCACTTGCAACTGAATAAGGAGTGCTTTGCTCTCATACACAGGAGTGGGAGTGGCAGGTAATCTTTTTTTTTTTTTTTTTTTTTTTTATCTGTCCCATACAGTAAGACAAACTGGGACTAGATGTTGGCAGGATGGGACATCCTGCCAGGATGGTTGGGGTGGAGCTGTTCCCTGCACCACTTACATTTCAAGGGGGCTGCCCCAGTACACTCACAAAGAACTTGACACCAGTCCTTTGTCACCATAAACCTTTTGGAGCCAGGGCAGGAGAGGAAGGAAATTCTAGAACCAGGTGTGGGTGTAAATCTATAGGTTTCTCCCACTTCAAAGGGTGCCACCCGATATAAGCATTGGATCCTCAGGCCAACTCTTCAGTTCACTCCTGTGCCTGTGAAGGATCCCCAGAAGAACTGCCTTGTACTTCAGAGGACTGCCCTGCTGCTCAACGCCTGCTTTGTACCTCGCACAACTGCCCTGCTGCTACCAGAGAACTGCCCTACTGTTTGAATATTGCCTTGTACTTTCAGAGGACTGTCTTGCTGCTTGAGGCCTGACTTGCCGCTTACTCCCAAGACTACCAGAGTGATTCCAATGGCTAGTTGGCTGGCCACCTGTTCTCAGCTTCAGGGACCTCAAAAGCTCCAACAACTTGAACCCTGCCTGAAGTGTGTCCAACCCTGCAATTGGTGCCCACCCAGTCTTGGACCCTTAGAAGTGGTGCTAAAGGTGCCCAAACAGCCAAAACTAGAAACTTGGGACATGGAAACATTTCCACCAAAAATTGGCCTCAGAACCAACAGGAGACGAGGACCTACCTGCTCACTGATCCACCCAAGAAGCATCGCCAGTCGGCTTCACTTCACCGTAGCTCCTACTATGTTTTTGCTCCAGAGCAAAAAAATCCTGTTCAGCAACTCGTTTTCTGAATGATATCTGGCCTCACGGACCCCTTGTTGGCTACAGCCTGCAGCTTCATCCTGCTGGAGATTTTTGCCTTCCAAAAAAGGGACTAATTCCGAACTTACAAATCTTTACAGTGACTACGTCTAGCGGCTCCCCAGCGACACCTCCTCCTCGGACACCGCCGGCTGCATTTTCCTCACTGAACTTTACTTTCTCAGACATTTTTCTTCAAACATTCTTCTAAGTCCAAAGATAAGGCGAAACCTGTTCCAATTCACCGTGTGCATCTGGATCACGCTCCATCTTTATAGGCCATAGTTTTTAACTTTGCCCCGGTCTCGCGCAACTAGATGTCCTTGGTTCGCTATTTGATCTTTTAGATGCAATTCTTCACTAAAAACTTTGAAAATTCATAACTCCGGTTCTACTGATTGGATTTAATGAACATTTTCTCTATTTTGCTTATAAATGGTGTGGGATTTTTCTTGTGTAGTGTTTTCACTTTGTTACTGTTTGAGTGCTTCCTAAATACTAAACACATTGCCTCTGATTTACGCCTGGCTGTTTGTTCGTCAAGCAACCAGAGGGGTAAGCACAGGTTAATTTAGTGACTTTTTGTGGTTCACCCGACAGGGATTATAGTTGTTGCTTGAGGAGGGTTACCACCCCTCATCCAAAAACGGAATTTCCTACACATAAAATACAATGACGCGCCATACCATACAATATCATTGCATACTGTGCTATAAGATAGGCTATACCATAACAAACCATACGACAGGTCATACTATACCACACCATACAATGAGAGGCCAAGTAATATCATGCCATACCATACCATACAATGACGGGCCATATCACACCATACGATAGGCCATGCCATATAGTCCATACAATTACAAACCATACCATACCATATGACAGGCAATACCATAGCATACTATACAGCAGGCCATAGCATATTATACTATATAATGACAGGCCATACCATAATATCCAATACCATACTATACAACAGGGCAAACCATACCATACCATACAGTGACAGACCACACCATAACATAATATACAGTGACAGACTATACCATACGATCCCATAACATACTATACAATGACAGCCTGCGCCATAGCATAACATACAGTGACAGGTTATACCATATCATACTATACAATGATAGGTCATACCATACAATACCATACCATACTTTACAATAACAAGCCATACAATACTATACAATGACATACCATGCCATACCATACAATGACAGGCTGTACCATAGAATACAATCTTAAGCCATACCATACTATACAAAGACAGGCCACACCATACCATGCCATGACTGGCCATCCATTCCTATACCATACCACACCACACAATGACAACACATACCAAACCATTACATACTATACCATACGACAGGCCCTACCCTACCAAACCATACCACACCAAATCATACCATACCATACTATGATGGGCCATAACATACCATATGACAGACCATACCATATTATAAAATGACAGACCACACCATGCCATATAATACCATACTAGACGACTATACCAGAACATACAATGACTGTGGCAAATGCAGCAAATCTATAATTATGCAAAAAAAAGCTGTGGCCTCAGAAATGTAGTCGCTCTGACCATTCCATACAGTGATAGCCCATATCATATCCAGGGCCTCTGAATTATGTGGCAAGGGAAAATCAAATTATGTGCAGAGTTGACTAAATTATGCGGCAAGAAAGTTCAAACTATGCAGCACTTTTTTTTAATAGTATTACTTCATTATTTTGAAATTTCTACATATTGTAATACTATCTGGACAAAGAGTTCACCTCATTAATACCAGTTTAATTACCAAATACAGATATAAGCAACTGAAAGATGACCAGTTAACCTTGGTGAAGGGCCTTCCACTGCGCGTGAATACATTACTATGTTTTTAGTAACTTTGGATCCGTGTGAACTAGAAACATTTATTTTTTGTTAAATTCTGCAGAGTATGCAGCAGATGATGGAGTATGTGGCAAATCCATAATCATATTTAATCAAAGGGAATGAAACCCGTCTTGGAATCCCAGGGTCTATAGGTGGTGTACAAAGGCCCTCATACACTCTAACTGTTTAATAGGGGTATATCTTGATTCTCCGCTTGAAGAAGTTAGGTGAGTAGTTTGATCATTGGGTCCTTTTCCGCCAGAGTTTCCCGTTCTCCAGACAGTCAACTTTCCTCCTCGTGGAGGGAGTCCATCTGGTTCTTTGACAGTTGTGATTATTACGTGAAAATTAGCGAAAAAATGTGTAGAGTTAAAAATACCTCCTATCCTGTAAAGCGTATTTTATTGATCAGGAAGGGGTAAGATTAAAAACAGTGCCAGGTGCTATAGTGGATGTGTAAGTGGTCCACTGCACCTATATAGTATTGATATCGGTGGTCGACATGTTTCAGTCCTTAAGTGTCCCTAAGGATCGGCGGACTTTCATCAGGACCGATGGAGCGGTGTAGAATTAGATCGCTCCGTGATAGGTAAGTTTGAGTCACTTACCTATCTTCGTCACTAGGTTCATTGACTCAGTATGTGATGTTGTTAGAGGATACTACCTATGACTTTGGGTAGACAAAAGGGGAAAAGGGACAAGACAAATTGTAACTGTACATACATTACAAATGGTTTCATCCTTATAGGTGCTTTGATCATTGGTTGTTAAATTTGTTTCACAAAAGCGTTCATCATTCATATTGTACAATATACAGGTGGTTCATATATACATGCAGTGTTGTGCGTTCCCATAAAGGGTATCTATAGCGTATCTAAATATCATTAAATCTCGAGATGGTGTCACGTTGTTGTAGTGCACGAAGGGTTATCAAAAGTTTTGAGCAAGGGTGAATTCATAAATGGTTAATAGTTGTATTAGTCTAAATGGCGTGTTGCAGTGTGCATTCAGAGTTGGTATGCTCATCGTGTCATTTAGAGAGAATAATAGAAGAGTTACCGATATAGATAACAGTGCGTTATAGCGCCAAATGAGTATCGTAAAATTAATTGTAGAAAAGGAACATCGTATGTGAAAATTACGTTTAGTAGCATGCAATCATACCTCAATAGGAGTTTTGTAAAAACTCATGCAGGTAGGGTCGTGCAGGACACCAGGCACAAGCAGTGATTGACACCGGGGCATCCATAAACATCATGGCACAATCAGCGATGCAGACACTTCCTGTACAACCAACCCTACCTCTACAGAAGTGTTCACATATGAATCCACCATTCCACTTCCACCTTCAGCATGGATCAGGAAAGCGTTGAGAGCCTGTTGACAGAATTTGGACCTCTGAAGGAACAGCATGTCTTAATCGCATGATATATCTTTATGTCGACAACTCAGTCCAACCCGTTGCGCTGAAGCACCGAAGGGTGCCCTTCCATCTGAGGCCAAATGTGGAGGAAGAGTTGACAAAATTAGAACAGGATGACATCATCGAGTAGGTGGATGGCCCGACTACATGGGTATCCCCCCATTGTAGTAGCGTGGAAACCCAAACAGCCTGGAGAAGTGAGGATATGCGTGGACATGAGGTTACCTAACCAAGCTATCATTTGATGCCCACCGTAGATGACATCGTGGCAGAGGTGAACGGCTCCCAGTGGTTCTCCAAAATGAACTTGCAAGCTGGATATCACCAGCTACTTTTCGACCCGGAATCGAGGGCCATTACGATGTTTTCCACTCATCTAGGTCTCAGGAGGTACAAGCGCCTTAGCTTTGGAGTGTCGAGTGCAGCTGAGGTCTTTCAAGACACCATAAGGGGTGTATTGGCTGGCCTTGAAGGGGTCCTCAATGTCAGTGATGACATTCTGGTACATGCGCCCATGCTGAAAGAGCATCTTGATCGCCTGAGACACATTTCAGTGCCTGAGAGACAATGGCCTCACGCTCCATCGAGAAAAGTGTGCTTTCCTTCTGAAGGAAATAGCGTTTTTCGGATACTGATTTTCCCAGCATGGAGTATTGCCTGATCCAGCCAAAGTACAGGACATCCAGTCAGCCCCAGCTCCCACTACTGTCATGGGTGTGAGGAGTTTCTTAGGTACAGTCACATACAGTGGACGTTTAATTCGGAATCTGACCGACCTCACCGCCCCCTTGAGAGAGCTGACAAAGACCAACACTGTTTGGAAGTGGGGGCCTGATCAGGAGAAGGCTTTCCAAGCTACCAAACAAACATTATTCGATGACACAACTCTGGTATACTTTGATCCTGCCTGGGAATCTGAATTGTCCATGGATGCTACTCCCATCAGCCTTGGAGCCGTCCTATCGCAGAGGCAGAGCACCAGAGACTGGCCTCTTGTGGCGTATGCTAGCTGTGCACTGAGCGACACGGAGCAACGATATTCCCACATCAAAAAAGAAGTCATTGTGGTGCACTGGGGCTGTCATCATTTTCATCTCTACCTCTATGGTCAACCTTTTGTGGTTCACATGGATCACAAACCTTTGATGCCATTATTCATGGGGTTGTCATCAAAAACCTCTCCGAGGATCAAGAAATAGATTTTACAATTACAAGAATAACAATTCACTGTGGAACTCAGAATCCTGCCGATTTCCTCAAGACATGCAAGGCCAGCTACGGAGGAAGAGGAATCGGACGCCGATGAAGTGGAGGAGTATGTCAGGCTGGTGGTGGAACGATCCAGGCCACGGCCCATTTCCCTTGAGGAGATTGTGAAGGCCACGGCTGAGTGTATTCAACTGGCCATCTCCGCGGTGACCTCTGGAAGATGGCATGTCTTGACCAACAAAGTACCCTGCAGGACGGCGGAAGCACAGGTAGTACTGGACTCTCTATACAATGTTCATTCAGATATGGCCGTATCTCCCGAAGGCTGTCCCATGAGGGGTTCCCATCTGGTGATCCGTGGGGCACTACAACAATGAGTGGTGGATCTTGCTCATTTAGCTCATCAAGGGATTGTCAAGACGAAGTCCCAACTATGATGTAAGGTGCGGTTTCCAAATTTAGACGTGCTTGTTGAACAGACAGTTTGCCAGTGCCCTCTGTGGCAAGTGGCCGGGCCAGCAGAGTCATCGGCCCCAATCATCACTGAGGATATGCCACCATTTCCCTGGCAAAGAGCAAGTGCTGATTTTGGAAGTCTCCCCGATGGGAGACGCATGCTGGTCATCATAGATGATTTTTCAAAGTATCCGGAGGTCAAAGTCATGGATTCGACGACAGCACAGTTGACTATTCCCCGACTGGAGAAAATAATGGCCATCCATGGACTTCTGAAAGAGTTACGCACTGACAATGGCTCTTCATTCACCAGTCATGAATTTACAGAATACTTGCGGGCCAGAGGCATTCATCACCAAAGGGTCACACCCTGTTGGCCACAAGCCAATGGAGAAGCAGAACACTTCATGCGTACCTTGAATAAGGTGCTGCGGATCGCTTTGGCTCATGGACAAAATATGGAATGCGCTATGCATACTTTTCTTAGGGAATACCGCCTCACACACCACTCGACAACCCAAGTCGGCCATGGCTCTTTGTATGTCAATCGAACCATGGGTGACATCATTCCCCAAGTAAACAAGCCTTCAGATGCAGGTGGCTGAGAAGCTGAAACCGCGTCGGGCACGAAATAATCACGTCCCGATTAGTGCTTTAAATGGGAAATTAGAAGTGCTGGTGCTCACTAATTAGACTGGGTAGGTAGTTAGGGGCGTGGCTGGGGGTGTGGCTGTGAGCCAGGCATTTACCTATAGCCACATTTTTTTGGCATGGATCAGAGGTTGGTGATCTTTGAACCATTCAAACAAACGTATAGCACAACAAAAATTAAAGGTGTAGCACTGCCGAGAGGGTGTAGTTTCAACAGTTGTAAACTGTCACCATGAGACCCACATTCTAATCCTTCTGCTTATGGAATTGGCTGTGAGAGGGAGTAAGTGCCAGCTTGTCTCTGCCAGCTCCTCCACTAAATGTGTGCATGTGACCGCGGCATAGGCACATATGCATACATTCAAGAAAATTCAAGTCCGCATTTGAGGCAACCTTCAATTTATTTTTTGTTATACATGGGGCTGCGGTACCGTTTGTGTTCTGTGCCTCAGCTCACTACCTACTTACTCAGCAAGGTCAATGAACACTCGGCTCCCAACATGTACATTAGGAGAAATGGCAAGCATTATCTTCTATGTCATACGTGCAGGGCCTAATTTTATGCAGTTTGATATTGCGTGAATTTGGTCCATGGGCATCACAGCACTTTACATGACCATCAGAACACTTGCATGAAAGCTTACTTTTTTTTTAAGCACTGTTGGTAAAGTGAGTTGCCCAGAATCACAGGATGATGAGCAGACATTAGGATTCGAACGTGGTTCCCCAGTTCTACTCTCGGCAGCTCTGGCCACATCATCATTCTTGTTGCAATGCCACTTAGAACCTAACACTGCAGGAGCAATGCAGCGCAGTAATACACTAACCGTTTAATGCCAGAGCGGCACATAAACACGCTCCATCTGAAAGGGTAAATTTAAGTCGTTTTTTGCGTTGCACGTACCCATACTTCAGGGCCTGAGCCCTGCTGCTTCTGGGAGTACCGGTACTCTCCTTGCCCAAAAAGAAGTTCTGGTACTCAGGGGGAGAAAACTGAGAAGTGCCAGTACTCAGGACAGGTGAGTACCGGACCATTTAAAGCACTGGTCCCGAGTCAGTGGAGCCAGGCGCAGGTGCATCGTGGTCGGAGACTTGGTGATGGTTAAGAACAGGCATACACAAAGCAAATTCATGCTGCCTTTTGAGGTTGGACCCTGACGAGTACAGTCAGTGAAGGGAACAATGGTCACCGCCCAGAGGGCAGGAGAGAGTGTTACAAGGAATGTGTCCTGTTTCAAACAGTATCAAGCTCCTGTGGACCAACCTATTGAGGATCCCTCAGTAACAGCGGGAATTGAAGCTGAACATGACGATGGCTGTGTCCCTGTGGACTCTTTTCCGGCAAAGGATTCCAACTCAGCAACTTCCGGTCCAAGCAATGCTGAATCTCCAGAGACTGGTATCGGTCCGTCAGTGGAATCGAGCCCCACAGGATCGCCTGTTTCCTGTCCGCATCCTCCCATGACTCGACGTGATGATGCTGGCGATGATGGCCATCGTCATGGAAGGGAGAGGTACCATCTGAGACCATGACCTGTGAGATCTTCTTGTCTAATGGACTTTGTGTTGATTTGATGTGTGGTAAAACATGATACTTTCTCTCTCTCTTTCGCATATCTCACTTTTGTTTTTCTTTTGCTGAGATCTTTATTGATGAAGGTGTTACAATGATCATCACCATTTGATTTGGTGCTGTTGTGTTTTTGTTTAAAATAAAGGAGGAATGTTATGTTGGTGGGCCGATCCACTGGAGGCCCACCACAGACGAAATGGTTTGTACCGGTGGGGGAAGGGTAAAGTAATAAAAGTGCCCAGGGACTTGCCTCGTGGTCCCGTCCATTACCACAGAGACAGTGTACGAGTCGTGCTTTCTGTACATACACCCAAACCCTGGAGGCCTGCTCTCTCCAGGAATGCAACAGACTCCATACTATGCATTCCGACCATCTCCTCTGCCCGAATTAAACATCAGCCTTATTCTACCCTGGCACCCTCATACAGGAACATTATTCCTATCACCCCTAAAAGCCCAAACGCCCCCTTCACCAAAACAGTCTTGTCCGAGTTGCGCTGTTTGCTCTACAACTGCAGATCTGCAATCGAACACAAACTGGAAATTTCTGACACCATCAATCTTCACAATCTTGACATTCTTTTCCTCGCGGAGACCTGGTTCAACGACTCTTCTCATACTATTTTTGATCATCTGCTACCCACTGACTATTCCATCTTTAGAAATGAAAGAACAGATAAAGTTAGGGGGGGTGTTGCAATCCTCTTCAGAAACTCCCTTCAGTTCAAGGTTTTTCCTAACCGCTCCTTCCGTACATTCGAATGCATTTCTCTGGAGCTTCAAGTGCAACACTGCTCCCCTCTCAGATTCCATGCCATTTATCACCCGCCTGGTGACTGCTCCTCCTTCTTGGAGGAATTTACCGATTTTGCCAGTGACCAATACTCTCAAAGTGACAGACAGATTTTTCTGGGAGACTTTAATCTTCACTGGGGCTTGGTGGAAAACTCGGCTGCAAAAAAGGCTTGCCACTTTTCTCTCAGTAAATGATCTTATTCAACACTGCACAGAACCAACACACTCTAAGGGCTCAATTCTTGACCTTGTTATATCCAAAGCAGATATGGTATCTATTACTGACCCTATTCAAGTAGACTGGAACGACCACTTCCTCATCCCCTTCTCTCTGCACCTATCTCACTCTGTAACTCTTGGACAACCTAAAAGGACTACTACCTGGTTACGTAACACCAAAAACATTGACCTTGACATTCTTTGCGATTCTGCTATGCTATCTCTTCCAATGTTAGACCCTAATTCTGATGTGAACGATCTTACCTCCCAATGCCTCTCCAGTCTTGCAGTCGAAATTGATAATGTTGCTCCACTTCAAAGCAAAAAGAAAAGGTATATTCCTTCTGCACCATGGTTCAATAAATCCCTTTATGAAGAAAAGTAGAACCTGAGATTCCTGGAGAAACAATGGAGACAATCTCCATCCACCACTAATCTCTCTATTTTACGTTCAGCAAGATCAAAATACCACAAACACATCTTCCATGAAAAAGCGTCACACTTCAGAACCCTCCTCGACTCAGCCAAAAACAGACCCAAAAAACTGTTTGACCTCATCAAAAATACCAACTGCTCTCCCTCAACCATCAAGCCTGACGACCCTCCAAAGAAAGCAGCAGAATTTGCTACTTTCTTTGATGAAAAAATGAAATCACTGGTGAATCAGGTCATGTACCCTACCCTCCTAGAGGAGCGCAAATCCTTAGTCATTTGGCAGAACTTTGATGTCACCCCTGAAGATGCCCTCCTCAATTGCATTCTCGAAACAAAACCCTCTAACCATTATTTCGACCCCATCCCTAGTGACATCGCCATTGACTTCTACTCCCACACGGTTTCCTATTGGACCAGTCTGGTTAACCTTTTACTCAGCCAAGGCTCCCTTCCTGTTGCCCTTAAAACAGGACAGGTTACTCCACTTCTCAAAAAACCCTTCGCTGATGCGAATGACCTCAACAACTTCCGCCCGATCACCAACCTCCCTTTTCTTGCGAAAATCACAGAAAGATGTGTAGTGAAACAACTTTCCCGACATATCAAGGATAACCATCTTCTCGACGAATTCCAGTCTGGTTTCATGCAAGACTGCAGCACTGAAGCAGCCCTGCTGCAAGTGATCGACGATGCCCTGCAAGTACTTGACTCGGGGGATCCTTGTCTTCTGATTCTTCTAGACCTTTCTGCAGCCTTTGACACTGTTAATCACAACACTCTCCTAAACACTTTAAAACAGTGAATGGGCTTGGAAGGCACACTGCTTAAATGGTTTGCTTCATTCCTCTCGGATAGATCTCAAGTGATTTAAAATAGCTAACAGCCTTTCGTCTTCAATGGCGGTAGGTCAAGGCGTCCCTCAAGAATCTATCCTCGCACCGACTTTATTTAATCTTTATTTGGAACCATTGGGAAACCTCCTAAGTAAATCTGGGACCCTTTACCACCTCTATGCTGATGACACCCAAATCTACCTTAGGGTGTCTACCGCACACGACATCTTATTCCTCAACACTACTCTCAACTCTATTCAAAACTGGATGTTAGCTCATCAACTCATTCTGAATCCCTCCAAAACTGAATTCCTCCTCCTCTCTACCTCGCTCTCTCCTCCTCCTGTTCAATCTTGGATGGATAAGCTGAATTTACTTACGATCAAACCTATCGTTGTCGACAGCACTAAATCCCTTGGTGTCATACTTGACAAAAGGCACAATCTACACTCCCACATCAATTCCATTGCAAAGAATGCACGTTACCAACTGCGCCTTCTCTGGGGGATTCGACGTTTCTTTCCGGAGCAAGACCTAAAAACCTTGGTCCAATCTCTGGTTCTCTCTAGATTGGACTTTTGCAATTCTCTCCTTGCTGGCCTCCCCAAATCCCACCTTTCTTAAATCCGTACTCCATTCAGCGGCTCGTTTTGTTTTTGGGGCCAAAAGAAGTGACCACATCACACCCATACTGTTTTCTCTTCGATGGCTTCCCATCGAAGCAAGGTCAATCTACAAGACTGCCTGTATCACCCACAAAGCCTTGCACACTTCCTCCCTTCGATACCTGGCGAATAAACTTAAAATCTCTGGAGGCTCTAGACCTTCACGTAATGCTGAAAATTTACTGCTTGAGCCCCCCACCTTCAAAAGGGAAAGATCGATGGCTCAATGCTTCTCAGGCAATGTGGTCAGAATCTGGAACTCGCTTCCTCCACTACTCCGTACCACCACCTCTACCGGGACTTTCAAAACTGACCTCAAATCTCTTCTCTTCCAAAGACACTTCCAGAATTAATATAACCCTTTTCATGTCCCTCATGGCCACTTTGCTTTCTCCTGATGTTGTAAACTCTATGTTGTAAATATGTATTCTATGCCTGTATCCTAATCCTAATGCGTTATTGCTTTTTGTGTGATTGCCACCTATTCTTTTATTTTACTTTTTCAACTATCCCATTTGTATCTGTAACGTGTAAGTTTGTAAATTTTCTCATGTAACGTACTTGCATGCCTGCCAAGTATCGCGCATCAGGTGTGACGCTCACGCATTTCAGTGTGGTGTTCCGCATCACCGCACTGAAATGCATTGTCATGCATTTTATGCCACTCGCCAGCGCGTGCCACCTGCGGCGCCTGGGCACCTGTGCGCCGGCTCTGCTGCTCCGAGACGTGCTGTCAGCAGCTGCTTGCTGGGCTCAGTAAGTTCATAAATAGTTAAAGATTGTCTGCTCTCAGCTCTGGAGTGGCTGAGAGCTACAATGTAACAAATGTCTGCCCAGACAGGCTGCTGCATATTAATTCCTGCCGCGCAGCTTTGACACACTGCTGGCGCTGCCAATTACCGACAGGCCCAGCAAACCATGGGGGCCCATAATCCGGATGTGACCCGTAGGTCCGGAGGAAGAGGAAGTCAAGTGAGGCAGAAGCGGCGGGGGACTCAATTCAGTCGATGAGTCTCGGGTGCACTGCTGTCACTGTCTGCGGTGCGCAGCGCCGCAATAAAACCCCCGGCGTGCGGCGTTCGGCTATATACAAGATCGGGAGGACGAAAGCTATTTGGCTGTTTTACCGGCGGGGAGCCGAGACCCAGAGTGAAATTTAATTTCACTCACAAATTTCACTCACCGATATGCATCCCGGTCGCAGGTGGCTTTGGATCGTAACAGTCATCGCCCTCGGCCTCCTCGCTCATTTGTGGGAAACCAGAGCCTAGTCACTAGCTGTGGTCAGCAGCCCGACTCTAGAAACCCCGAGGCGGCAGAGACACAGTCAGTCCCGGGAGGCAGAGACGTTTTAATGCATGGGCAAAGTGGGCTCTGGCCCAGGGCCCCAGCCTTTCAGGGGGCCCCCTGACAGTCTGCTCCATTCTCCAGATTTTTGCCCTAATGACCTTGACTATTTCTTAAACAGATTGTATTAAATACTGTTTTCCTTCAATTTATTTTTTATGTACCCGATGTGTGAGAGTTCAGTACAGCCATTGTGCAGAGAAATGTTTGTTTCATGCAATATACATAAAAAAAGTTTCTTTTAGATCAAAACCAGGCCTAACATATAAGAAATGGGAGGGCGTCACAGAGATTATTTGCAGTAATATTGGTGAGCTGCTGCTGTGTTACAATATTGAAAACACACATAACCATCCCTGAATATTAGATGTAAACACATTTAGGGCCTTATTTATGAGAAGTGTTGCATCGCTGTGTAAAAACAGGTATGTGTCACTTCTTAGTGCGTCCTCCTTTTGACATGATGGATGCGTCATATTTACTGTATGACGCGTCATGTCGCAAGGAGTTACAGATACATCAGTATTTCTGACGTATCTGTAGGCGCAAAAGTGATGCATTGCTGGGGTGTGTCTGAAAATAGACGCAACTCCAGCAATGTGTCCTTTCACTTGGGGCAAGCCCGATGTGAAAGGGCCTGCATCAGTCTTACGCCTGCTGTGAGGCAGGTGTAAGATATTGATGCAATGGCGTCCTAGAAGTGGCGCACTGAGTTCTCATAGATTTCAATGCACCACTTCTACGAGGCTTTTTGCGGGGGAACACCCACCCTGCATACATTATACCTGGCGCAGGTATAATGTGGTGCTGGGGTTTACAAAGTGACGCATCTGCCTAGATGCGTCACTTTGTAAATAGGGCGCAACATGGCACATTTTTTACGCTGCCGGTGCGTCACAAAAAGTGACGCACCTGGGGCATAAAAGTGAAGCAAGGCCTCATAAATAAGGCCCTTAGAATTTGGGTGAGTGTTCCTTTGCACTGTCAGGGACCTAATGAAATAGTGTACTTAATAAAGCGCGCAGCTACTCAGACTAGAGTGTCCTGGCGCGTGACAGCGGGAGGAAAACGTGCGTAAAAGACCCATCAGTTATTAAAAAGCCAGGTTTTTAAGTTCTTCCTGAAAGAGAGTAGGTCTGTGATTAGTCGCAGAGACTCAGGGAGTCTATTCCACAATTTTGCACCTTGAAAGCCGAGGGATCTGCCTCCAGTGCTGGCACAGCATATTTTAGGCACGATGGCCAGGTTGGCATTGGAAGATCTTGGGGGTCTAGATGTTGTGTAGCGATTAACGCGCTTATTTAGGTAGCTGGCTCCTAAGCCGTGGAAAGCTTTAAAGAAGATGGTCATCGCTTTGAAGTCGATCTGTTCTTTTATGCGGAGCCAGTGTAGAGACTTAAGAATAGGGGTCATACTAGATCTGGGTTTAGGTCTCAGGATGGCTCTGGACACCGCGCTTTGTACCACTTGTAGGCGCTGGATAAGGGATTTGGGAAGACCGAGGTACAAGCTGTTGACATAATCAAGCTTTGATGTCACCAGAGCCTGCACCACGATCTTTCTGCTCCCAAGCGGTAACAGTGGCAGGAATTTTTTTTGTATCCGTAGTATGCCAAAGCAAGCGCCAGTTAGATTTTGGATTTCAATGCGCATGGAGTGTCTTGTCTATGACAATTCCTAAGTTTTTGACTTTCTCCTTTTCCGCGGGCGGGGGATCTTTTGGCCACCAAGAGCTCCAGTCAGGCGTTTCTGGATTACCAAAGAAAACCACTTCAGTTTTGTCAGGATTGCACTTCAGCTGATTGATCTTAAGCCAGTTAAAAACCTTTGTGAGGCAAGACCTAATCATTGCCCGGTCAAAGTCGGTTCCTTTTTCACATGTAAAAATCAGCTGAGTGTCATCAGCATAGGAAACAATTTTGGCGCCCTCTTCCTCTACCAGAAATGCAAGGGGGGATAGATATATATTAAAAAGGGTAGGACTGAGGGACACCTACATTCATGGCCGGAACCGGGGATGAGAAAGGGGGGAGCCAGATGTCCTGAGATCTATTTGCCAAGAAGGATGACATCCATGTTAAGGCGGTCCCCCCCAGGCCAATGTTAGCAAGTCTCTCCAGGAGCCTCTCATGTGGGACCGTATCGAAGGCCGCCGACAGATCGAGCAGTATCAGAACAGCCTTGCCTCCCTGGTCCAGCTTACCCATGAGAAATTCAGTCACTTCCAGCAGAGCGGACTCCGTACTGTAGTTAGCCCTAAAACCGGATTGGGACTCATGAAGGAGCTTCCCATCTTCAATGTGTTTTTGGAGGGCCTTGTTTACATGCTTCTCTAATACTTTGGAGAGGGCCGGAAGAAGGGAGATTGGCCTGTAGTTGGCAGGCTCCATCGGTTTGGCGTTGGCCTTTTTTATCAGTGGAAGATTCTTAGCATTCTTCCATAATTTCGGCATGTTGCCTGAGGAGAGGGAAGCATTAAAGAGCTGTTTTACCGTGGGGTTTATGGTGGGAGCTAATAGGTTCAGGATATTCGCTGGACATGGGTCGGTAGGAGACCCAGACTTAATGCTTTGGAGCAGGGTCAGTGACTCTTCAAGCTGAATCTCAGTGAAAGTTAGTAAAGATGGAGGATCCAAGAGGTGAAATTTTCTATTAGAACTAAGGTAGAAGGTCCGTTCTTCCTCTGAGATGTTAGTGAAAGCTTGTTAGATCACGGAGATCTTTTTGTGGAAGAATTGAGCTATTTGCTTAGACCATTCTTCCATGCATGGCCCTTCCTTTGTGCTGGCTTTCGGGCGGTAAAGGATTTAACTATGCTAAAGATTTCCTTACTCTTATTTTGGGCATTTTCTATCTTGGTTTGAAAGAAGTTTTTCTTGGCTGCCTTCACGAGAATGTAATGAACTTTTAAGGTGTCTTTATACACCTTCCTGTCCTCAGGTAGATAGGATTTATGCCATTTTTGTTCCATTTTTCTACAATTTCTTTTGCTAGATCTGAGGGAATCATTAAACCATGGAGCTGGTGGGGCTGACCACTTTGAGGAGCGGGAAACAATCAGTACCACTGCACCAATGTTGGTTCGGAGCCATGAATCTATTGAGTTGGTGTCCGAGTCGGGGCAGCCAGACAGCTCCGGTGAGGAACGACCGATGGCGTCTGCTAACATCGGGATGGATATTTTATGGAACGTTCTGTAATTAGGGACCCTCTGCCCTGCGTTAGCCCGAGGGGCTGTGGCAGAGTTGGGAATGACAAATTTTAATAGGAGGTGGTCAGACCAGGTAATGGGAAGAGGTAGGCTTACTGATATGTCAAAGTTGTGAAAGATTTGGTCTAGGGTATGGCCCTTCTCATGGGTGGCCAACGAAATAGATGGAAACATGTTGCAGGCCTTCAGCGTCTCCCACAAGAAAATTGTTTGAGGGTCTTTTCCATTGTCCATATGTATATTGAAATCTCCCAGAATAAGGCAGTTGTTGTATTTTAAGTCCAGGGAGTTGGTGGCTGTATTAAGCATAGTAATAAAATTTTCAATTGCACCGGGAGGTCTGTAAATCAGAAAACCAGCTATGCTATGATGGGGGGGATAAGGTACAGCGGAAGCCTAAGGACTCTGCGCCCTCGATGTTTTCCATTGGGATGGGAGAGCAGTCTAGTTTTTTATTGTAAATTATGGCGAACCCGGTCCCCATTCCCACTCGGTCAGTCCCTGCTAAGGATTTTATAACCCATAGGGATGTCCGAGGTGATGGTAGGGTTGGAGGCTTCAGACAGCCAGGTCTCAGTGAGAAATAAAAGATCAGGCTGTTCGTCTAACAGTAGGTCATAAATGTGTGGCTCATGCTTTTGCATAGAGCGACAATTTAAAAGGGTGGCCTTTAAGTCCTCTGTTTTCTTATTGTTTTTACACTTATTGTTGCGTGGGAAGATCTTGGGTGCGAGTTTCCTGGGCTGGAGGAGAGAGTTGCACTTATTGCATCAAAAGTCTCCCTCCAAGCTCAGATCAGCCGCTGTACACTGACATAATGGTAGCCGCCTAAGGCTGAGCAGTTTTTCCCTATTGTAATGTAGTGGAGGAAACTCACCGGAGGGGAACTGGGCAGCATGGCCGGTGCCGGACGCCTCCGGGACGCTGACGGACGCAGACGGGCTTGCCTTTGGCTCGCCAGTGGCGCGCCCGCTACGCGCGTCCGTTTGCATCGGGAATATATAGGCTAATGCCTATGATGCAAACTGGATCGCTAACGCAGCTGAGGAAGCGGAAACTGCGTGGGCGGAAGTGAGGAGCCTGAGAGTAGCCCCAGCCCTCCGCACAATCGGTGTATCAGCCGCGGCGGACCAGGACTGGAGGAAAAGCGAGATGCGAATCGGAGCAGCTAAGGAGGTGTAGGCAAGCAGAATAAAGTAAAGTGCAAGTGCGCGTAGGTAGGAGAAACTGTTAAAAAGCACAGAGTAATTCAGCCACACATATACAATTTAAAAAGTATTAAAAACCTAGTAGCAGGGCAGGAAACACTAAATCCTACCGCTGTCAGCTGCGCACTTCCGTTCACATCGGGAATATATAGGCTAATGCCTATGATGCAAACTGGATCGCTAACGCAGCTGAGGAAGCGGAAACGGCGTGGGAAACAGGGGCTCAAATTGGATCATAAATTCAAAGCTGTTCTGAACAGGGGCCCCCAAAATATGTTTGGCCCAGGGCCCCCAAAATCCATAAGATGTCCCTGCCGGGAGGCCCTGGAGGGTGCGGGTGGCAGTGAAACGTAGCACCGACCGGGCCTGCATGGACAGAGTCGGACCCTGGGGAGAAGTCTAGAGAGGACACTGGGATTGTAAGCGAGGGACTGCCTGCCCGGTACACTACACTGGCCTAAACCATGTGCCAAGGACGCACAGACCGTGTCATTAGCCTTTTGAACGCCACTTTTCAGTCAGGTAAGCTAGAAATCTGACTACAATAAGATTTATATTCTCTTTACTAAGTTTTGGGTTATTTCACTGCAGATTACGATATGTACATAAAATAAACAAAGCACAATGAATAGTTCTTTTTCAAATTATGGTTATGTGCCCAATTCGTAGTAAGAAGGCGTGCTAGTAAAATTAGTTTGAATGTGATTTCTCCATTTAAAGTCACATTTCAAGTTAACTTCTTTATAGATTTTATTGTAAGGTTGAGGAAAGTCGAGCCGGCCTCACCAAATTGCTCCTCTCGCCTCGCTGCTAAGAAGTAAGTGTCTCGCGAGTGTCGATGACTTTTTGTATCGGTTGCTGCTTGTTAATGAATGCATTTGCGCCCCTCACTAAAGTTTAGCAGAGGCGAGCAAGTGGCTGCTGGCGGCACTGTGCCTGCAGCTTGTGTGATCTGGTGCAGTTACGGCCGGGCCTCTGTGTCTGGCTGACTGCCTGAGCCCTGCAGCCGTGAGCTGTAAAACAGGAAACAACTAAGGAATTTTTGAAATACAGCCAGCCTGAGCTGTGACCTATAATGTAACTTAGTGACGGTGTGGATCAGTCTGTCTTAACCTCGTCGACACTGACTCTCTGATGCTTAATGTCCGGTGCCTTATGCAGCGTTGGGCGGCTCGAGTAAGTCAGCTGACTTAGTCTGACTCTAATTAGACAGCAGCTGATGAAAAGCGTATTTTCAGCTGCATGTTCCATCATTGGAGTTTTCCAAGGGGACCATGCGTAGCTCAAGCCGTCCAGGTTCATTCCGAGACTTTGTACAAATAGAACTGCAAATCCCAGAATGCAAAGTAAAAATCTGGGCTGGCTAAACTCACGCACGGACCTGGGAAACTCGGGAGCTATGAATATAACTCACCTGCCTCACAGTAATTGTCTTGGCATTATGTAACACCATTGTTTGCAATTTTATATAGCGCGAACTCGGTATTGCAGCGCTTTACATGAGCACCAGTTACTGTACAGAAAGGCACACTCTCTGTGTTTGTATTTAAGGCACAGGAAATTTTGATTTGCCGGGAATCACAGGATGTTGAGCTGACGTCGAAACTCGAACCCAGGTTCCCCAGTTGGAAAGTCTGCAGCTTCAGACGGTCTTGGCTTTATAGTCAACAGCAGCTGCACACAGATACTTTGTGTTTGACTATTAATATTTCAGCTACAAACTCAAAAATCCTAGCCGCAAAGCGCAGTTGGCTGAAACGCCAACACATTCTGAAGATGTTACAATTTCCTTGTTTCCCTGATGTTATGTCCTCGGTAAACATCTTTGATGAGATATTTGCGAAGTTTCGCATGTTCCCCAGTAAAGAATAAATTCCGTCTGTTATGATCATTTCAGTGAGAGATTGATAAAGCACTGAGCCGGATGAAATAGAATGCGCTGACGCGAATGCAATTTTGTGCCAAAATTTGCGCCACATGACAAATTCAAAACCTCCATTTTAGATTAGTCATTGTACACTGTGATGAAAAACTGCCGACAATCTCTATATTATACAAATATTGATACAAATTAAAGGCACCCTGTACTCTAAGTAAACCAATTTCAAATGTACTCTTAGCATCATGATCACGCTCGCTGGAGTGATCAGATGCTGGAAAGTCTGACATCTTCTAGTTGTTTGTTTAGGTTTGAATTTGTGGTGAATGAAGTAACTGTGGAACAGCGACACACCCTTTGCATGTACACAGGGCTGCCCAGACGTGTTCAAGACGAATTAATGCTTACTTTTCCACTGGCAAGAAAAGCCCATAGAAATTAAAACCAAAAATACATCGCAGAAGCACACGGGAAGCCAGCATTTATTGAGCTAATCAGTTTTACTTTTGTATAGTGTCTAGGCAGTAATGCATCAATTACTTATCGGTAATTACATTACGTTGAGTCCTACTCCTTCTCGTCGGTTCCTTACATCATGAGTGACTATAGACAACCCTTCAAACTCACCAGTTCAAAAAATAAAAAAACTCCTCCCCCCTCGAACCTTGTCCTGTTGATACCAATCTAGGCCACATTTAGGGTACACGCAGACAACTGTCTCGCCTCTTAATTCAAAATAGATTTGTCATTGGGGGGGGGGGGAGTATGTTTCTCAGTTCATGTATAAAGACTTTCACTTTTAATACTTTTCAATGAAGAGATATCTGATGTACTATGGTGAAGCGCCTCCATGTGTTAAAGAAACACACTTCTTTTGAATATTTATGACACTATATCATATTCTAACATGATCTTTGTTACATTATTTGCATGCCAAATATTGCCTCAGCTCATGCACAGGCTCTTAGAGCCAAACCAACCCTTGACTTGGCTCTGACTCGGCTCTCCCTATTAAGTTGTTGGCTCGCCCACCTCAAGGCAAAAGTGCAAACCCTTCCTACTTACAGTGGGAAACAGCACCACTCCTTCAGTTAAAAGAAATGCGATTTTAAATAGCAAAACCTATAAAAACACCCGCACTTTATTGTAGCTTTCACAATAGCCCATTGATTGCACACTAATTCCTAAATGTGCATGCTAGGAACCAGGAATACAATTCACCCAGTTTTTCCAGATACAAATTGGATCACAGGTACTGCACAGCAGGATCATGATATGACAGATCAGAAATGCTAGAACTACAGCTCGGGAGAACTGCAGACAGGGTGTCACTTAACTCCTTTTATGCATGTGTTGAGTAGTCTTGGGCCTTCTCAAGCCATCAATACTACATAAAGCAGAAACCTCCATATGGTAGCACTCAAAACAGGACTGGCACTAACCCACATCATTGAGCTGTGGATTGTAAGTGAAACTCAACTTGGTAGCCCTCTCAGTGCATTCTGATAAATGTGGTCCCTCTTTTGTAAAGCTACTGTTCATCAGTACTGGCAGTCACCTACCCAGCCGGACTTGGGGCAGACTTCCCTTCGTCTCGCCGTCGCATCTCCCTCCTACCCCTTCACCCAACCCTTCTACGTTCCATTTATCTCATCTCCTATGCTCTTTAAATGTTTTACTAGTAACTTATGTAACCTGTTAACTGATGTAATTTTGTAAATTTGTGGTACCTCATGTAAAGCGCTCTGATACCTCCGGGTCTAGCCAGCGCTATATAAAACTCAATAAATAAATAAAAAATAAATAAATGAGATCAGACCGTGTTCATAGCTGCCAAGGTTTCAGATTGCTGTGTGACATTTTCATAATTTCAGTGTAGTTGGGGCCTTTAACATCTTCTTGGAGTGGAGACTCGATTGTCAGAGAGCGGCCTGGAGTTTAAAGTGCTGTAATGCATTATCATGCCATAATTATTAATTGCCAATGCCAGGGTAGGAGCCAGTTGGCGCAGGCTGGCTTAACCCCTTCGCTGCGCGGCAAATTCCGCCGCGGTGCGAGGGGGGGGTGGGGCTGGGCGTGGCGCTCGGGTGCCCAGGACGGCTCCCGGCCGTCATGAGTCACAGTAGGCGTGTGCTCATGACGGCCGGGAGCCGTCCGAACTCCGCCCACTCTTTAATTCTCCCGCACAGGCGGGGAATTAACCACGCGGGGGCGGAGCGGCAACGTTCGGACGGCTCCCGGCCGTCATGAGCACACGACTACCGTGACTCATGACGGCCGGGAGCCGTCATGAGCATGGAAGAGGTTAAAGAAAGGATGGTCTGATGCACCGTCATGAATGATCAGATTAATTAGATCATATTCAAACCAGCTGCAGTGCCAGCCTGCCCTCTTTAACTTATAACAGCAGTCTGTCTCCAGGCAGTGCCCTTCCATTTCTGGTGCTTTTCAGCGGTTTTAAGTTCTTTTTAGAGTTTCTTGTTGCTCAAATGGATGCAATTTCTGCTTTTTATATGTTACCCTTGTCTTCATTGCTTGATTTTGCTTGCGTGAAAGTGTCACTCATAGTCGTTGTAATGTCACTCATAATTAGGGCTCCCGGTTTTCCGTTTAAACGGATTTTTACATATAAATACAGACGGAAAAGTATTTTTCTTTTGTCTGTATTTATATGTAAAAACGGCAAAAAACGAGTAAACGAGTAAATTTTGCCACGATGCTGCTGCCGTGGTTTAGAGTTGCCATGCCACGCCCCTGTTCCGGTGCTGGGAATTGCTTTCAGTGACGTCCTGTGGACCTATTGGCTCAGGGTCTTTTAGTGAAGGTCGAGACCCTGAGCCAATCCTGGTCGTCACTGTGTGGGCGTGCTTAACACACCCAGCCCCGCCCTGGTAACTTTTGGGCTTTACTTTGGGGGCTCACCTGCCTGTTTTTTTTCCTATTTGTTGCCTGCACTGGACCCCCACGTTTGAGGACGCCTTGCTGGGATCCAGATCTCCGCCGCACTAATTACCTCTGCCACCCGAGTTAACCTGCGCCAGCCTGCCGACATTTGTACTTCCCAGCAAGGTACGTGTAAAGCTGTACGGCGTGCCTGCAAGCCGCTCCTGCCTCTCTCTGTCCCTCCGCAGCCTCGGAATTGCGTTTCCAGCTGCAGGTATGTTGTTTTTTAAATTAAATGTTGTCCCGTGACCCCGTTTCCCCCCCCCCCAACCCGCCTCCTCCTCCTCTCGCGACGTCACTGCGGGGCTCTAAAAGCAAAGCCTGACCCTTGGCTCCCCGCCTCTCCTAATGGATTTTGCTAGCTAGCCCACATCTTTTAGATAAACCCGAAGCGTGAACAAGTTAAAACAAAACTACGTATCAGGAGGACTGCTCGTGAGAAGCACCTTTGTAGCTAAAAAATATTTTTGTATTTTGCTTTTCTTTTATTATGACAAAATACATTAAAAGAATCGCGGGTCCTTCCCCAAAACCCATCTGATAAGATTTTTACATCAGTAAAGGTAAATGGCATTTTCCCTAACCAGTTTAAGGCAGCGCCGTAGACGCTTCCGTGTTCCTTGTTTACAGCAGCTGTGCTTGCAGACCACCGCCACGTGACCTACTCGAGTGCTGATGTTTTCTTCCTCTATCATGCTGTATGAGAAAGAACGGCCTCACTGGTTATTCAGTATACGTGTACCTGGCGTTTCGGTTTGAATTTTCGCCCAAAAATGCTTCTGGAAACAGCGTCTACTACAACAAAGTGGATCGGGGATGTGGCAAGGAAGGAAGTGGGAGATCACGTGTTTGTACTTTAATCTGGTGTCAGCTGACTCTGTAGCGGCAAAGCGCAGGTCTTGTAAGTAGAACGCTTTATGTTGGTAGAAATCCTATTTTTGGTAATTTGATTTCAGGGAATATGCTTTATTTTGTCCGCAGTGTGTTTTTTTTTTATTGCCTACTCACATATACCGCCGTGCGTGCAGGAAAAAAAGATTGCGTTATTTTGGTACGTTTCCATTGAACTGTTTGTTCATTGTAGTCTTTCTACGCTTAGAGGCGCAACTAGCGGCAGGAGCATGTGTGAGGACTGTAGAGAAAGTAGGCGGCCTGGCAGACGCGGGTTCCATTTGCCACCAGTAAAAAGTTCTCTCGGTTTGTTTTTGAGAATAATGTTTAGGGGATATTCATAGCTGCCAAGGTTTTATATTGCTGTGTGTGACATTTTCATATTTTCAATGAAATTATGAGTGACATTTGAACGACTACGAGTGACACTTTTTAGCGAGCAAAATCAAGCAATGAAGAGTGGGAAATATATTACATTAAATTAAATTTGAGCAACAAAAAATGTTTCAGCTGCAGCAAAGCACCTGGCGGCGTAGAGAAGTCTCAGGTATAGCCAACCGCTAGTGCGCTGTAGTGTTTATAATTTTACAAACGAGTCTCTCTCAACACTTAGACAGTTGTTTCGAAGTTCTTCAAGGAATGGCCTGTTCAACTTGAGGCCGCTCAGCACAAATTAGTTAATAAACGTCCTGCTCTATTTTCCATCCACATGCTCCAATAATTAATGTGTTTTTAATGCACTTCAACTTCAGTTTAGCTAGCAGTCATGTATCACAGGTATACATCCGAGTATCAGCCGCCTTCACAAACACGGGCACTACCTTCGAGAAACACCTACAAGCCTCTTGTAAGCGCTTAATTTAATTTCCTATTATGATCCAAGTAAAGCGCTGTTGGCGCGCCAGAGTGACGTCAAGTGAAAACTGACGGGCAGACAGGAGCACGCCGCCCCCCTCCCTAGCATTTTGGGCAAGGCAGCCTCAGGCCCTGTGAAGCACACACTTACTTGGTCACATCCCGCGCAGCCGGCAGCCTCGAGCTAGTAAGCAATTATGTGGGAGATGATAGATCGTGTGTAGTGGCATTAGTAAGCAGTGTCAAGTGAGCATTTAGGCCAGCACAGAGGAGGGGGGGGGGTGTGTGTGTGTGTGTGTATATATATATATGTGTGTATATATATATATATATATATATATATATATATATATATATATATATATATATATATATATATATATAATCTTGGAGGTCGGAAGGCAAGCTGAGAACAGATTTGCAACTTGATTACCGACAGCAACTCTTATCATACGCCTCTCACTGACTCCAGTACTTAGCACACACTTACTCTAAATGAATTTACAGTGGCAGCCAGCTGGAGAGCAGCTGCATATACGTGACGCCGGCTGCCTGGCTTCCCTCTCTTCTATGGTGACTGGTTGCCCGAATCAGGCTTGCTCGGGCCTGCTCAACTTTACAGTCAGGGGTCCCGGTGCTCTGGGGCCGCGAATGAACCACTCTGGCCGCCCCAGGAAGTCAGGGTGTTCTAATAACATCGCCGCTGCCCTGGCCATGGTGGGACTAGCTGGGTTGGTCGTTCGCAAATCAGCGGGATTCATTACCGCGCCGGCAGCGGAGAGCGAAGCTCATTAACAGCAGGGGCCCATTTCTGAATTCACCTGTTGCCCGCTTGTGTCACGGGCGGCAGCCTCGACTCATCAGTCAGTGGCAGCAGGCTGCCTGGCGTCAGCGTGGCCGGCCAAAGTAAAGTACTTACTTGAACTTCACAGTACTTCAGACTGTTGTGTCTCTGTCTGCGTCCCGGTCGTCCAGCGGCCGCGGCGATGAGCCGCACGGGGACCCGCGGCCGCACAGCACACACTGCATGCAGTGTCTGTCTTGGACCCAGGCCAGACTGATACACTCGACTCCCCGGGGCCCAGCCGCAGCGCTGCCTGCGCCCGCGATCATGCCACCAGCTGCCTCTCATGAATGCGGCGGCCGAGGCCATCAAGTGAGTGAGTCACTGCCTGGTCGATCGATGCTGGTGGCCAGCTAGGCCTCCCGCCGGGTATTTTTGCAGACAGCAGCGCCGCACCAGGCCTGGACTCTCTCAGATTGAGTCCCCCGCCGTTTCTGACCAACCGTCACTTCCTCTTTCCGGATGCGAGGACTCGCTCGGCAGAGGTCACAATATCCGGATAATTCCCCCCACGGTGCCACAGCCAGTAGTAGCAACTACTGCTGAGGGCAGGACCCGCCCCGGGGTCTGAATCGGCAGTATCAGTCAGTAACTGACAGCCGCGCCTTGGGCAGGATCAATATGCAGGGCAGCAGATTTGTAACATTGTAGCAGTCTCAGCCAGAGCTGAGCAGACGAAGATCTTTAACAGTTAACTGTTTATTAACTGAGCAAGAGCTGCTGGCAAGTCTGCGGGGGAGCAGCAGAGCTGGAGCACAGGTGCACAGAGGCGCCGGAGGCACGCGCTTCAGAGTGGCATTAAAAATGCGTGACAATGCATTTCAGTGCGGTGATGCGGAACACCGCATTGAAATGCGTTACCGTCACACCTGATGCGTGATACTTGACAGGCCTGGATATTGTTACATATTTTACTTAGTGGTAGCGGCATACGTAATCTTAAAGGTATGTTTAGTTCAGCGATCGAAGTACATTAAAACAAGCATTGGCATAGCCAATAGGTCTCGCTATTGGGGCCTTATAAGAATCTTATCTGAGCCTCTTGTCACATCATGCATTTAGGAATAATCAGGGTGACAGAAGAAATGTTGCAAAAACAGTGCTTAATTTGTAAAATATGAAGTGCAGGTGCTCAAATTTTTTTAGGAGGCCACACCCACTTCCCTCGGCTCCACCCACTTCCACCAGTGGCTCCACCCACTTACTCTAGTTGCTCCAACCACATCCTCAATCGGCACTGCTGACTACTTGGGAGGTAATTTTCTTCTCTGGATAATGGCCCGGGAGGCCCAGGCTACTCACTGCACCTTTACTTTCCATCACGTCTTCACCCTTTTTTTTGCAGATTATTATAGCGATTTACATGAGAACCAGTTACGTTACACTAGGACACATTCATTTGCTTGATTGGCACGGTCGGATGTCGTGATTTGCCCAGAATCACAGGTTGTTGAGCCGACCCAGAGACTCGAAGCCGGACCTGGTTCCCCCGTTCCAAAGTGGGCAGCTGTGACCATTACGTCACATCCTCTACCCTTGACATGGAATCAGCAATGCTCCTTTCTGTCCCCAGCACTCCCACAGTGTACATTACAACGCATTCTCCGTTTTGGTCTCAAGCTCTTCCCAGCTTCTGAGTGGAGTGGACGTCCCGAGCCCTTCTCAGGTGCACTCGTCTCTCTCCATCATATAAGAAGCTACTGAAATCCCCGGTCCGGCCTATTCTGCAATTACCACACCAGGCAGTGTATCAGAACTGCACAACAAAATCAGAAGCGGATGAAAAATGCCTCTCGGCCACTATTAAACATAGACGGGACACTGGCCCTTTCTAGTGTGCATTTAATTGGAGATGCACTTGTGCAAATACCATGTCACAAACAAAACGTTCCTTACAGCTTGCCTAGTTTCATTTTGTAATTTTTTGTGTGTTTCCCATCATAACATTAATTGCTGATTTTGAGTGCAAATTGTAGGCCAGTCATGCATTGGAATCCTAAGGCCGATCGATGCGAAAAAGCAGAGCCAACTTTTCAGGGTCATTAAAGATATTTTTGCTGCATGAGCTTCTGCAGATGTTAAGCTTTTAAAAATTTTTGCTGACATAGTTAATCTCCAGAAAGATTCTGTACCGCCTGACCTTGTCTGAAAAGTTGAAGTGGTTTCTCAAGGCATAGACAGCACACGCAATATTTTAAGAATACCTGTTTTTTTTTTTTTTTTTTTTTTTAAACTATTTTTATTGAAAGAATACCTGTTTTAATGTCAGCTAGCAGTGTCCAAGGGCGGCAGCGGAACAAAGGGCTCCGTTACCTGTTAAGGTCTGATTTTTAAACTGTGTTAAACAATGAAGTAAGTAAAACATATACGCAAGAAGCGTTGTAGGGTGGTGAGGACACGGAGAGGAAAATTCAACTAGGAAGCCAGATATGCTCTGCACTGCAATAAGTATCGCCCAGGAGTTACCAGACCATCCTACACCCCACAGATCTTGCATACATTTTGACATTTTCCTAAGCTACCCAAGATGTTCTGTGTTTGTCTCATACCAAACCGATCTGTTGTTTTTAACCCCCACTACTCCCTGGCTGTGACCGGTCTACTCTATGAACTTGTTCAGCATCTGTGCAGCATGTCTGGCTGGCACCATAGTTTAAAAAACTAAAGATGACACGCATTTGTCTCGCTTATGGACAAACTATTACCTTTGACAATCGGGTGGGGGTGGTGAACAGGAGGGCAGGCGGGGGTGGTGAACGGAAGGGTAGGGAAAGGGAGTGCGGGTGGTGAAGGTAAGGAAGGGTTGTCGGTAAATCGGAGGGTGGTTGGGGGTGGGAATCAGGACTGACAAAACAGCGTTCACCCAAAATAGGCCCAGTTACTTCAAAAAGATCAGATTTTGGGCAGATAGCAGGTTTACATAATAATGGATTAACGATTACACCATCTTGACAAAGAGAGCGAGGGGGACAGAGGTAAAGAGAAAACGTCAGCCACCCACATCCCTACAACTGTACAGAGGGAACCTATTAATTACTAATGACTGCCTAAAAATGGCAGAAGGCAGCTGTTTACAAAACAGTCGCATAAATAAGCGAGTCAGTGCTGAAAATATGACTAAAACACAAAAGGCGTGTACTGTGGGAAGGCTACCGATGTAAGTTATTTGGTAAAAATTGGTGAGGTCTAATAGTCTGAATTTATTGACTGGTTGACCGCAGTTAAGGATGTATGTTTAGAGATGCAGCTTATGGATTGTCTAACATTTAGTTGAACTTTCTGTTAATATAAAAAAGTATTAAAATGAGCTGCACCGTAACTTGTACTAAATATGTTATTAGTGATAAACACGCACTTGAATTGAAGGACAGGCGTTGCATCCAAAAACTGAAGATCTATTTTTTGATGTAAAAAAAACCCTACCGTTTAGGGCCATGCTGAAGAACTGCAAGGGCAGAATATGTGCAAGGTTTTTCCACCAGATGAAAGGAAGTACCTGCAAGCATGTATGTATGTAATAACCTGTGGAGGGAGTGCACTAATGTAAAAAAAATATATATATATTAACCCAAGTCTGCCTTAAAAAAATAAACCTTAGGTAGAGAACGATATTTTCGCTTTTTGTACAAATAACCCACAGCGAGCAGTAATGTAATTATTGTACGGGTGCACATTGAAAGAGGTCAGAATTGGTATTATACTGTGGTGCGGGTATTTAGTGCTATAAAACTAATATAGGACGGAGTTGTGTGGGGAATACATTTCTTATTGGTTGATTATCTCGGGTGTGTGCTTTTAATGCAGATGCACGGTGAAAGCGGCAAATGAGAACACAGCAGCCTGCACTGCATGAGGTGGACAGACTTAAAGTATATAAAATGAGCTGTATTTTCCATAAGTGCTAATCTGAAGGCAGCTGGGTCTCTGGGAGTTATGCAAACCACGGGTGGTTGAGCTCTACAGCCCTCCAGAGTACTGACCATTTGTACGGCACACAGAAGAGGCTGCATTCTTACAAGCTAAATAGGATTCCTTCATTACGATTAGAGGGATGAAGTGCTGTGTCGGCCCTGCCGGATTTCTAATTTGAGATAAGTGTGTTGCAGATGAAATTTGCCAAACAGGTGTTTTTGCGGGCAGAGGCTGGAGCCATTATTTATTCTTCAAATGCAACCATCCTTGTTGTACATAGCCCTTCTTGCTCTACGTGTGCTCTGCACCATTTGCTCGTTCTAGTCCCCACACAGTTCCAAAAACAGAACCCCAGCCCAGCAAAAGTCAAATTTTTAACGCTCTAATAAGACATTTTTAAATTATAAACAAGCAAAATATCCCAGGCTGTAAAATATGATTAAATCCGATTTGCCTGCTATGGGTTGTAAGTCGAATGACCGTTTGTTAGGCAGAAGAAAACCTATCACACTCAGTATGAGCAGGGACTCGCAGCAGAAATGAAATCTATTAGAAAGTTCACATTACCTAAGAGGTTCAGGAGGAGCAGGCCAGGAGCCACTGTATTATTTATTTTCAAACGTTCCCTCCAGTAAAGAAAATGCCCGCCTTTTGCTGCTATTCGAGTGACCCCAGGACCATGGCAGGGGCAGGGGCAGGAAGCGGAAGCGGAGAGGCGGCGGAAGTTAGAGCGTGGGGGAAGGTGCCTGTTTGAGAAGGCTGATCTGCCCTGGAGGCTGCGCTGCTTTTTTTAGGCAGGAGGGACGTGATTACTTCCGGGGAGAACGATCATTATCAGCCTTAGGATCATGGGCAGGCACTGCTCCACTGTGTGCTCTCTGGCAGTCCCAGGGAGGCGGAATGTGCCTCTTAATAAGGCATGCGTCGATGAGGCATTCAATTTGAAATATTTTACGATGTAGACCCCGCCCTGAGAAATAAGTGTCGGTGCTAAGCACCGGCACAAATTAAGCACTGTGCAAAAATGTATTGGACTCGCTGAGTTACCAAGAATTACTCAGCGAGCCGGTCTGCCTCTGTCCGCTATGGAAAGTTAGGGAAGGGATTAGCAGAAAGGAGCTGCTTTTACCCGCATGGGATCTCGGAGAGCAAAGGAGATACAGCGGCCCGGCTCTACCCTGCCCCCTCCTCCAATGGCCGCGCCGGCAGAGCCTGAGAGGCAACAACGGAGGAGCAGAGCGGCCTCCAGGAACTGTCCAGGACGGGAAAGCAATGCATAGTTGAAATGTAAACTCAACGTCTGCCACAGAAAATAAATGCATTCAACCTGTGAGGTGCGCTGGGGTGAAGTTACCATAATGCAATACAGGGTTGAAAATGTAAAAGCAGCGTCCGAGACAGGAAAGCAATGCCTCCTTAAAATGTAACCGGGAGGTATGTAAGCCTAAATGCAAAATATAAACAAGGCGTCTGCCACAGAAGAGTGATGCCTCCTTTAACAAGCCCTCACCCAAAGGAAAAAAAAGGAGTGTGCACAAATCCACGTTAATTGAAGAACACGGAAATACACATGTAGCTGGGGCAGTCGGCAAGGATTATCTAAATCAACAAAAGGTGGGAGTAATTGGACACGACGACGAAACAGAAGCATGCATTTCTAAAAGGCACAAACCGGAACCAATGAAAAAAAGAGGAGGGCTTTCAAGCCACAATGTACATTACAGCATGCCTCGCAAAGCACTGCACGCGCTGCCCAGGCTCGACCTAAAAAGTATGGGAACTGGGATGTGGCGCAAGGTGAGCGATTGTGATGGCGGGGTCAATCGCGTGGCTAAAAAATATACACTGTAATTTTTTTCGGTTTTTCCTCTTCAGGTATCTACATATAACGTAACACACAGTTGAAATGAAAAATACATGCATGTTAAGTAAATCAGTGGGAAACGCATCCTGGTAGGTGCAGTAGAAAATAGTGGCATGTGTTTGTTTAGCACTACGAGGTCCCAGTCTGTGATAGAAAGCACTGTGAATATGTAAGTCATTATTTGAAACTTGCATTGTACACAGTATAGAATAGGCTGCGACAAAAGGCGCAAAAATAGTTTTAGATGAAAATGTGCTTCCTAAATATATATTGTAGTAATACCCTGACTAAGTAATGCAATTTTTTTATACCATCACAGCTGGTAACTCCCTTGCACTGCCACTCAAAAATAATAAATCTGTCATCAGGCCGCTTCAATTGATTCCATCAATTAAAGCCATTACCGGCTTCCAAGCACCCTTTACACTTGCAGATTGACCAATTGCTCGCATTTACATTTCTTTCAGGCACACACAGCACAGGAGAATCCCTGCATTACACTTCAGCTGAAGCATTTCAACACTCAGAATTAACCATCCCGGGACGGTTGTCTTTTCTCAACAAGTAAGGGAACTGTTTTGCTTAAATTTAAAAAAAAGTATTGGCACTTCGTACCCCTCAGATCCTGCCCACTTCGACTACTGGCTCAGTTTGTTTAGATAGCAATGCATTCTGTGTGTGCAGTGGAGAAAAGTGTTAGCGCATGGCTGCCAAGTTTTCTGTTTGCACATTTGACACACATGCAGTACTTTTAAAGGGAAATATAGAAGTGCAGGTACTCGCTCTTTAGAGTACCTGTTTGCTCCTGAGAACAGTTGTGGCTCCTCCGCCAAGGCGGAGGAGCGTCGCCCCACTGCTTTTTAGCAGTAAAATAAAGAGAGAATAAAATGATAATAACTCGCGTTATCATTTTTGTGAGAAGTTGGCCTGGCATATGCTGTCCACTAGTTATAGTGGGCACCTTGCACCAGTCCAAACGACCCTTATTGATAGGTTTAAAGACAACCTTTATTGAAAGCTATCCTAGTGGTAGCTATGGAGAGCGGCCTTCAGGCTAAGTCTTGAAGGAGTGTAAAGCAGCTTGGTTTACCAGATTATAACCTCTTGAATAACTAAATGAAAGGAGAACCACACGAGGTATGTGTATATATGTATGTATGTGTATATATATATATATATATATATATATATATATATATATATATATATATATATATATATTCACTGAAAAAACCTTAGGTTTTAGGGACAGTTATAGTTACTTGGACATTGCACTTGTACAAAACCCGTGAAATTCCCCCGTTATAGTTAGTTCAGCTAACTATAACTCGCGCCCCGCAATGCACTGCTGATGACGTCACATATTACATCACTCATGACATGGTCAGTGACATCACTGATGACATCACTGATGACATCTCAAATGACATCACTGATGACATCATCCAGTGACTGTGTGTTTCTCTAAAGTTTAAATATTTTTAATATATATAGGAAAAGACGTATTGAAGAATGAGTGGGTGTGTAAGTGTCTGTATGGATGATTTAGTAGGTGCGTGACTGACTGTATAAGTGAGTGATTTAACGTATCGTACTGAATGCATGGGTTAGTGACTAAACTGGGTGAATGTCTGTATCCGTCTGTCTGTTGCTGTGTAAGTGGCTGCATGTGTTTGTGAATAGCTACATGAGTGTCTATTTGAGTTATTGAATGCTTGTGTTAGTATCTCTATGGGTGCCTGAGTGTTTGTGTGGGAGGGGTGTGTGCGACTCTGTGCATAGATGTGTGAGTGGGTGATTCACTGGGTGGATGGTTTCAAGAGTGCATCTGTGATAGACTGTATGGTTGGGTAAGTGTGTGTAAGAGTGTGTTAGTGAGTGAATGTATGTCCCAGTGGTACATGTGTGAGTAACTACATATGTGAAAGGCAGTATATATGTGTGTTGGAGTATATAAATAGCTATAAGCGAGAGTGAGTGATTGTGATAGTGGCTGTATGGATGAGTGTGTGCTTGTATCAGTGATTGTATAAGAGCGTAACAATGTGCTACTATTTGTACGAGTAAGTGAGCTGGTGTGTGTATAACTGTATAGGTGAGTAAATGGCAGTGTGTTTAATTATTTGCATGACTGACTAGGTGTGTGAGTACCTCTATGGATGAGTGGCGTTGTTTGAGTGTCTATATAGGAGTAAGAGTGCATATGATAGTCCTGTACTGAGTGACCGTAAGTATGAGTGACTGTACGGCTGAGTGAGTGGATGTGTGTGTGTAGACCTAAGAATCAGTGAGTGGGTATGTGGTTATTGGTGTTGGAGTGTCTATGGTTTTGCGAATGGCAGTCTGTAATTTAGAGTGGGTGTATCAAAGATTATATTAGGGTGTGAGGAGGTGCATCAGATTATCACGTGGATGATGTCATCAGTGATGTCATTTGAGATGTCATCAGTGATGTCACTGACCATGTCATGAGTGATGTAATATGTGACGTCATCAGCAGTGCATTGCGGGCGCGAGTTATAGTTAGCTGAACTAACTATAACGGGGAATTTCACGGGTTTTGTACGAGTGCAATATCCAAGTAACTATAACTGTCCCTAAAACCTATGGTTTTTTCAGTGAATTTCAAAGGTTTTTTAAATGCTAATTTGTAACTATAACGTGTCTGAAACCTATGGTTTTTTCAGTGAATTTCAAAGGTTTTTTAAATGCTAATTTGTAACTATAACGTGTCTGAAACCTATGGTTTTTTCTGTGAATTTCAAAGGTTTTTTAAATGCTAATTTCTAACTATAACGTGCCTGAAACCTACGTTTTTTTAGTGAATTTCAAAGGTTTTGTAAATGACAATTTTTAAATGTATTAATTGTTATATTAATTTTTTTCATACTGATTTAGTACATTTTTAGAAACAATTTTTTTTTACATATTTTATTTTTTAAATTACATTGTAATTACATTACATTACAAAAAATACTTTCTCTTAATGAATTACTTTAGTTTAAATACTTTTCAGATAGGCAATAGACTTTTAAGTACAGTAGTTACAGTTGTTGCAATGGGCAACACATTTTCAAACACAATGCAACATTCAGCTCAATGTGAATTTCTAGTTAAATGCAATTAGTTACTTTATGGATTACTTTTCTAACCACAGGACTGGATCCTAGATTCAGTCCTGGTACATCTCCTGTAAACAGTTGAGTAAAAGCGTTTTGGTTACAGTCGTGATTTTTAAGGAATATTATTGTATTTTAAAAGTTGACACTTAGAAACTTTTTCTCATAGAATCACCAATGTTATCCTATGGAAGGAAATTCACTTAGCAGGTAAAAACTGTTATCGTTACTTTTTCTTACTCAGTGTTGGATCCTGGATCCAGCACTGGTGCATCTCCTGTAAACAGTTGAAAGAATGCGTTTAAGTCATACAGGCGATTTTTAAGGAATATTTGTAGTTTGTGAAAATCAACACTTTGAAACTTTTTGCTGAAAACCAGTCAATGTTAGCCTATGAAGGAAATTCAAGTTACCGGTAAGTACGGTTAAAATTACTTTTCAGGACCAGTACTGGGCTGAAAGATGCAGCACTGAGGTCTCTCCTGATAACAGGTGAGTAAATCGGAATTCGTATTTCGGCTGATTTTAGAGGAATATTTTAAAGTTCCAAAACTCCACACTTAGAAGAATTTCCAAGTGAAACCAGTCAATGTTAGCCTATGGAAGGAAATTCAAGTTACTGGTAAGTACGGTTAAAATTACTTTTCAGGACCAGTACTGGGCTGAAAGATACAGCACTGAGGTCTCTCCTTATAACAGGTGAGTAAATCGGAATTCGTATTTCGGCTGATTTTAGAGGAATATTTGCACAATGGTGAAGGGAGGGGCGGGGCCTGAGGTGACATCTTTCAAACGCGCCCCGTGGCGCGTTTTAAGTTGGGGATTAAGTCCCCTTGAATCCTGAGGGTCCCTAGGGGCCAACTAGACCACCAGGAACCTCCAATATGCGCCAGGGGCTGCGTTGCAGAGACGTGTAGAGAGGCCACACCCCTTTTACACCTCTCTGCAACGCAGCTCTGTGGCGCATTCTGGATGTACCTGTTGGGCTAGTTGGCCCCCAGGGACCCTCCGGATTGAAGGGGATTTAATTCCCCATCTTAAAACGCGCCACGGGGCCTGTTTGCACACATGTTACCTGAAGCCCCGCCCCCTCCCTTCATCACTGTCCAAACGCGCCCCGTGGCGCTTTTTAATTTGGGGGATTAAGTTCCCTTTAATCCTGAGGGTCCCCGGAGTCCAACTAGCCCACCATATACCTCCAAAAAGCGCCACAGAGCTGCGTTGCAGAGAGGTGTAAAAAGGGGTGTGGCCTCTCTACACGTCTCTGCAAGGCAGCCCCCTGGCGCAAACTGAAGGTTCCTGGTGGGCTAGTTGGCCCCCAGGGACCCCCAGTATTCAAGGTGAATTTGTTCCCCCTCTGCAAATGCGCCAGGGGGCGCGTTTGCAGAGTGGTGAAGTAAGGGGGCGGGGCCTGCGGGCCCGATCGTGTTTTTTTTTTTTTTTTTGTCCCTGAAGGGGGGCTGTGTGGCCCCCCTTCCTTTTTCTGTTTTTGGGCCCTGGGGACCCCATCCCCCAGGGCCTTACCCCTTTTTTAATTACCCAAAAAAAAACGGGAAGGGGGCCGCGTGGCCCCCTTCCCTTGGCCTGTATTGGCCCCGGGGACCCCATCCCCCGGGGCATGGCCTCTTTATTTATTATTTTGAGGGGGCAGCGTGGCCCCCCTCCTCTGGCCATTTTAAGGCCCCGGGGACCCCGTCCCCGGGGCTGGCCTTTCTATTTTTAAATTTTTTTTTTTTTCTTTTTTGGGGAGGGGGCCGCGTGGCCCCCTCCCGAGCCACTACTTGCCCCGGGGACCCCATCCCCCGGGGCTGGCCCTCTCCGTTGGGGACTGTGGGGGGTCCCCAATCCCCCCACAGTCCCGCCGGCTCCCCGCGTCCCTTGGGAGCCGGCATTGCTTTCCACATGGGGAGCAGCTGACATGCTGCTCCCCATGTGGAAAGCAATCGCTTGGATATTGGAAGAGAGAGCAGGTTTCCCTGCCTCTCTTCCAATATCCAAAGCAGTTTGCTATGGCAAGACGGGAGCCGCGAGGCTCCCGTCCTGCCATAGCAAACTACAGTGTCCCGGGGTAGGCACCCCGGGACACTGCAGGAGCCGGCCCTGGGGGTGGTGGTCCCCAGGGCCATCAAGGGCTCCAGGAGGGGGCCGCGCGGCCCCCCTCCAATTCAGTTCAAAGCCCCGGGAGGTGGTGGTCCCCGGGGCTCTGGGGTCCGTAACGGACCCCCATATTTAAATGTTTAGTGCCCCGGGAGGTGGCGGTCCCGGGGCGTGTGGGGGCTGGAGCCCCCACACAGGTTGTCAATTTTAAAAAGCCCCGGGGAGGTGGTGGTCTCGGGGCTGCGGGAGGGCTCAGAGCCCTCCCGCACCATTTTTAAAAAAAGCCCCGGGGGTGGCGGTCCCCGGGGCTTGAGGGGCCCTTGAGGCCCCCACACATTAAATTATCCCCCACCATGCCCCCGGGACTTGGGCCACCCGGGGGCCAGCTAACATCGAGCGCGGGAGACCGCGCTCGATTTTTTTTCGGCAGGATTCGCGCACCCTGAGCGCATCCTGCTGATTTTTAAAAAAAAATTATTATTTTTGCCCAGGGGTCCTTGTGGGACCCCCTGAGCAAACCTAGGGGGTCAGGGTGTTTCTACCCTGCCCCCTTTGTGCGCTTTGCGCACTTGTTTCTGTCCCTCGGTTCTACCGAGGGACAAAATGGCTGCCAACATTTCCTGAATCGGAATGTTGACAGCCAATTAAAATGCAGCTCGTGATCGGGACGGTGCGCGCAGGGTGCGCTGAGGGTGCGCGTATCCTCCGTGCCCATAGATATCACTAACTTTTTACTTTTCATTTTCTCAGCAACTACTGAACGGATTTACACCATTTAACAAAAGGGTTCTTTCTGAACCAAGAACTACCTCTTTGCCAAATTTGGTGTAATTCCGTTCAGCAGTTCGGGCTGTAGCCGTGTCTAAAGTTTCCTATGGAAAAATGCATGGGGAAAACGCGTTTTGGGACCCCCTTTTTCTCGGCCCCCACTTGACGTATCACCCCGAGACTTTCAGGGTAGGAGCGGACCGGAGCGCCCCACGAAGTTTGAAAATTTCGCGAAGATACGTCAACCGGCAAGAGAGTTATTTCAAATATAATGTCGCGGATTTCCTATGGATAATAGGTTGTAACTATAACTATCTACTGGCGACCGCCAGTAGATAATATATATATATATATATATATATATATATATATATATATATATATATATATATATATATATATATATATATATATATATATTCACCAAACTCCTTCTCCACGTGTCAGTTTCACCGGGCACAAAGAAAGAGCGCGGACCTCATCAGTCTTCAATTTGCAATGTTTATTTGTGCTCCCCAAACAATGCTGCTGCCATGACGCATTTCGTCCCTCTAGGGGACTTGATCACATGACGCGCTGGTAGTTTAGGCAGTTATTTAAATACTGTTTGCAATTTTATCACATGACAACCTTCTTAAAGTGCACAGTGCTCATAAATAAATAAAGTTTAACGTATCCAAACTATCAAAATTGACAATATAGCTCCTGCATAAATGCTGTTTACACCGATTTTGTTTCTTGAATACATATATATATATATATATATATATATATATATATATATATATATATACATATAAAATTCTATAAATACATAAATATTACATTGAAAATCGGTTTTAAAACATATTTTAGTCATGACTCAAATGTTTATTGGAGGTTGGTACTGTTTATTGGTACCCTCTTCCCCTCATGTATATGATATATATTGTCGTTGTCTATGATTGGTTTCTAAAAATAAATAAAACGTGTTTGCACCCCTATCGTGATGTCTGCCTTAAACTATCTATTATAAAGTGAGAGAGAATAAAAAAAGTGAATAATGAAAATTTAAAACCTGAAATGTACTAAAAATTCTATTTAAGTGGTCTGGACAAAATGTTGACTTAAAATGTTAAAGGGGAAAACTGGTTGATTTGATCTATAGTTACTTTGAAGTTGTTTACTAGTATACTATATTAGACACATCATGTAAAAAGAGAGAGAGGGGACCCGAGTATCTATGTGTGATTCATTTACTCAACAGGTATTCAAAAATGGTTGCTGTATTTTAAAAATCATTTAGTAACTGTCTTTGAATTAATAAATATTTATTACAAATTTTTACTCGGAGAAGTTTGGTTAAATCTGACACACTTCATGCCTCTTTTGTCTAAGCTTGTGAATTCAGAAAATTAGACTGGCATGAAGTTCCTCAGTGGCATTCAATCCATTTGGCTGTTTAGTGTCGAGATTTAAGATGTATTGCATCTCTAATTTACGAAGGGCTTTCTCACGATCGCCTCTCTTTTGTTGACTGGAATACAGTCAATTAAATAATATTTGAGGTCTTTCGGATTGCCTTCATGTTTTTCACTAAAATGGCGTGCCACTGGGTATGTGGTGTCTTTATTTTTGATTGCTCGTATATGCTGGAGTACCCTTTTGTGACCCTGTAAAATAGTGCTACCGACATATTTTAATTTACATGGGCACTCCAGCACATACACCACATAGTCAGTTTTGCAGTTAAGCACTTTATCTATCCTCCTCTCAATATCTCCAAAAGGAGCCTTATAGCTCGTCATATTGACCCCGTGTTGGCATGCTTTACAGGTTTTGCATTTGTAAAAGCCAAATCTTTGAGACAACCATGTATTTTTGTTCACGGGGCCAAATGGATCATTTTTTACTAAGGCATCCTTCATGGATCTGCCCCTGCAATAAGTTATGGCAGGCCTTTTCGGGGCTGTGGGGCCAATTATTGGGTCCTGTTTAATTAGGTACCAATTTTTCTTTATGATTTTTCTTACAGCAACCTCCTGCTGATTTGTATTTTAAAATGAACCTAAAACTGCTGGTTTCTTTGGTTTCTTTCGTCTTTGATTTAGTTTTAAGAAGCATTGCCCTCGATTCTTGATTACTTTTTTTTAAGAGCTGCCTCTAGACATTTTTGACTGTAGCCCCTCTCTCTAAATCTTTTGATACACTCATTTTGAGCTAACTGGAGGTCCCTATCATTGCTGCAGATACGTTTAAGCCTCAGTAGCTCACCGTAGGGTATACTTTTTACCAGGTGTCCTGGATGGGCACTACTGGCATGTAATACGGCGTTGCCAGCTGTTGGCTTCCTGTGGAGTCTCGTTTCAATTTTATTATGTTTAACATAAACTTCCATGTCTAAAAAGGTCATCATATTATTACTGATACAGGCAGTAAAATTCAAATTTAGTTGATTCTTATTGATTCTTGCTATGAAACTTTCAGCTTGTTCCTGGGTGCCCTGCCACACCAGGAAGAGATCATCTATAAATCTCCACCACTCCCTTACATGTTGAACCATGGAATCTCTGTGTTCGACCATGAGGACCAGCTTCTCCCACCAGCCCATGTGAAGACATGTATATATGTATTTATTTCTAAACACTAACTACTAATCTCTTTATGAGATTAAAGTTCAAGATACACAGTATTAAACCGACAGTAAATAGCACAATATACAATGGGCCGCAGGGGGAGGGGGGGGCCAAACCATATATTAAGAAAGTGGTATAAGAACCACGACTTGACTAGACACAGTGCCTAGAGCACGTAGAATCGCTGGACCCCAAGGAACCACCCAAGGTAGTGACACAGGAGACCCACGGGGGACGTGTGCAGTGTGAGAACACAGCCGCGAGCGCCGTAGGATTCAATGCGGAAAGTCACGGTTGGAGTATTAAAGATAAAGGACACTTAGGAGAGGACTTTCTGCAAACCCCTTTAGACTTAAGGGGTTCTAGGGCCAACACCCACGTGAGCACCGGAGTACTCGAGTTGCCTCACCCAGGGAAGCCAAGTGCATGGGTGTCAAAGGGTGTCGGGAATCGTCGTCGTTTTCAATGGCGATCTGCTGCAAAGTGCTGCTGCCGTGAAGAAGAAAAGTGTCCGGGTGGATCCAAGCCTGGATCGAAGATGTGAAGAACCTGAAAGCAGAGGGGACAGAGTCTGGGTCACTAGCCAGTGACCAGGAGCGGGGCAATCGAATGCCCACCGATGTCGGGTGCTTCAGGTGCGAAGAGTTGAAGCTTGACTCTGCAGCCACGGGGTCCCGGAGACGTCGACGACGACCAGGAGACGGATGCGAGCTGTCCCACGAAGGATGTTGAGTGCTGGTGTGTCGGTGATCGGATTGACCACAAAAAGCCTTGGCAATAGCAACCCACGCAGGAAGAGAAAAGATGCTTCTGTGCGGACCAGCAGGGTCCTGGGGACTCCCCAAGCGATGGAGAGTCAGGGCACGTCTGGCGCAACCAGGGAAGCCCAATAAAAGTTAGAGTTGCCTTCTTGGGGACCCACAGGTCAACGGACCAGGGATCGCGAAGGGACCTCGAGAGGAATCGCAAAATGGCGGCCCACGGGACACTCGAGTGTAGGCCTGCAATCTTCGGTGCAATTACTGCTCGGGGTCAGGGCTACAAGTAACCCAAAGCTCAGCCTCAGGGGTCGCCGGAAAGCTGATGCTTCTGCAAATGGTTGCGGTGTCCAGGGGTTCGGGTTGTACGGTCTCCACGAGGGATACGGGCCTCAGACTTGCTGTGGGCACAGATCGACCTCGGAGACCTCGGAAAACCCACCTCCTGTGTGGCAATATTCTTCGGAGTCCGTAGGAGCATCGGAGATGCCAACCGGTCAGTTGCGTTAAAGGTGCCTGCCTTGCAGGGGAGTAACTCCTTTACTCCAAGGGAGATTCTTCAGTCATCCAGCGTAGTGTAGATCGTCGAAGTACTTGGTTTCTGGTAACAGAGTTTAGTCCAGGTGTAATCTAAAGTCCTGTAGTCAGGTTTTCCTACTTTATACCCAAGGAAGGGGTGGGACAAACTCTGGGGACCCACCTATGGGAGGGTCAGGAAAGAGGGGTGGCCGCACCCATTTCCTTTGTCCAGTTTCGCTCCAGAGCAGGGGCTGTGTGCCCCTGCAACCGGTTTGAGCTGGACTATGCACAGGGACACCAAATGTGCCCCCAGTGCAGACTTCAAAGCACTCGGAGTGCACCCACCCAGCCCCAATACACTAAAGCCTGTCTGGGAGGTGGTCACACCTCCCTGTGACAGGAAACCTATTGTCCAGGCCTCCCCTGCCGGAGTTTCGTCCAGCAGCAGGAGGGCAGACTCGTGTCTGTGGCTGCAGCATCCATTTTGTGATGCCAGGGTTCTGTTAAGCTGGTACCGGGTGTACCGGTGATGCCATGTTGCTCCCTCTAGAAGGGAGGAATCCTACCTCCCATCCTAGTACTGGGGTGGAGGTATGATTCCAAGGTGTTTGACACCAAACACAACAGTTTTCCATGCAGCCATTCTCAAGTTGGCATTTACCGCGGGGTTATAATGCACTTAAGAGTATATGGTCTGGCTGCATCACAAACGACCCCGGAAGGAAGATTCCGAAAGCTGCAGAGGGGCTCTGCTCATGCATGGGCACCCTCTCGCATGAAACCCAGCACCCTGCCTTCAGGATTGTTAAGGCCTGCCATAGGGGTGACTGATAGGTTTACATGTGCAGTGATATGGAGAGATCTAGGGAACCTATATCTCAGTAAGGGGTGCATATACCACCTTACACAGGCTGCTGTAGCAGACCTGTTTTGTCATTTTAAAAGGCTTCCCAGGGGTGGCACAATACATGCTGCAGCCCCTGGTAGGCCTCTGGGGTACCTATGCCCTGGGTACATAGTATACCATATACTAGGGACTCACAAGGGTACCCCAGAATCCAATCTGGAGTGTACCTAAAGTACATACAGTCAATTTAGAGTAGAAAGCAGATAGACTGGGGACCTGATTAGCAGGGCCTCAGTCTGGCTAAGTCGAAAAACAGGGATACATCAGCAAACCATAAGAGGCAAATCCTACTCTCCTACACAAACCCCCCTCCCCCCAAACGCAAGGACATTAAACTAACCTTGACCAGTTGAGTCTTCATGTTCTAAGTGGAAATATCTGGAGAGTCCATCTGCATTGGCATGGTTACTCCCAGGTCTATGTTCCACTGTATAGTCCATCCCCTGTAGGGAAATGGACCACCTCAAAAGTTTGGGGTTTTCACCCTTCATCTGTTTTAGCCATAAGAGGGGCTTGTGGTCTGTCTGAACAATGAAGTGAGTGCCAAACAAGTATGGCCTCAGCTTCTTCAAGGCCCAAACCACTTCAAAGGCCTCCTTCTCAATGGCTGACCAACGTTTCTCTCTGGGGGTCAACCTTCTGCTAATAAAAGCTACTGGCTGATCCTGACCATCATTCAATTGTGATAACACAGCCCCTACCCCCAACTCAGATGCATCTGTTTGGACAATGAATTGCTTGGAGTAATCAGGACTTTGCAGAATGGGAGCAGTGCACATGGCCTGCTTCAGGTCATCAAATGCCTTCTGACAGCTAACTGTCCACTGAACTTTCTTTGGCATTCTTTTAGAAGTTGTCATTCAAAGGGTTCACTATGGATCCATAACCTTTGACAAATCTTCTATAGTACCCAGTCAGGCCCAAGAAAGCTCTGACCTGAGTCTGGGTAGTGGGAGCAACCCAGTCCATTATGGTCTGGATTTTGCTCTGCAATGGTTGAACCTGGCCTCCACCCACAAGGTGGCCCAGGTATACAACTTGGCTCTGCCCTATCTGGCACTTGATGGTGGCCTTGATAGTGAGGCCTAAAACATTTCTCAGGTGGACCAGGTGATCCTCCCAGGTGGAGCTAAAGACAGCAATATCATCTAGATAGGCTGCACTATAGGCTTCTAGGCCTGTAAGGACTTTGTTCACCAACCTTTGATAAGTGGCAGGTGCATTTTTCAAACCAAAGGGCATCACCACAAATTGGTAGTGCCCACTAGGGCTAGAAAATGCTGTTTTGGCTTTTGCATCCTCAGCTAGTCTGATTTGCCAGTAGCCAGCTGTCAGGTCAAATGTGCTGAGAAACTTGGCTGAGGCCAAAGTGTCTATGAGCTCATCTGCCCTAGGGATTGGATGGGCATCAGTCCTAGTGACTGCATTGAGACCTTTGTAGTCTACACAAAACCTAATCTCTCTCTTACCACCCTGGGTGTGAGGCTTGGGCACTAAGACTACTGGACTAGCCCAAGGGCTATCTGAGGGTTCAATCACTCCCAAATCCAACATCTTCTGGACTTCAGTCCTTATGCAGTCCCTGACATGGTCAGGTTGCCTGTAAATCTTATTTTTAACAGGCAGACTGTCCCCAGTGTCCACTTCATGAGTGCACCAGGTAGTCTGACTTGGAGTCAGAGAGAACATATGTCTGAACTGATTGAGAACTTTTCTGCAATCAGTTTGCTGCAGGTCAGTGAGGCTGCCTGCCAAGGCTACACCATCTACTGATCCATCATCAGGGTGTGGATCACTCTCTTCCTCCTGTCCCTCATCAGTAGCCATGAGCAAGCCCATGTCTGCCCTGTCAACATATGGTTTCAGTCTGTTGACATGGAGCACCCTGTGGGGGCTCCTGGGAGTTCCAAGGTCCACCAGGTAGGTAACCTCTCCCTTCTGTTCAACAATGGTATGGGGCCACTCCACTTGTCTTGGAGGGCTGCTGGGGCCACAGGCTCCAACACCCATACTTTCTGTCCTGGCTGATAAACAGTCAACACAGCCTTTTGGTCATGCCAGGCCTTTTGTAATTCCTGGCTTGCCTCAAGGTTTTTAGTTGCCTTCTTCATGTACTCAGCCATCCGGGAGCAGAGACCAAGTACATAGTCCACAATATCCTGTTTAGGGGGGTTTGAGAGGTAACTCCCATCCCTCCTTCACTAGACACAATGGACCCCTAACTGGATGTCCAAACAGAAGCTCAAATGGGCTGTAACCAACCCCTTCTGTGGAACCTCTCTGTAGGCAAAGAGAAGGCAGGGCAAAAGTATGTCCCATCTGCGCCTAAGCTTTTCTGGGAGACCTTTAATCATGCCCTTCAAGGTTTTGTTGAACCTTTCAACTAAACCATTGCATTGTGGGTGATAAGGGGTGGTAAAGTTATAATTTACTCCACACTCCTTCCACATAGCAGTCAAGTAACTAGACATGAAGTTTGCATCTCTGTCTGATACTACCTCCTTAGGAAAACCCACCCTGGAAAAGATTCCACAGGGGCTGTGGTGGTCCTGAGGGGAGTTGCTTCTGGGTACCTAGTGGCATGGTCCACCACCACCAGGATAAATCTGTGCCCAGATGCGGTTTGAGGATCTAGGGGACCAACAATGTCAATCCCTACTCTCTCAAAGGGAACCCCCACCACAGGTAGTGGTATCAGGGGGGCCTTTGTAGTGCTACCTGCCTTACCACTGGCTTGACAGGTAACACAGGAGCGACAAAACTCCTTGGTGTCTTCAGACATATGAGGGACAATTCTGTCCCAAGTCTTGTTTTGGCCTAGGTGACCTGCCAATGGGATATCATGTGCTAGGGTCAATAGGAAGCTCCTAAACTTCAGAGGTATAACCAACCTCCTGGTGGCTCCAGGCTTGGGGTCTCTACACTCTGAGTAAAGGAGTCCATCATCCCAATAGATCCTATGGGTACCACTAGCACTCCCAGCAGCCTCAGCAGCAGCTTGCTGTCTGAGGGGTTCAAGAGAGGGGCAGCTCAGTTGCTCCTGGCTCAGATCTGCCCTGGAAGGGCCCCCTGTCCCCAAGAATTCAACCTGATCAGGTTCAAGCTCCTCTGGGGCAGTTCCTTCTTCAGGACTGAGATCATCTCCCTCAAGAGACTGATCTGCATTCTGAGGCAGGGGGGGAAGACACTGCCTTAACCCTACTGCTCCTCCTCTTGGGAGGCACCTGGTCCATTCTTCCAGAATCCAGGGCCTGTTCAGTTTTAGACATTTTTGCCCAACATTTCTGCATGGCTCCTGAGTTAAACTTCAGCCCAAGCTGAACTTTCCAAATCATTTCCAAGTAAGCATTCAACAGGGAGGTCTACACTTACCACAACCTTCTTGGGGCCAGTTACCCCTCCCCAGGAGAAATTAACAACTGCCAGGGAATGGTCTGTCCTGACATTGCTAGCATTGGTCACTTGGTACATTTCACCAAGTATGATCTGCTCAGGGACTACAAGATCTTTTGTCACCATTGTGACACTTGCTCCTGTGTCCCTCAATGCCAAAGCCTCTCTTCCATTAATTAAGGGCTGCTGTCTGTATTTGCCCAGATTACTGGGACTCACATAGGAGGACATATCCATGCCTCCATCACAGATCAGTACAGCCTGAGTTGGAACTCTGACTAGGCCAGAGTCCATCTCAGATCTCAGGGTCAACCCTACTACACCCTTATTTGGAACACCACCACTTGGAGCTGAACTAGGGGGAACAGTTGCCTTCGGGGCAATGGTGGCTGGAGTTGAGTCTTTGGTCTTGGTACAATCACTAGTCCAATGGGTTTTCTGCTTACAGATTTTACACCATGGTTTCTTTTGGCCTTTTCCTTTGTTAGATTGGGACTCCCCACCAGATGCAGATTTTTGGGGCCCTTGTGAAGACTTCTGGTTTTTACCCTTCTCCCCACCCTTATCAGAGTTCTTAGAATCTTGCTTCTTAGTCACCACCTTGGTTCTGAACCTTCTGCCTCACCCTGGTTCTGACCCACCTGTCTGCCTTCTGACCCAATTCTTGGGGAGAGGTCAGATCAGAGTCCACCAGGTACTGATGCAACAGTTGATTTTGACAGTTATTAAGGATCTGCTCTCATGATTAAATTATACAATCCTTTGAAATCACACACCTTACTGCCAAGTAACCAGCCTTCCAGAGCCTTAGTAGCACAATCAAAGTCAACCCAGTCCTGAGTCTGTGCCTTTTGGGTATCTCTGAACTTTAACCTGTATTGTTCAGTGGTTAGGCCAAACTCTTCAATCAGAGCACTCTTCAGGACTTTGTAATTGTCAGCATCATCTTCTCTTACAGTGAGGAGCTTGTCTCTACCTTTGTCTGCAAAGGAGAGCCACAAGATTGCTGCCCACTGCTCCCGAGGGACCCTCTGTAACTTACAGGCCCTCTCCAGTGCAGTTATCCATTTGTGGATGTCATCCCCACTCTGGTAGGGAGGGACAATCTTGTTCAGGTTCCTATGGTCATGAGTATGATCTCTACCTCTAGGGACACTGCTGCTGCCACCATGGGACCCTAGTCCCAATTTCTGTGAAGCTTTCTGAAGCTCCAGGGATTCCCTGTCTAAGGCCAATTGCTCTCTCTTGATTCTGAGCTTAGCTCTCTCAAACTCAAGCAGTTGGCACTTCTTCTCATAAGAGGATGCCCTTTTATGAGAAGCAGAGGACCCTATAGAAGTACCAGAATGATTAGATTCCTGAGAAGGAGATCTTGATCTTCTTGGTAGACTATTAACCCTTCCAGGTGGGGTAAAGAGAACCCCACTGGGGTCTCCTTCCTCACCTTCAGGAAGAATTGGATTTTCCAGGTGGGAATCATTTTGATCCCCCTGGCCAGCATCAGAGTCTGGGTCATAGTAGTTTTCACTACCTGGCCTTTCCTCTTCTACTGCCCCACCCAACTTGCCTGCCTCATCAGACCCTGGGGTCTTTCTGAGGTCATCTAACAGCAAAGCCTCTATGAGGCGCTGAGTGCTTGCATGTCTCCCTGTTTTCAGTCTCCTAGAGGTACACATTTCTCAATTCCTGGAATGTGAGATTGTCATACCTAGTGGGCAAGGAGTCACTGACTTCAGGCCTTGAAGACATTCTAGTGTGGTGTGGTGTATGCACCTCACAAAATGGGGTTGTCCAAGTGCACACCTGCTTCTGTAGATTTCACAGTTATCCATTTTAAACTTGTTTGCGTGCAGCCCGTGTCGTGGTCTGCCCAAAAGCCACGTGTAGTTAATTGCAACGCTATTAGAGGTGAAGTAACACTCCTTCTTCCGGACGCACAGCGTTAGGTCAATACAAACGATTCCACTAAATTATCCACGTTCAATGAAGTTTTATTTCATATCTTTCACAATTTCCTTTGTACTCATTTTGTCAGGTCACATGAGAGACACAATATATTTTTCAATTCTAATGCGGCAGATATGCCAATCCAGGCCTTTTTCTGAAGCAAGAACAATACATTTATCATCCTCTGTAGAAAGTGTCATTCCCAATGCATTTCGGACTTATGGTAGTCCTTCGTCAGGGGTTCACTACAAATTAAACAACACCAACATTAAATTGTATGTTCATATATTCATGCATTCAGTGCAATCCATATTACATCTCACTATTCGTGCCTTTCTGTAACAGTCCCCACTTAATTGACGTTTTCCCTCTACTAACGTAACTGCACGCTATCAACAAAGTGCCCAAACAAGCTTCTACTCCACTGGATAAACATTCCCTAATTCACCTTCACCTCTTTAACCTCACCCAATGAATGGAACATTGTGTTGTACATTAATTAGAATTGAAAAATATATTGTGTCTCTCATGTGACCTGACGAAATGAGTACAAAGGAAATTGTGAAAGATGTGAAATAAAACTTCATTGAACGTGGATAATTTAGTGGAATCGTTTGTATTGACCTAACGCTGTGCGTCCGGAACAAGGAGTGTTACTTCACCCCTAATGGCGGTGGTGTATGCACCTACCTACTCTAGTGGGTACTGAAACTCTCTTGAGTTGTAGAAAGGGTGTGCTAAGCCCTTGACACACAACTCTAAGTTCAGTAGAACTTACTGTATACTAAACTTGATTTATATGTACCTATAGTGGTTTTCAGTTAGTCACTTCAAAGATATTATCTGGTAAAGCAATAGCAAGCTTGAATCCAACCGCTGCACACCAATGTGAGAAGTTGGCCTGGCATATGCTGTCCACTAGTTATAGTGGGCACCTTGCACCAGTCCAAACGACCCTTATTGATGATAGGTTTAAAGACAACCTTTATTGAAAGCTATCCTAGTGGTAGCTATGGAGAGCAGCCTTCAGGCTAAGTCTTGGAGTGTAAAGCAGCTTGGTTTACCAGATTATAACCTCTTGAATAACTAAATGAAAAGAGAACCACACGAGGTGTGTATGTGTATATATATGTATGTGTATATATATATATATATATATATATATATATATATATATAATATATGTATTTATTTCTAAACACTAACTACTAATCTCTTTATGAGATTAGAGTTCAAGATACACAATATCACAGTATTAAAACGACAGTAAATAGCACAATATACAATGGGCCCTAGGGGGAGACCAAACCATATATTAAGAAAGTGGTATAAGAACCACGACTTGACTAGACACAGTGCCTAGAGCACGTAGAATCGCTGGGACCCCAAGGAACCACCCAAGGTAGTGACACAGGAGACACAGGAGACCCACTGGGGACGTGTGTAGTGTGAGAACACAGCCGCGAGCGCCGTAGGATTCAATGCGGAAAGTCGCGGTTGGAGTTTTAAAGATAAAGGACACTTAGGAGAGGACTTTCTGCAAACCCCTTTAGACTTAAGGTGTTCTAGGGCCAACACCCACATGAGCACCAGATGTACTCGAGTTACCTCACCCAGGGAAGCGGGGTGCATAGGTGTCAAAGGGTGTCGGGAATCGTTGTCGTTTTCAATGGCGATCTGCTGCAAAGTGCTGCTGCCGTGAAGAAGAAAAGTGTCCGGGTGGATCCAAGCCTGGATCGAAGAAGTGAAGAACCTGAAAGCAGAGGGGACAGAGTCTGGGTCACTAGCCAGTGACCAGAAGCGGGGCAATCGAATGCCCACCGATGTCGGGTGCTTCAGGTGCGAAGAGGTGAAGCTTGACTCTGCAGCCACGGGGTCCCGGAGACGACGACCAGGAGCCGGATTCGAGCTGTCCCACGAAGGATGTCGAGTGCTGGGGTGTCGGTGATCGGATTGACCACAACAAGCCTTGGGAACAGCAACCCACGCAGGAAGAGAAAAGATGCTTCTGTGCGGAGCAGCAAGGTCCTGGGGACTCCGCAAGCGATGGAGAGTCAGGGCACGTCTGGCGCAACCAGGGAAGCCCAAGGAAGCCCAATAAAAGTTAGAGTTGCCTTCTTGGGGACCCACAGGTCAACTGACCAGGGATCGTGAAGGGACTTCGAGAGGAATCACAAAATGGCGGCCCACGGGACACTCGTTGAGTGTAGGCCTGCAATCTTCGGTGCAATTACTGCTCGAGGTCAGGGCTACAGGTAACCCAAAGCTCAGCCTCCGGGGTCGCCGGAAAGCTGATGCTTCTGCAAATGGTCGCGGTGTCCAGGGGTTCGGGTTGCACGGTCTCCACGAGGGATACGGGCCTCAGACTTGCTGTGGGCACAGATCGACCTCGGAGACCTCGGAAAACCCACCTCCTGTGTGGCAATATTCTTCGGAGTCTGCAGGAGCATCGGAGATGCCAACCGGTCAGTTGCGTTAAAGGTGCCTGCCTTGCAGGGGGAGTAACTGCTTTACTCCAAGGGAGATTCTTCAGTCATCCAGCGTAGTGTAGATCGTCAAAGTACTTGGTTTCTGGTAACAGAGTTTAGTCCAGGTGTAATCTAAAGTCCTGTAGTCAGGGTTTCCTACTTTATACCCAAGGAAGGGGTGGGACAAACTCTGGGGACCCACCTATGGGAGGGTCAGGAAAGAGGGGTGGCTACACCCATTTCCTTTGTCCAGTTTCGCTCCAGAGCAGGGGCTGTGTGCCCCTGCAACCGGTTTGAGCTGGACTATGCACAGGGACACCAAATGTGCCCCCAGTGCAGACTTCAAAGCACTCGGAGTGCACCCACCCAGCCCCAATACACTAAAGCCTGTCTGGGAGGTGGTCACACCTCCCTGTGACAGGAAACCTATTGTCCAGGCCTCCCCTGCCGGAGTTTCGTCCAGCAGCAGGAGGGCAGACTCGTGTCTGTGCCTGCAGCATCCATTTTGTGATGCCAGGGTTCTTTTAAGCTGGTACTGGGTGTACCGGTGATGCCATGTTGCTCCCTCTAGAAGGGAGGAATCATACCTCCCACCCCAGTACTGGGGTGGGAGGTATGATTCCAAGGTGTTTGACACCAAACACGACAGTTTTCCATGCAGCCATTCTCAAGTTGGCATTTACCGCGGGGTTATAATGCACTTAAGAGTATATGGTCTGGCTGCATCACAAACGACCCCGGAATGAAGATTCCGAAAGCTGCAGAGGGGCTCTGCTCATGCATGGGCACCCTCTCACATGAAACCCAGCACCCTGCCTTCAGGATTGTTAAGGCCTGCCGTAGGGGTGACTGATAGGTTTACATGTGCAGTGATATGGAGAGATATAGGGAACCTATATCTCAGTAAGGGGTGCATATACCACCTTACACAGGCTGCTGTAGCAGACCTGTTGTGTCATTTTAAAAGGCTTCCCAGGGGTGGCACAATACATGCTGCAGCCCCTGGTAGGCCTCTGGGGTACCTATGCCCTGGGTACATAGTATACCATATACTAGGGACTCACAAGGGTACCCCAGAATCCAATCTGGAGTGTACCTAAAGTACATACAGTCAATTTAGAGTAGAAAGCAGATAGACTGGGGTCCTGATTAGCAGGGCCTCAGTCTGGCTAAGTCGAAAAACAGTGAAACATCAGCAAAAAGTGGGGGTAACTATAAGAAGCAGATCCTACTCTCCTACACTTTTATTTTCTCTTCCGCCGCTTTGGGTGAAGGGGCGGGGGCTGGGTAGGAGTGGTAGCACCCTCCTAAGTGCAAAATGACTGCTTGGCCGGCCCTCTCGGGCTGCCTAAAACAGTCTTGCGCATTACGCATGTTCTCCAACCAGGCTACATTACAGCCTGCTTGGAGAAAATGCCCAGGCTCCCAGTCAGCGTCTGAGTGCCGAAACACGGCATGCAGACTAATCACAACGCTGCTAAGGCAGTGTAGTGATTGGCTGACTGGGAGCCTGGGTGTGCTTCCTGTTCAGGTCATCGAGGGAGGAGAGACGCGGCGAAAAGGTACGTTTTTTAAAATTTTATTTTTTTGCTGCCTGCTCCCCCCCCCGTACTCCCCCACCCCATCCCTGCCCCCGCCCCCCTATCTCCGATCCGCGGTGGCCGCCGCCGCTGCCTGAGAAGTGCTGGTAATCTCTCATTAAATGTATTGCAGCTGTGCTGAGAAGTGCATGTCCTCTCCTTTTAACTTTCATGAAGAGCAGGTGCTCAGTACCTTGTGCCCACTTAAAGTGCTGCATACATGGCATAATATGTGTAACTAGTCTAATCTGGTTTCTTTTCTTGTAACTCACTTTAATGCAAGCTGGCAAGTTTGCGGTATAGATAACTGCAAAAAAAAGTGTGCATCATTAATGAGTGACACATTTTTAAACTTAGACCCAGATTTACAATGGTGTCATGCAACGCAGTGCAGCACTCAAAGGTACGACACTGCATTGCGTGACAGGGAAACAGCAGGAGAGCGCCTACTCTACAGAGACATGGCCCTCTTCTCATTCTCTAGAGTTGGTGCAAAATGTTGCTGCTGAGCTCCATGCACACACCTTTGTGCCATAGTGCAAGGGTGTGTACGTGAGTCTAGCATAGGTTTTGTACTGGACGGGAACCCTTCCAGTACAAAATACTATGATTAGACAAGTTTTATAACTTTTCCTACTTTGTATGTGTGCTGTACAGTGCAGCACACATGCAAAGTCAGAAAAGAAAGGAGAAATGAAAACATTACTCCTTTTAACACCTGCTTTCTAGCCGCGTTATTTTTGGGTGCAAAACCCTGTTTACTAATGTTAGAAGATAGGTTTTTGCGCCCAAAAGCGTAGGTGGTTGCATGGGAATGCCCATGTACCACACATGTAACGCTCCCTTGGCGGTAAGAAGTGCAAAGCAGCGCTGTGCACTGGTTTACGTTATTTTTCCTTACATCATCGTAATTCTTTATTTGGCTGTACAGCCATAAAAGCACATAAAACATCACTGTGTAAAATGCATAAAATCAATGAGATACAGGTACAATAAAAATAGTTAAAACTATAAAATTAATGCAATGTACAGATCCCATGCAATAATCCATAAGAGTACCTAGTACCCTGCTACATCAATAGCGACCCACAATCAATACCTATTGTAAGTCCGGTCTAAAGATCAGTACTGTCACACAAATCTAATGAGAAGAGGTAGACCGCAGGCACAACACTTCACAGGTGATCCTTTTTTGCCTTAGGCTCCACATATACAACAGGAAGAGTGAACCAGCGAATACAATTGTATGTCTGACATTGCTTCTCAGGATCCTCATCTCTGCTCTGTAGTCTCTAATTTCCATGTTACGACATACTGCGAGAATCTACTTCCTTGTCATAACAGAAGAAAGTGGCAAGGTCCCTACTTGGAATTTTATATGTGTCGGGTCTGAAGTCCAATCCACGTGAGATTCCACAGGAGCAAAGAAATTAGTTCCCCCCCACCTTTAGACAACAACTCCCGGAGGAGGTATAGTAACTCACTCACAAGACGCTGCTAACCAAAAGTAAGGGGAATAACGCATAGAGTGACCACCACTCTTTCCCCAAAGATGACACCAGGTAGTGTGGTAGTGGGGAGCTGGTTCCACAGAGAAGCTAAACCATAAAGAGATAACAAATAAGACTGGCTTTACTCCTCAAGAACTAAACAGCAGTCAAGAACATTAATGCATGTCACTTCCCAACATATGCAGTTCACTTACCAGTGAGAGAGTCCCAGGATATTCTGAAATTTCTCAGCGTCCTATGAGCGCATAACCCAGGCCCAACCGATGAAAGACCAGGAAGTGCAGGTAAGGGAATACTGAGAAAAGGAACTACTAAGGGACGACAAACACAACCACTCACTTCCACAACCATTCAAGGTCACGTTGGGTTATTCAAAAGAGGGAGAGTCCACTAGTTTGTTAAGGGGAGCGGGGATTCAAAGAATTACTGACCGGCTCCGTAGGGAAAGGAGCGGATCAGCGGCGCTCACGCTTTCACGAAAGCGGGAGAGGAAAAGATGGCGTGGCGCGCTGGCCGGCTCTGTAGGGAGAGGAGCGGATCAGCGGCGTACACGCTTTCACGAAAGCGGGACAGGAAAAGATGGTGTGGCGCGCTGGCCGGCTCTGTAGGGAGAGGAGCGGATCAGCGGCGTACACGCTTTCACGAAAGCGGGACAGGAAAAGATGGCGTGGCGCGCTGGCCGGCTCCGTAGGGAGAGGAGCGGATCAGCGGCGCACACGCTTCTCGAAGGCGGGTCGGCAATAGATGGCGAGGCGCGCTGGCCGGCTCCGTGGGGAGAGGAGCGGATCAGCGGCGCACACGCTTTCCCGAAGGCAGGTCAGCAATGGAAGGCGTGGCGCGCTGGCCGGCTCCGTGGGGAGAGGGAGCGGATCAGCGGGGCACACGCTCGTCAGGGAAGGAACAGAACTTCTAGGGGGTAGCAGAAGTAGATAAGGTAACTCGGGATAGGAGAGTTCAAGCCGGATACCAGGATTCAATCCAGAGAGCAAGTACTCAAATCTGAGCTCGAAGGGGCGTGGTCACTAGTTAGGGATAGTAAGTCAAGCATTGGCAACTGGGTGAGACGGCCTCTTATAGCAGTTAGGGGTCATCACAAAAGAACTCACTCTGTGAACTAACGAGGGAAGTACACATGCATCAAGGTACCGACATTTCTCCTACAAGGTCATCTGCTGCCGAAATCCTAACAGTTCTCCCACCCAAAGGCCTATTCCCGGGGCGAGGTTTTGAAGGATGGAGTGCATGGAATCTGCGAATCAAAACAGGGGCATGAATATTTTCAGCTGGTTCCCAGGACCTATCCTCTGGGGCATAGCCTACCCAATCAATGAGATACTGTATTTTACCTCTGTGTTTGCGGGAATCTAAAATCCTGTTCACTTCATATTCCTCTTCACCCTCTATGATTATTGGGGGAGGTGGTTTCTCAGGGACTAGAGGGGGTATGTATCTTTTGACTAAGGAGCAGTGAAATACAGGGTGTATTTGCATGTCGTCTGGCAACTGCAGGTGTACTGTAACAGGTGTTATTACTCTCTTTACCAGATAAGGACCTATGTATCTAGGTTGTAATTTTTTAGAGCCTCTCAATCTCAGATTTCTAGTTGATAACCACACCTTGTCTCCTACTTGATAAGCAGGTTCAGGACGTCTGTGTTTATCAGCCTGTAGTTTCATGGCTTCCTTGGCTCGTTGTAATTCTTTTTTTGCGTTGTCCCAGTTGGACAAAAGAACTTCGTGATGATCTTTAAGAGCAGGGATGCTCTCTAATTCTGAGGGAAGAGAAATAGGCAGGAATTTAGGGTGTTGTGCTAGTGTAAAAAGAAAGGAGACACACCAGTAGAAGAATGTGTGGAATTGTTATAGGCAAATTCAGCCATAGGGAGAGCTCGGGACCAGTCACTTGTGATTGTGGCTAACAGACAACGTAAATACTGTTCTAAAGTCTGGTTCGTTCTTTCGGTTTGACCATCGGTTTGGGGATGATAAGCTGTGGAGAGTCTGTGATCTATACCCAGTGTCTTACACATGCCTTGCCAAAATTTGGATACAAATTGGGCGCCTCTGTCTGAAATGATTATCGAAGGAAGACCATGTAATCTGATTACATGTTCTAGAAAAATATGCACTAATTCTTTGGATGAGGGTAAGTTTTTTTAGAGGGACAAAATGGGCCATCTTGGTTAACATATCTACCACTACAAAGATGGTATTGTATCCCTGACTTCTCGGGAGATCTGTAATGAAATCCATGCTAATGGAATGCCAGGGGGAAGGGGGAATGGCAGTGGTTCTCAATAACCCGGCCGGAGCACAATGGGAGGCTTTTTGTCGAGCACAGGTGGAACATGAATTGACAAAGGCTATAACATCTTTGGCCATTTCTTCCCACCAAAACCATCTCTGACAGATCTTGAGGGTTTTGCTACTCCCTGGATGTCCGGCCAGTGAGCTATTGTGGCACCAGAGCAATAGTTGTTTTTGCAATGCAACAGTTGGTATGTATAATTTGTTTTCGTGATAATACAGCTGGTCTCTGATCTGATTCAGGGGATCTTTTTCCCATTCTTCAGAAGGGATGGTACGGTAGTATTCTTTTAGTTTGTCTATAAACCCCAAGGGAGTGACTTCCCCATGGCATTCTACCCCTATAATCTTTTTGTCAGAAAAAGGGGGATAACATTCAGGAGAGGCAACTTTCTCTGGACCAAGTCGAGAGAGTGCATCTGCCTTGCCATGTTGAGATCCAGGGCGATAGGTGATAACGAAATCATACTCACTAAAGAATGAAACCCATCTCATTTGACGGGGAGTGAGTGCTCGTGCTGACCGAAAATATTGGAGGTTTCTATGATCAGAGTAGATGGTAACTATATGTGGGGATCCTAACAAATAGTGTCTCCACTCCTGGAAGGCAAGCTTGATGGCCAATAGTTCACGTTCTCCAATTGTGTAGTTCTGTTCAGCAGGCAATAGGGTTTTAGAATAGTAAGCAACAGGATGCAAGCGTCCTGTGTTAGTATCTCTCTGCGAGAGAACTCCTCCCACCGCATACTGAGAAGCGTCTGCTTCAACGTAATAAGGTTGCGTATTATCAGCATGTTTGATGACAGGAGCAGTAGTGAATCGTTCCTTTAAAATGCAGAAGGCTCGTTCTGCTTCTTTATTCCATTCAAACTGTACTCCTTTCCGCAGAAGTCGAGTAATGGGTGTTAATAATTCAGAAAAGTGATCTATAAATCTGCGGTAAAAATTGGCAAAGCCTATAAAAGATTGCACCTCTTTACTGTACAGGGACTAGACCAGTTAACCAAGGCTTCTATCTTTTGGGGTCCATATGTACGCCTTCAGGAGATATCACAAATCCTAGAAACTCCACTCTGGTGGTATGGAAGGTGCTCTTGTCAAGTTTGGCGAATAATTGGTTTTCCTTCAATGTTTTCAAGATTTTCGTAACGTGGATAATATGATCTTGTTCTGTTTGTGAATAAATCAGGATATCGTCGATATAGACGATCACGAAGACATCAAGGTATTCTCTTAATATTTCGTTAACAAAAAATTGAAATGCCGCTGGAGCATTACAAAGACCAAACGGCATCACGCAGTACTCAAATAACCCAAATTTGGTACGGAATGCTGTTTTCCATTCATCTCCATGTTTAATACGAATGAGATGGTAGGCTCCTCTAAGATCTATTTTGGTAAAGATCTTAGCTCCTCGTACCTGATCCAAAAGAACTGAAATAAGTGGTAGGGGATATTTATTCTTTATGGTGACTTTGTTAAGGGCGCGATAATCCAAACACGCTCGAAGACCCCTTCTCGCTTTGGAATAAAAAAGATGGGTGAGGACACTGGAGATGTGGAGTGACGTATGAACCCTTTTTCCAGCATTTCTTCGATGTATTTCTGCAAGTATTCAGTTTCAGGTGCGGTTAGGGCATAAATACGACTAACCGGCAAGGTTGCTCCGGGTACTAAATCAATGCGACAATCATAGCTTCTGTGCGGAGGTAAGGCAGAGGCTTTAACTTCGTCAAAGACAGTTAGGTATTCCTCATAGTGCGCCGGAAGGTCAGGAACTGTGGACATTATATGTACCGCACAGCAAAGCGAACTGTTCCATTCACTTGCTTCTTGGTAACAGTTTATCATGCAATGATGAGATTTTAGTGTCACTGTTCGAGTCACCCAGTCTATTTGGGGATTGTGGACTTGTAGCCAGGGAACCCCCAGGATAGCGCCGAAATTGGGGGTGTCTATTAGATCAAAGACTATAGATTCTGAATGTCCGTTATTACACACCATTACAATCGGGAGAGTCTGATAGGTAATCAATCCAGATGATAACTCAGACCCATCTACCGCTCTCACCGGTTCAGGATGAGGTTTCAATAAGAAAGGGATTCCGACATCTCGGGCCAACTGAATATCAAGAAAATTCCCTGTGGCCCCTGAGTCCAATAATATAGACATGTTCTTTCGACATTGAGGAGATATCACCAAAGTAATGGACAAGGTAAAATGTCTTGGTACTAGGGGAAAGATTTTCTTAGTGGTAGAGACCTTAGAAAAGACAACACTTGAAGAATTGGTCTCTGCTTTCTTCAAGTCTTCTAGTTTTCCTCCATATAAGTAGGAATATGACTACTTGCGATTTTCTTAGCAACTGAACGAGGTCTGATTGGACACTCACGAGCATAATGTCCTCCTTTCCCGCAATATAAACAGAGATTGTTCTTTCTCCTCTTGTCTTTTTCTTCTGCAGACAGCGGACTCCTCAGTCCTCCAATCTGCATAGGCTCAGCAACGTCTTTAATGTCTTTTGATTCTTTCTTTTCAGGTCTTAACATCATATATCTAGAAGGAGTAAGACGTGATTTTTCCCCTTTCCTTTCATGGAGTCTATGATCCAACTTGACCGTCATATCTATGAAGGCAGAGCAGTCATCGGGAGGATCTACTATTTGAGACAACAAATCTTTAAGTTCATCGTTTAACCCTCGATAAAACAGAGAGGTTCTTTTTCCTCAGGCCAATGCGTCTCTGCTACCAGCCTATTAAAGTTAGTTATATACGTAAGTAGGTCCTTGGATCCTTGCCTAAGATTGAGAAGAGCATTATCGCTGGCCTGCATAAAGGTATGTTTCGAAAAAGACTCTTCATCTTATCCTGAAATAGCATAAAGTCATATAATAATGGATCGTTGTTTTCTACCAATGGAACAGCCCAATCTGCAGCATTGCCTGCTAAATAAGATATAACAAAGGCTACTTTAGCAGCGTCATCTGGAAACGATGCCGCCTTACACAGGAACTGTAGCTGACATTGGTTCATGAAGACGCTAAATCTAGCACTGTCTCCGTTGAACCTCTCTGGCATAGCTAGTGGAACTGGGCTGGGAGTATGAACAGTAAAGTGAACAGGAGGTATGTTGCTATCTACCCTTGTGGAGGAATTGGGACTATGGGACGGAACTGAAAAATGCGCAGGCTGAATGTAACTTTTCCGGGTCTTTGGAAGGGTACCAGGGTTCCTAGGGTCTAGGGAATTCTGTGACTTTGATTGTAGTAACTCTGTCTGTAATCTCTGATTTTCAGACCTTAACCTCCCTACCTCCGATTGCAATTCTACTAGAACTGCCGCAAGTTCTTCTACTGAGGGACCTAATAAAGATGAGTGGAGAGAGGGATCTAGAGGGGCGCTAGCCCCGTCAGTGTTCATCTTTGCTCAGGTGGAAATAATTCTTGGGCTTGACTTTCTGTCGGGTCTGAAGTCCAATCCACGTGAGATTCCACAGGAGCAAAGAAATTAGTTCCCCCCCACCTTTAGACAACAACTCCTGGAGGAGGTATAGTAACTCACTCACAAGACGCTGCTAACCAAAAGTAAGGGGAATAACGCATAGAGTGACCACCACTCTTTCCCCAAAGATGACACCAGGTAGCGTGGTAGTGGGGAGCTGGTTCCACAGAGAAGCTAAACCATAAAGAGATAACAAATAAGACTGGCTTTACTCCTCAAGAACTAAACAGCAGTCAAGAACATTAATGCATGTCACTTCCCAACATATGCAGTTCACTTACCAGTGAGAGAGTCCCAGGATATTCTGAAATTTCTCAGCGTCCTATGAGCGCATAACCCAGGCCCAACCGATGAAAGACCAGGAAGTGCAGGTAAGGGAATACTGAGAAAAGGAACTACTAAGGGACGACAAACACAACCACTCGCTTCCACAACCATTCAAGGTCACGTTGGGTTATTCAAAAGAGGGAGAGTCCACTAGTTTGTTAAGGGGAGCGGGGATTCAAAGAATTACTGACCGGCTCCGTAGGGAAAGGAGCGGATCAGCGGCGCTCACGCTTTCACGAAAGCGGGAGAGGAAAAGATGGCGTGGCGCGCTGGCCGGCTCTGTAGGGAGAGGAGCGGATCAGCGGCGTACACGCTTTCACGAAAGCGGGACAGGAAAAGATGGCGTGTCGCGCTGGCCGGCTCTGTAGGGAGAGGAGCGGATCAGCGGCGTACACGCTTTCACGAAAGCGGGACAGGAAAAGATGGCGTGGCGCGCTGGCCGGCTCCGTAGGGAGAGGAGCGGATCAGCGGCGCACACGCTTTCTCGAAGGCGGGTCGGCAATAGATGGCGTGGCGCGCTGGCCGGCTCCGTGGGGAGAGGAGCGGATCAGCGGCGCACACGCTTTCCCGAAGGCAGGTCAGCAATGGAAGGCGTGGCGCGCTGGCCGGCTCTGTGGGGAGAGGAGCGGATCAGCGGGGCACACGCTCGTCAGGGAAGGAACAGAACTTCTAGGGGGTAGCAGAAGTAGATAAGGTAACTCGGGATAGGAGAGTTCAAGCCGGATACCAGGAATCAATCCAGAGAGCAAGTACTCAAATCTGAGCTCGAAGGGGGCGTGGTCACTAGTTAGGGATAGTAAGTCAAGCATTGGCAACTGGGTGAGACGGCCTCTTATAGCAGTTAGGGGTCGTCACAAAAGAACTCACTCTGTGAACTAACGAGGGAAGTACACATGCATCAAGGTACCGACATTTCTCCTACAAGGTCATCTGCTGCCGAAATCCTAACAATATGAAGCGGCTTAGCTTGTGGAGGCTCAATCTGATCCAAGAAGCAATTCAAGCTGTATTAGTCTTTGAACTCAAGAAAGGAGGCTGAAAGGATACTTACCCTAGTGTGCCCTAAAAACAATCATCAATGTAGCGTCAGGCTAGACCCTTTAACGTTACTTTTGGAACCCCAGTGATTACAGCAGGGATGGACCATAGGTCCCGGCACTCAATCTGGAACAGGCAATGCTTTATAAACCTGAGCCAAGGGATTCTGGATGCCCTAGGCAACCCCAATATATACTCCAGACCCCGTCGGTATGGCAAGAGTCCAGGGGTCGCCCATAGTCTACGCCAATATAGTATAGGTCTCAGTCCTGCTTTATCAACAAGAGATTGGAGGCCAAAACGAAGCCGTAAAGGAATAAGCAGGGTACTAACAGGAAGCTGGATAAGGAGTTGCATAAAACAATTTTCTACTTTCTCCAGGGATCTAACGTCATTATGACCCCATAGTTCCCTGCCGTATAGGGTTGCCCCTAGAGCTTGTAGATTGTACATTTGGAGGGATGGAGCTATTGGACAAAATAAGGAACCGAAGTGCGACCCTACCATTCCCCATGAATATTGTTCTAATTTGAGGCTACACTTCTGAATATGAGGTAACCAATAAAACTGCTCCGTGAGCGTTACCCCTAAATAGTCAAATACATTAACTCTCTCCAGCGGTACCACATTAAGGGTCAGGTCGATGACTGTACTTGGTTTTTACAACGTTAATTTCTAGGCCCCTCTGTTTGCAGAAGAACCCAAACCGATCCAGGAGCTTCTGTAACCCCATGGGTGTTTTCGAGATCAGAAGTGTATTGTCTGCAAACAGAATGGCCAGACCTTTCTATCTGCTAGATTCAGGGCATCATTCTCACACTTCTGTAGCTGGATCACCAGATCATTATTGTATAAAAGAAAAAGAATTGGGGCTAGCCCACACATTTCCTCACACCCCGTTTGCCTGGGGTGGGGGCGGTCAACTCACTCTGGGACCCACATCTGAGCTGGGCATAATAGTTTGTGTGAAGTCTAGTGATAACATCCAGGAGGTTGTTTGGGACCCCAATTTCTCCCAACCCTTTCCACAAAGACTCCCTGGGTACAAGGTTAAAGGCGGATCACATATAGACTAACCACCCCGTAGAGTAACGTATTTGCAATAAAGCAACTGGAGACGAAACGCCTGATCAATGGTACTAATACGATCCCTAAAGCCAGCTTACAATGAAGACAGCATTCCAGCGTCAGCTATGCAGTCAAGCAGCCTATCCAAAATAATCAGGCCAAAAACATTTTTGTAACTATCAATAAGGCTAATGGGCCTATAGTTTGATGGAAGTGACCTAGACCCCTTTTAAAAAATACTTACATATCCAATGCAAATACCAATTTGCGTTCGTTTGTAAATCCCCAAAAAGGTTTTCTCTAGGCTCGTTTTAAAAAAAGAACGCAAACCTGACGCAAAATCTTTGTAAATCTTGGCTTTTGTTTTTACTATATGACTGCTTGACACAGAAGCTGTCATTCATTGCAAATGAGCCCAGAAGTGTTTCAATTTGCATGCAACAGGAATTCAATCTTTATATGGTTTACACCCGTTGGTTACTGCCAGCATTTCAATGCAAATTACACATGAAATGCAAATTTGTTAATTAGCACTACATTTTAGCGCAATATGCGTCCTTGTGTCAATTTTTGACACAAGAATGCATTTTGCATAAAAAAGTGCAAAAAAACAAAATGCTCTGCGGAGAACAGCCCCTCATGTTCTGTTCCATGTGTCCGCTGTACATTTTTACAGCAAAGGGCATATATTGTATGTGTAGTTATAAAGCGCATTATCACCCAAAAGGCTATACTGGCGCTGAGCAGGTGTATGTTGCTAGCCCTTCCTTTGGTAGGTTGGTTAATTGAAAAGCCAGGTCTTCAGCTTCTTGCAAAATTCAGGAAGAAAGGAGAAGGCTCTGATGTAAATTGGGAGGTTATTCTATGCTTTGGAAGGGATGTAAAATAAAGACCGTCCTAATCTGGTTCTGTGTATGCGTGGTATCTGTGCAAGTAGGAGTTCTGCTGAATAAAGATGTCTGGCTGATTGATGAAAGGAGATGCGATTGTTCAGGTAGGTAGGGCCCAAGTTATATAGTGCCTTGAATGTGTGTGAGGAGCTTGAAATAAGCCCTTTATGGATCTGGAGTCAGTGGAGCTCTCTGAGGTGTGGTGTGATGCAGTGTTTGAGGATGAGTGTGGCTGTTGAGTTCTGGATGGTTTGTAGTCTTCTGGTGAGACGCTTGGTGATCCTGGCATAGAGGGTGTTCCCATAGTCCAACTTGCTGGTGACTAGGGGTTGAGTGATTGTCTTTCTGCTGTTGCTTAGGAGCCATTTGACGATCTTCCCCATCATCTTCAGAATGTGGAAGCAGGATGCAGTGATGCCATTGAGTTGTGCGATCTTGTCCAGTTTGCTGTCTGATGATTCTGAGGTTCCTGGTTTGGGTGCTAGGTGTGGGTCCGAATTTGGCCGACTACCAGTTGGAGTCCAATGGCGAGGTGTTCTTGCCAAATCACTATTTGTCTCGTTGGTGTTGAGCTTTAGACAGTTGGCGACTTTGGTCAGGCAGGTGGTAAACTTGTTTCTTGTGTTGGGGTCTTGTCCGAAAGGGAGTGTATAAGTTGCGTGTCGGCGCGGGAGAGGGTGTTGATGTCGTGTATGTGTGGATGACATTGTCATTAGAGATCATGTATGCATTGAAGAGGGTGGGGCTGAGTGGTTAACATTGAGGTACTTAGCAGATGAGTTTGCAGGGTTCTGAGGAGTAAGGCGCCAGGATGACCGCCTGCGCTCTATCTGTTAAAAAGGAGCATATCTAGCAGGGAGTGACTCCTTGGATGCCAGTATCGTGCAGGCGGCTGATGACGATTGGGAGGGGAGGTAGGACGGTGTCAAATGCTACAGAGCAGTCCAGGAGAACGAGTGCTGCCATGTCTTCTTTGTCAAGTATCATGTGGATGTAGTCTGTGACTGCAACAAGTGCTATTTCTGTACTGTGGTTGGGCCTGAATCTGGATTTCATTTTGTTCAGGAGCGGGTGATTGAGGTGGTCGGTGATGCCAGTTGATGTGATTGTGCCCACGTATGGTAGGAGGGTGATGGGTCTGTAGTTCAAGAGCGTGGCTGGGTCAGCGGATGGCTTCTTGTGGACGAGTATGATGGAGGTGTGTTTCCAAGTGTCCAGGAATGTGGCTAAGTTGATGGAGGAATCGAGGATAGGTGTTAGTGTTTCGCTGATCAGTAGGAGTGCTTTTATGACTACATGGTGGGGGTAAGGTCAGGTGGGGCCCCCGAGTGGATGATCTTCATGGTAGCGGCTGTTTGTTAGGGAAATAGTGACGCAAAGAAAACAAACACAAGGCAGGGTTCCGAAGCAGATGAAATGTATTTGCAGGTACCAATGCTTATCAGCAGGTGAAAGGAAAAGGCAGACGCACACCCCAGTGTTACGTCTTAGAACATGCTTCTTCTACCCGAGTCCTTGTGTGGTCTCTATATACTGTTACAGAAATGCAACCCCTAGCAGAAACCAAACAAGCATTGGCATAGCCAATAGGTCTCGCCTTTGGGACCTTGTAAGTTAAAAAAAAAAACCTGAAGTATAAGACTTCGCGTTTACATTTACTTCGTATTTAGGATGCAGTAAATGTAAACGTGAAGTCTTACACTTCAGTTTGTTTTTTTTACTTACAAGGTCCCAAAGGCGAGACTTATTGGCTATGCCAATGCTTGTTTTCACTGGAGCACAGTAAGGAGGAACAGGGTATCGGTAATGGTGCAGCAGACGAGAGAGGCTCCGAAGCTGTGCTATGTTCCAACACAAGCCCATCTCCAGCAGGCTGCTGAAATGTAAACTCGTGAGATTCCAATGAAACTTTCGGACAGACCACTGGGTCTGACAAGAGCACGCAGCCAGCAAGCTTTGGCCTGCTATACGCAGTAATGAGCGCTCTGCGTGGCCAACTCATAGTGGTGGTTGTCTCCACGAGCATTCATAAACAAAGCTGAAACAAGTACCAGCTTCTTAGGCCATGTGGATTTTGGAGCATCACAAAAAAAATAAGCAGGCAGGCTGCGGACTCTGGTTCCCCTCTAGATTACCAGCGCCCAGTCCACCAGACACTTTGGGAAATGCCGAGTCATTCTTGCATCGAGGGTCAGCTTGTTTAAAGTGCCAAACCGCCCTCCGGTCAAGAGACCTACACCTACGAGGGTAGGAGGCGCCTTATGGTCCGGCAGATGTCACGGCTGCACACGTAAAAGAGCAGTCAGTCTCAGGCTTCCCTGACTACTCTGTCAACCACTCTGCCAGAGCTGTTCCATGCCCAGCAGCAGAACAGTGGCATACAACCTCCTGAGCACCAGAGCGGTGCAGTCACTTGTAGCACAGTAAAGTCATACCAGCGGGTGGCCGGGCACCGTGAAGGCGAGCGGGAGCCGGGCCTTTTGCTGCCTTACTCGATGCACACAGAAAGGGAAAGGGGGAGGGAAATACTGTGTTTGTGCTCAGATGGTGGGGGGAGGACTCCTAAGGCGAAGCAGGAGGGGAAAGCAATAAAAAACAAGAAGCGCAAGCAACAAGCATTGGCAGCGCGGCCGTGAAACTGAAAGTAATCGCGGGTTTTGTAAGTGCAAACAGTGGCTTTTGCTGGCGACCAGCTTGCGTTCACGCGAGCGTCCAGATGGCGAGGGAAGCCATATGGCGCCTGATCGCGCGTGCACGCTCGCATGAACGCAGGCTAGTCCCCAGCAAAAGCCACTGTTTGCACTTCCAAAACCCGCTTACTAAAAGTCTCGCCAGAGCAGCGCATGCGCACTGGCTCAGGCGAGACCTAAAAAAAGGCACAATCCTAATAAGAGCGAACATATAGGAACTGGAATTGTCACATATGCATAAACTAAAAGGAACACCATGTACAAAATATATATGTGTCGTGTAGGCGTAAATGAACAGAAAACAGGTGGATTTTTTGTAGTCTAAAGGTAGCTATAACCTTGGTTGTGGATTGACCAGACAAGCTTTAATGTGTGAGACTGGAGCTAAACTTTTTTTTAAAAATCTTTATTTACCAGTTTCACATGAGATACATACAATACGTGGTTACTCACTGTAGTTTGCACTTCAGCAATACGCCTCACAGCATAGACAACTGTCACATTTTGTATCACATTGTTTGGTTTTTGCCCACCACCCGTCTCCCTACGTCCAACCACAAAGCCCTCTTATCTGTCATGCCCCACTCAGCCATCGAGCATACACTATTGATAAGGTTGTGTAAATTAACAAACAATATGAAGCTTAGCCAGAAACAGCCTAACCCACCCCAGTAGGAACAATCCCATGTGTCTGTTGCACGTCAGTTGGTGCAGTCCGTGCCAACAAATAGCCTTTAAGGGGCCCCCAGATATCTTTTGGGCGCGACGTCCGTGGTTGAGTGCTAGCGTATAGATCGCTATTTGTGTTGCAATATGCTAAGCTGTTGAGGCAGCCTTTTAATGTTGGAGAGAATTTACCGCCCCATTTAATAGCTCTCTCTCTCTTCGTCAGTAACAACCCCATTGCCACAAATTTACGGATCCCTTTCGGGAAATTAAGAACATATCCCAATAAAGCAGATGTAGGACTTGGTGCAATTTCTAGTTCTACCATTTCCCCAATTGCTTTAAACACTGCCTGCCAATAAGACTGAATTTTAACACAGTTCCAAGTGAGGTGCGGGAAGTCTGCATGCGGCGCTCCGCACTTCAGGCAACAGTGGGGCCTATCCGGATCAATAGTGTGCGTTTTCTCGGGCGTTATGTAAATTCTTTGCAAAAATTTAAAATGTATCAATTTGTGACGACTATTCAATGAGACCTTAGTTTGTGTGCAACAGAAATTCCACTGCTCATCCGATATGGGGTGCCCCAGATCTGCCTCCCAAGCATCCCGGATCTTAGCATCGTCAACAGGAACCAACGCAGCGCATGTCCCGTATAGTTTGGAAATCAGATGTTCACCCCCTGTGCTCCCAATGACCATGTTGAGTGGGACGAAAGGTTCGGGCTCCAGGGGGAACCCTAGGATTACCGCTCTGAGTGCTGAGCGAACCCGGCTGAGGACAAAAAGATCCATAAAAGTGGCCTCGCTGAACCTCTCCTCTTCCGTGTGAGAGAATGCATGCCCCCCCTGTGAACAAGTCCCCTATTTTACTGATATCGTATTTGGAAAGTGTGCGTTGCACCAATTCCTCTTCCATGATGGGTATCCATGAATTATTTGCAATTGGGATCTCCGGAGAGTATAGCATGCGGGCCCCAGTGGTTCTAATCCATTTTTTCCAGGCCCAACAGGTCGTCGACACGGTTTGAATGTCTTGTGGGTCACGTGGGAATCCCAGAGGTAGCACCACATTGAGGGAACTAGGCAACACTAAGTCTTCTTCCAGTCTAAGATGGGGAATTCTAGCATCTGGGTGAAACCAGGAGTGTGCATAACTACATTGTGCAACTAAATAATATAATTGAAGATTTGGAACGTGAAATCCCCCTCTATCGTACGGTAATGTCATGACCCTCCAGCTGACTCTGGGTCTCTTGCCCCCCCCCCAGACTAGTCTGATAAGATAAGAGCGTAGCGTTAAAAAAAAAAAAAACTGTTCGGTAGTGGAATGGTGATGTTTTTGAATAAATACAAAATTTTTGGGAGAACTATCATCTTTATTAATGCAACCCGGCCCTCAATCGAGAGGGGAAGGCGCAACCACCTCTCCACCTGTAGCTCAAGCTTGTGTATGGCCTGACCATAGTTCAATCGGATTATTTGTTCTGTATCCATGTGGATATGTATGCCCAAGTATATGGTCAAGCCCTCACACCATTCAAGAGGGAATTCACAACTCCATTGCTTGGTGCTACTGGTGAGGGGGAATATCACCGACTTATTCCAATTAATGCCCAAACCCGAGATCCGGCCAAAGCGTATAATTTCCCTGATCAGGGGCTCGAGATTCGTCTGTGAGGTCCGAACGTATAGGATAATGTCGTCTGCGTACAACGATATGAGGAGAGGGCCCGTGTTGAACTGGAGTCCTCTCTGTAAGTGTCGTTCCTGAAAGTGTCTAACCAGAGGGTCCATGGCCAATATAAAAAGTACAGGCGATAAGGGGCAACCCTGCCTGGTGCCCCGTGAGAGGGAAAATGAACCTGACCGCGTACCATTAAAAACGTAATCTAGCTGTTGGGGCCGTATACAACAGTGCTGTGAGGTCCCGAAACCCTTGGGCATGCCCATCCTACTCATCACCCCCAAAAAAAAGGCCACTCCAGGGAGTCGAAAGCCTTCTCGGTATCTAGGAGAACTGCTGCTGCAGGGACTTCCCGAGCTATCCTGTGTAATACCACGAACAAGGTCCTCAAGTTTAAGGAAGTGGATCTGCGGGGGACGAATCCCGACTGGGCCGGGGAGATTATTTTGTCAAGTAGCAGGGCGAGCCTTAAAGCAATTATTTTGGCCAATATTTTATAATCTAGATTTAATAGGGAGAGCTGTCTGTAGGATCCGCATGCTAGTGGGTCTTTCCCTGGTTTAGGTAAAAGGATAATTACTGCCTCTCTCAATGTTGGGGAGAACTTGTTGCTCAAGTGCCTCGTTGTAGACCTCAAGCAAGCGTGGCGCCAGTAGGTTCTTATGACTTGTAAAAGTCGCCCGTAAAGCCATCAAGCCCCAGCGCCGTGGAACCGTTCAGTGCTTCAATAGCACTTATAATCTCATCCTTGGAGAAGGGCTCCGCTAGAAACTCCTGCATGAATTTTTCCAAATATACCAAGGCTACCTCTGCCAGGTATTCGTCCTGGTCTGATGCATTGTGGGTTACTTTGGATGTGTATAGTGCGTTGTAATATGTCAAGAACTCCTCCCTAATTTCCAGAGTATCTGTGAGGATCTGACCTGTTGAAGACCTGATTTCAGCGATACATGAACTGCCGTAGGGGGGCCTCAAGAGTCGTGATAGCGTGCGGCCAGGTCTCTCACCCTCACCATACCGACGAGCAGTGGCATATTTACTTAAAAAATGTGTTTCCCGTTCCTCCGCTTCCCTGAATTCCGTTAGGAGTTCTAAACGGTGGCTCAGTCTGGATGGGCTCGGGCAAGCAGTCAGTTCCCTGTCCAGCGATTCCAATTGCTGTTCAATGTGAGCTAATGTGGCCCTAAGGTCCGTCAACACCCCAGAATGTTTTGAAATGCAGACACCCCGCATATAAGCCTTGAAGGCCTCCCATAGCATGGCCCATGACTCAACCGATCCAGTGTTCAGTTCAAAATAATCCTCTATTGCTTCCCGAATCTCGGAATGGAACAGGTCATCGTTAAGGGCCCGCCCCGGAAATCCCCACCGCCTCTCACTACCCTCTGGTCTGGGAATGCGAGCCCCCAGCACAATTGGGGAATGATCTGAATACGTTCTGGGAAGTACCCGGGTAGCCCTGTACCACAGAACCAACCCCGGGGAAATCAGCCAGTAGTCAAGTCTGGTCCAAGTATTATACTGAGCTGCATAATGAGAATAAGCGGAGCCAGTCTGGTTGCTCCGTCTCCAAACATCCAACAGTTTCAGGGAGTCACACAGTTCCAACAGAGCTCAGCGCGCCCGTGGCTTTGTGTCGGAGGAGGCGGCGGAGCCTTCCAAGGAGGGGTCCAACATATGTTCTGCATTAAGTCTCAACAGTTGCGAATGCAAGTGATGGAAAAACTCTGGGCAATCAGTGTTGGGGGCATATAAGCACACAAATGCCACGCTATGGCCCATCAGCCGTAACACTACTAGGGTATACCGGCCTTCCCTGTCACAGTAAGACTTGTGTAGGTGGAAAGGGAGACGTTTGTGTATCAATATGGCAGTGCCCCTAGCGTATGTACTATAGTTGGAGAAGTAGCGATGTGGGCCCCAACTGGCCGTGAAATGGGTGACGTCAGTCGTGGGCAAATGGGTTTTATGTCTCTGCATGTACTGCAGTACGTGTTTCCCTTTCCTAGCGTTATTGAGGCCTCTAACATTCCATGTGATCAGCGAAAGGTCGGAGTAGGTGGGCAAGCTATTCAATGTTGTCATCTAACCAAGATTTTAGTGCATAATGTAGTGTCAAAGTGCAAACTCTTCAAGAAACAGTGAGTGCGCTGGTAGAAAGATCGCGGAACCCGAAAACTGTGATCCTCCCCCCCAACCACCCAACCTTGCGCACCCCTACGCAAGGAACCTCCCCTGCAAACTGTAACCAAATGCATCATGTAAACATCCGAGATATATGAACAGAAGACAAATAAGACACATTCCACTCTAACAACACCTGCAATGTGCTAAACACACAGGGGGGAGGCAACGCCCCGTCAGACTCCCAGCATTGTAGGTAATCTATTTAACATGTTAGAAATCCTATCATAATACTGTGACCAAACACACAAATACGGAACAGTGACACCAAGACCCATGGCAGTGTCTCAGAGTTATTCAGAGGAGAAGAGTTCCACGCTGGCCACCGATCCACTGTGAGGGGGGGGGGGGTGGGGGAGGAAGACCTAGATGCTTCTACGTTCTTTTGGCTGCTGTTGTTTTTGTAGCCCCTACATAATTCCTGCACAGCGGTAGGCGTATCGAAAATCCAGGATTTGCCTTCAACATCCCCTCGAAGGCGCGCTGGATATAGCATGCCGTACTTGAGACCCAAATTTCTAAGCGTGGCCTTGACGCCATTATACTTGCGCCTCGCTTCCTGGACCATTGCTGTGAAGTCCGGGAACAGTGCTAACGTTGATCCCTGCCAGGAAATCGTTCCGCGCTCCCTTGCCAAGCGTAGCGCAGTATCCCTGTCTCGGAAGTTCATAATGCGCTTGATTATGGCTCTAGGAGGGCAGCCAGGGTTGGAACGAAGTCCCAGGGAGCGATGTGCGCGCTCAACAACAAAGCCAGGCGTAAAAGCGTCTTTGCCAAAAAGATCAGTTAGTAGGGTTTCGACAAATAGATCTATTCTGCCAGTATTGGCCAATTCAGGGACCCCAAGAATGCGAACGTTGTTGCGCCTACTTCGCTCCTCTAAATCCTCGTTTTTGATAGCAACATCCTTAAGGATCTTTTTCATGCGTTCTAGGCGTTTCGTAGATTGGGCAGTCTTGTCCTCTAGGTCTGAAACCCTCCCCTCCACTGTGTCCAGCCACTTATCGTGCACATCGATTTTAGCCCCCAAATTGTCCAGACGCTTTTCCAGGGTGTCGAACCGGCCATCTAGCGCCCTGAATCCGGCCCTCAGCTCCTGTAATATAAAGGTCGGGCTTGAGGATGGATCACCTGCAGGGGCGGCCTCCTGTGCGCCTTCCGTCATGCTGCCACTCGTTTTCTGCGCTTTCTCTACAGCCTTTTCGAATGGCAGCAGCCTTTGCTTAGGGTCCTTACGACCCATGTCTTCCTGCACATGGCCGGTGGAAGGCAGCATCTATCTGTAGCTAGCCCCCAATCAGAGCTGCTGAGTAGCTTGTCTCCCCTGAGGGCCCAATAACGCTGTGTGTGGGATAAACTCTGGGGTCTCTGACCCCGCCAGCAACGGATCGTATTTCGGCGCCTATGGGGGTAATCCCGTTTGCAATCGCCTTTGTGTCGCTGAGATATCAATGCGCACATCCAGCGGGCCCCCACCGTAGCAGTCCAAAACTCCACTGCCCGTCACCAATCGTATACCTGTAGTGATCAGCTTACATGTGCTCCATGGCGTCTGTACGTGTCACTCAGTGCATCAGGGCCAACATTTATCGCGGAGGCATTCCAATCTGCTGCCCGGTAATCACACAGGGAAGGCGGCACAGTCCGCATGCGCCCCCAACCCCCCACCCCCCCACCAGCTGGTCTATACAACAGCCAGACGGCTGCCCCCCAGGCTCACACTCCGACCCTATCTCGGCGGGGCCTCTGGGAGGATACTGAGCCAGCATGCGTGCCCCGGCCACAGCGGGAAGGATGTGCGCCAGGCAGGAGCTGAGGCGGAGGGAAAAGGAGCCGCGCGCCCGGAACACTCACCGCACCCGTACCGAGGGCGGTATCCCGCATCCACGATGTCGTCGCCTGGGAACTTGAAGTCTGGCATGGGCAGTTGCAGGGCCCTCTTCTAGGCCGCACTGTGTTGCAACGGGAGGCCCCGCCCCGATAGGATCGCAGGCTCAATGCAAGCAGAATCCACCAATGTCAGGGACTATCGACTGCTCTACTGGATCACCGCAGCCAGGGGAATGCAGGCCTCCGCTCCAAGGTCGTTAATCGCGCGTTTCCATCTGATGGGACGCGATTGCTGGGAGCGTCCGGCGGAGCTTCAGTGCTGCGCGGCCATCTTGGTCGGCAGCCTGGCCACGCCCCCTGGAGCTAAACTTAACGTGACTCAGAGAGGTTTGTTTGCACAGCTGGTGGAGGTGTCTGAGAGGTCAGCGGCGGAGCCTTGGTGCAGGGCTGAAATAGCTCTAGGAAGGAGGGTGGGCACTGCGAAGGACCTTAGCAAGCAGCTTGGTCAGAGACAGATATAGATAGCTCAGTGGGTTTGACATAGTGCGGGGAGAATTGGAATTGATTACCGTGTGTGTGTGTGTGATACATACACATGGATATATATTTTGTCTCCCACAATATCCCCTCCTTAGGATAGTCCTATCATATACCATTGTATATACGTATGTATGTGTGTGTATATATATATATATATATATATATATATATATATGAAGCATTGAAGTAACAATGTATCAATAAAGTAGATATCTTTGATTGGCATTACACAGTGTTTAAATGACATGCATATATTGGCATCCAGACACACGCAAGAGGCATTCATTATTCAAAATAGACAAAATGATATACTAGTACTCCATTTATTTATATGTTCTAGATCTATAGCCATAAATTCAAATGTTTCTTTGTGTGCTTCCTCTATGTTTTGTATTCTAAGATATCTGCGGGCTAGTTCCTGCTCTGTAGGAGGTAAAACTTTAACTGCAGATATTGAATGGATTCTCTTAATACAGAATTGCTGTCCTATTGAGCAACAGCACTGAAGACAACACAGTAGTATCGCTATTGCTATAAAGATACCCAATAGTGCTAGAACTAAGCTCTTCAACCATCCTGTTAGTAGCCACAACCATAGCCAGGACCAATCATCCGAATCTGTAACTTTCTCTGCCCCACGGAATATTTGAACTGCATGCTTAATTTGTGCCACATCCCTTGCTATGTTTCCACTTTTATTTATAAAATAACAGCAAGAGGAATTCAGTAAAACTCACAGTCCTCCTTATTGTAGTGTCAGGAGGTCAAGTGAAATTCTTTGTTGAATAGTCATGGCAGCCACTGAAATAATTTCCACCTGCAACTCTTGAAGTGCATCTCTTGTTTCATTGAATGCTATAGCTAGCTCAGCAGACATGTTAACAAGGGTCAATTCTAAATCCTATACATCAGATACTCCCTGTCCAGGAATTATTTTACGCATTAGTTAAAAAAAAAAATAAAAAAAAAAAAAAGACCTTGTCTAGCCTCCAGAATAGGTGCCTGTATATCTGTTTTATACCTATGACTGAAACTCTCCAAATGTAATGGCTCATGGGCACCACAACTGAAATGTGTGGTGTACAATAAGAAATAGCACACATGCATTCCCAGTGCCGGGGAAGCACCTTGTATGCTTTAGTGTCACAAATGAAACACATACCACCCTGTAACTATGTGTCCAATGTGTGGTATTTACTGAGAGGAAGGCCTACACCCTCAGGAAAATAGTTTTGAAATTGATCACACCATTTGTAATCAATCCATGCAGAATTTATAAGTGTAACCATAAGGGATATTCTAATATTTTAGAAATCACATTTGGTGCACTAGCATAATCATTCTTTCGCACAATTAATGGATTGTATAGAAGACCATCAGGTGTTATTAACAATGTCTCTCCATTTGTAGTGATGTTCCATTAATGTAAATTGTAGTTTACTTGTTTCCCTTGTACCTTAGCTGTCCAGTTCCTACTTACTGTCTGTCCCTTATCTTCCAATTACCCGTGGTATCATCAAATTCCAATATGTTAGGACACTTGCTACTTTTTAAATATCCTAAGTATCGGGAAGCTGGGTTACATCCTGAAACATGATGGTTTATACATACAGGAAATGCATTTTCCTCGGCATTGTTCGCCACCGTAGGTGGCACTTGGTATTGGGCTTGAATATTTGGCAGTATGGTACAATGTGGGTACCATCCAATCCTTCCTTCTCCACACTCCCAAGTTACATTGGATGTGAGTCATCCTTTTCCTTGCTTGTAATTTTGTATAGGCACAGGTGTCTCATAGGCTAATGTCTGGATAACTGTGTACAAATCCAGCACTTTTCAATACCTAAAGCTTGGGCTACTTTCTCGTGTACTGCGATGAGGGGATGCTCAGCAGGTTGTTGCAATACAGATATCACACACATAAGTAAGGTACTAGGAAATATTGTTTGCACTATGCAATGTATTTTCTTGAAAGTGATAAGTTTAGATATGGAGTGTCTCTCTTTTACTCCGTTCCAGGGCACTTTCTCTAAGTGTCAGTAATGAAAAAGCTCGCAGTGCGTTGTCATCAGCTTCTCCTATTGGTCCGTTTATCATCTTGTTCTGGGGCGGTTTCACGGACCTGCCCTGATGTGTCCTCTTAAATCTGTTTTTCGGCAAGTGGGTGCAGGCCATCACCTTTTTCCAAGACTTCGTTGTGTGCTTCACTTTACAGCATCTGTTGGTGTCAAAGTCCCTGTGACACTTGATGATGGGCCCTCAGCGTGGCTCTAGGAATGATCTGGTCTGTCACTCCTTTGTCTGGTATGTAATACTCTCCACGGTGGCCAGTGCAAATCCGTTACAGGTACCTCTTCCTCGGGCGTTGTTGATGCAGCTCTGCATCTTGTTCCGTGCAGTCACTCAGGACATCCCCACACCTTCAACGTCTGTGTCACCAGGAGCGCAATGTGGGGTCCAGTCCACCTAGAACTAATAGAAACAACTTTTTTTTCTCACCATGACAGTCTCCAGCTTTAAAAGGGTGTGTGGGCTTTGCGGACAAATTGTGCAAAGCTTCCTTCACCTGGAGATGCCTCAAGACCACGGATAGCTGTACAGCGTAGTCAGAAATATTTTCATACATCCACAGCAGTGCTGCTTGGAATGCTGCGAGAGGCAACTTCGACACCACTGACATAGGCCGCTCCATCAGTACCTCATTGGGGGACAAAAGAGTTGTTCTAGATGGTGTTGCCCTTATAGCACTAAAGGCAGTGCATCAGCCCATTTCAGGCCTGTTGTATCAGTTGTATTTGCTAATTTACATTTTATTGTAGAGTTCATACTCTCCAACGGGCCTGAACTTTGGGGGTGGTGAGGGGCAGCTTCCATTTTGTTCCCAAACATCCACATATCTACAGTCACAAATGTACCCCCTCTGTCGCTATTTAGGCCCTGGGGAACCCCAAACCGGAGTGTGATATCTTTCATCATGCATCGCACAACAGTTGCTGCATCATTCTTCCTTGCGGAAAACACCTCTACCCAGTTTGAAAATTGGTCCACACACACCAACAAATATTTGAATCCATTCACTGGGGGCATATAGATGAAATCTATTTGGACGTAGGTAAAGGGACCCTGTGGTACTGGCAAGTGATCATGGGTAGCAGGGAACCGATCTCTAGCAATGTTGGGCACAGACTTGACATTGGGAGCAGTGAAAGCTGTTATCCCGGGCCAAACCATTCTTCTCTAATCAAAGCATTCATCCCTCCTGCCATGTGAGTGGATCCATGAGCAAGCCTTGTAGGGGGTAGGAACATACTGTGTGGGGCCACATGCCTCCAATCCCAGTGGACCCAAAATCCCTCATCATTCTGCTCACATCCCGCATCAATCCATACTCTCTCTTCAACTGGTGTTGCAGACCATTGAGCTTCCTTCACATCAGCTAGCAACAATTATCTCTGAATGAACTGAATTTTTGAAATGCTTTTTGCCATTAAAGGCACCATCTGTACTGGCTGTAACATGCCCTCTCTTGCTGCTGTGTCAGCCATGGCATTACCTCTGGCTATCTTAGTATTAGCTCCTGTGTGGGCCTCGCATATTATTTCCACTGTCTTGTTGGGTAGTAATATTGCTTTTAACAAGTAATTTACTAAGGGGCCATTTTGAATGGGGCGCCCTGCTGCTGTTATGAGGCCATGATACTGCTACAGCTGGCCAAAATCATGGACAACGCCAAAGGCATAACGTGAGTCAGTGTAAATGTTAAGTTTTCCCCTCAGCTAGGATGCATGCTCTTATTACAGCATCCAGCTCGGCTTGCTGGGCAGATGTGCCAGGGGGGAGAGCTGCACTTTCAACTATGGGGTCTACTGTCATTATAGCATACCTTGCTCTGTATTCTGTGTCTGTTATTTTGCTGAAGGAGCCATTAATGTACCACTCATAGTCTGTCTTCTCTAATGGTGTTTGCTGCAAATCTGATCTGGGTGTGGTGTGATGCAGCGCGTACAATAAAAACTATCCTCCTCCCAGGTTACTTATAGGTCATCCAGGGGCAAACTATATTTCTCATATCCACATGACGATGGGGCCCATAAACATCGCCTAAACACACACACACACTCCTGGATTTCCTTTTACACCTTTATGAAATTCCGTACTCCTAGGAGAAGCATGAGAACTAAATGGAGAACACCATTTTGTGTACCGCTGGAAGAGCAAGGATATCTATTTACCTTAATTTGTCACTTTCTTTTAATTATTTCTTAAGATATTCCTGCTCATTGTTTTGTCGATGAATCATTCATTTAAGAAATTAGTTCATAGTGATTAAGACCAGCTGAATCACAATCAACCAATTACTCATGTCACAATCATTTAGGAAAATAACCACTGAGTCATTTTGGGTTTAAAGAATCTTAAATTTTATATAATTTTAAAAGCATGAAAAGATTTAATACTTTATTCAATTATTCATTTTTTTAATTTACAATTTTATTAAGCATAATCAATTTATTGCAGAAAGGAAATTTTGTCATGAAACCAAAAACCTTAGTTACCTGCCTAGCTTCCTAATTTAGCCTAATGATTTCTAACCTAACTTTGGAATTAGAAATAGCCTGATTCTCATACTCAACTGTAAAGTTAAGACAGCAACAGCAACTTCAGCTCGTCAGCATCAGCTACCTGCAACCCGTCTCCTCTACTGCAACCACGACTCTCGAACTGCAACTGACTGTGACTGCAACCGCGACTGACATCAACTGCCTGGAACTGACCCCCTCCCACTAAGAGTAGGCCCTCTTATACCCTAATTCTAACTTTGCTAACTAACTGTTGCAACATTAATATCACGCTTTTCTCTCATTGGTCCATACATGTCAGCTTATTCATTCTTTAATCAAATTCTTTGGATTCAAGGGTCCTTGGATCATTTCCTTTCCCATACGCTTAAACATTTCCATCCGATTCGATCAGTTCATTTGTATCTTCTTTTGACACATTCAAGAATTCCGCAGTCATTGTCCTTTCTCTTGGGCTCCTTTCCCACGGACTCTCTCCTGATCCTCACGGCACACTATCAGTTCAATTAGGTCACACCAGCCTTGACCATTTCTTGCATCCTAGCCTCTCAGATACATCACGCGGCTCCAGATTTCTTCAATCTCATCCCGTACCACGTGTCCCCTTGCGCCTGCGCACATCTTCCCACTGGCGGCCATTTTATCTCGCCACTCGGTTCTACTTTAGAAGCACTAATTTGAGGCAAATAAAACATAATTAAAATAGAGAAAAATATCCCTTTCGTTTCCCTCCCGTCTACGTACCCCAATTAGTTGTTACCTAGCAAAAAGCGACATTTAAGCTGCTCCTTACTTACCATCACTATTGTTTTTGCAACGACACATTTTATTTCTATGAAGCACAAACATGCATTTATTTTATTTAGTACGCTTTTTATTCTTACGTTATGATTAGACACACGGACATTCATTAGTAGATTATTTAGCACGTACATTAGCATATTACCATTCCCACATATACAATGTTGATTAATACATTTAACGAACATTTTTAATTAATTAATTATATAATTTGTTAGGGGTTAAATTTTTTTATTTTTACTGCTCCATCAGGTGCATGTCTCTACAACCTCAACACAGTCATGGATCTCGTCCGACTCACCTGTTGCAGGTAATAATGTTGCCAAATTAACTGGTTGAGCATCATTTAATGGTTATATTGGTGTTCAACAACAAAATGACCTCATAACCTGTGCGCCTGGCCGCCGAAAAATGTTGTGTTGCTTCAGATGACACCAACAACTGTACTGAATGCGGCACATAAACAATACAAGGGTAGTCTAACACAATGGGAGTCGTCCTCTCTACCATCACAGCTGCTGCCTAGTCACTGCTGCAGGGAAAGTCATAGAGTAATACGCCACAGGTCTTTTTCCTGAGCCATGCTTCTGAGTCAGCACCCCAGTTGCAATGCCATTTTGCTCTGACACATAGAGATGTAAGGGCAGTTTGTAATCAGGCAACCCTAAGGCTGGCGCAGTACACAATGTCTCTTTCAGTTTTTGGAACAGTCTGCAAGTTCATTAGTCATATAATCCTGTTGGATGCATCTTGTAGTGTACATTGTCGCAGGATGGCATCTTGGGATCTGTACTCAGGGATCCACTGGCGGCAGTAGTTCATCATCCCCAGGAAGGACATCACTCCTTTTTTGGTGGACGGGGCTGCATGCTCTGATTCATTTTTATTCTGTCAGGTGATATGCAGCGTGTACCTTTGGATATAACATAATCCAGGTAAGTCGCCTCTTTTTGGCTGCACTGGAATTTTGACAATGAGGCTTTGTGTTCTCTCCCCTGGAGGTGGTTCAGCAGAGCTACAGTATCTTTTTCACAGGCCTCAAGTGATGGAGATGCCAGAAGGAGATCATCAGCATACTGTATGACGACGCAAAGTGTAGGCTGTCCAGGTCTCTCTTCACTGCCTGTGCATAGACCGTGGGACTCTTTGTGAAACCCAGAACGAGTCTTGTAAAACTGTATTTGCTATCTTTTATTGTGAAGGCAAAGAGGTACTCGCTCTCTGGATGGACTCTAGTACTGGAAAACGAAGAGGAGAGATCTATGACTGAAAAGTACTCTACCTTTACAGGTATAGAAGATAATATAGTATTGGTGTCGGGCATAACAGTTGCTAAGGAAACCACAATGTTGTTTATCTGTCGTAAATCCTGTATGAACCTATACTGTCCATTATTGCCCTTGGGCAATGGAATGATAGGGCTATTACAGGGGCTAGTGGTCTTATTAATGATACCCGAAGTATATGATATAGGGTAGAGGATGTGGCCTAAGAGCTAGAGCGGTCGGCCTCAAAGCTGGAGAACCGGGTTCGAGTCTCGGCAGGGACGCTCAACATCCTGTGATTCTGGGCAAATCACTTAATCTCCCCGTGCCTACCAAAAATTAATGTGCCTGTAACGTAACTGGTGATCATGTAAAGTGCTCTGATACCTTCGGGTCGAGTTTGCGTTATATAAAACTCTGGGGGGGAAAAAAATACCCCATTGTAAGAGAGACTCAATCTCAGGTTTTATCCCCTCCTCTGTCTGAGGTGACAGTCTGTACTGATTCAGATAAGGTAATTCTGCATTTTCCTTAAGCGTCACTTTATGGGGAGGGCATCTTTTCAAGAATCCTGTCTCATTTTTGTGTTTTGACCAAACCTTTGAGTTCACTTGCTCTGGAACCTTGTTTTTAGTCAACTGTAAAGTCATAGTCCCTTTAAGGTTGTCAAAGACTGCAGTCCTGTCATTTCTGAGCATACACAACGTCCAACACCACCCTTCTCCATCTCCCAACGCAGGCACAATTCCCCAAGGAAATGTAAAATCCTGAGTTCTTGGTAAGTCCTGAAGGCATTTGACCATGGGGCCCAAATCTTTAGGGTAGTAACCTGGTGCTACGGCTATAGTTGTGTGGTTCTGAAGCTGGCACTTTAAATAACCTCTCTGTCTGTGGTCCTAGCTCAATGCACACCCTTCTTTTTCTACATACAATGTGTCTTCGAGCAACTGCATTGTCTAGTACAAATGTTTGTCTGCCATGAAGGTGTACCATTCAGGCATTGGCCCTGTGAAAAATGCTGCAGTAGAGGGCCCAGGTACTAATGTCAACTGCACTAAATGAATGATCAAGTCACCCTGAATGTCAGGGTTGTATTTAAACAGTTCTTGAAACAGGTTATCATAGAAATCTCTGTGTAATGGAGTCCATTGGTAATGTGTTGGAGAAGGAGAGAAGACAGGGGGTGCATGTAGCCCAGAATCCTTACTTAATTTGCAAGCAGTATGTGCAATATTAGCCAATTCTAACCTGTCCTCAGGTACTTGTAAGTAAATCCCATTTTGTGGAAAATATAATGTTGCATGCAATTTAGAGGCGGTCTCTCCCCAGCAAATTGATGGGTGCATCTGGTGACAGGGGAAACTGATGGGTCTGTGTAAAGTCGTCAACAGAAACTGGTAGGGGTTCTGACAACTCTTCATGCTTCAGCATTGCATTTACTGCTTTAGTAGTGACTGTTTTACCACTACTAAGACACAACTTATTTCTTACTGTTGATAGGGTTGCACCGCTGTCTATTAGGAAATCGATCTCTTTACTTCTTACCTTAATTGAAAACATGGAATTCTCCTCATGTTTGTCTGATACCTTCATCATAAAGTACTGAGCTCAGGTTTCTGCAGTTTGTCCCATCTCTCCCTCCGCATGGTCCTATGCTGATCCATGTTGTTCCTGGAAAGGATTCCTGAGGGAGTGCTGGGTCCGCTTGAGGTCTCTGGGCATGGGCGGTGCGGATAGCTGGACCTTATGCCTGTCAAACCTATCATTCCTGTTGTGCTTATCTTTTCTATCATATGTCATTTCTCACATTCCTGTCATTTCTATCTCCTCTACCTCTATAACTTTTGCAATTTCGGCCCTAGTGCCTGTACCTCTGGCAAATATAGGACTGACCTCTACTCTTGTCCCTTCTCTGGTATCCTTGTCCTTCATCCTGTCTATGCTGCACCCCCTGATAGTACATTCCTTCTGGCTCCTCCTCTCTTTGTACTTGCTGCAACATCATTTCTTTGTCATTTTTAGCTATGTCCTTCGTTACCTTGAAAATACTATATCTATCCATGGTTGTCAGAAGCATGCACAACACTTGATATCCTTTAGTAGAGCAATCAAGGTGGCACAATTTACAACTATGGGCCACAGAAGCTGCCAATCCATTCATAAGTGTCTGAGTAGCTAATACTTAATATGCTTCTGTCATACGCGGTACCCCTGCACTGTTATCTCATGCTTCATTGTACTTTAAGATCAGCCACTGATTCACCTGACTTCTACAACATTGCTGTGACTTGAGAAAAATCACTATGTTTTACTGCAAGGCCATTAATTGTGTCCCTGACAGACTCTAACCTATTTATCAATCTATTTTCTGTGACATCCATATTATTAGTCAGTATTGTCCAGTCTCTTTCCTGTGGCATTTGAAATTGAACTTTTTTATCAAAGACCATCTGCTACCATATCCTATTTTTAGTAACATTTCTACATCTCTAGGAAGGGGAGGGTATAGGCAATGCATATTTTATGAAGCCATTCAAAATATTTCATTCTGACTGTGAACAGGTCAGGCACATCCTTAGTCTTCTGAGCTGCCTCCAAGGGGGTCCATGGCTTTAACATGGCTGTCCCTCCCAACAACTAATTTTGGTGCAGTTATTTTGGTGTTCAGTTGTATTTCCTCAGTATGTGTTCTCACCCTTTCCCTTTAGCACCCGTGTACATGTATGTATTAGCCGTTCCCTCTTATCTACCTTATCCTGGAGTTTATTAATAAAGCGTTGTATTTCTTCCCTTTCAGTGTTCACCTCCTCATGGAACTCATTTGCTTCCTTCCTCAGGTGTGCTAGCTGCTCGCATTCCTCTTCGTTGTTTTTCTCTTCTGCACTCCGCCCTAAATCCTCTCTCAGACAAAAAGTTGAAGTTTGGGCTGGGGTTTCAAACACACGTAGCCTGTCCCCTCCAACTGATGGGTGCCCATGCAGGACCAGTGTTCAGAAACCGCCTTCTCTGGGGCTAGTTGGCATGTCAGATACCATAGTTAAATCAGCTTCCAGGGATATATGGAAATAAGGAACACATGACCCAGGTGCTACTCGACCAGGGCCACACCGCGGCCCTCATCCTGCTAGACCTCTCCGCAGCCTTCGACACCGTCTCCCACTGCACTCTTGCAGCCAGACTCCACGACACGGGCATATGGGGAACTGCCCTCGACTGGATCCGCTCTTTTCTCGCCGGCAGAACCCAAAGGATCAGACTCCCACCCTTCCTCTCCGAACCCACAGAGATCAACTGCGGAGTACCCCAAGGATCATCGCTCAGCCCCACACTCTTCAACATCTACATGGCTCCCCTCGCTGCCATCGTCAGACAGCGTGGGCTCAGCATAGTATCCTACGCCGACGACACACAGCTCATCCTCTCCCTCACGAAGAACCCCGAACACACCAGACTCCGCTTCCAGGAAGGGATGTAAGACGTCGCAGCATGGATGAGCAACAGCTGCCTAAAGCTCAACTCTGAGAAGACAGAGGTCCTCGTCCTTGGACCCTCCCCACTGCCTGGGACAGCACCTGGTGGCCTTCCGCCCTCGGAAACCCACCCACCCCGACGGACCACGCCCGGAACCTTGGCATCATCCTAGACTCCTCCCTCACCATGACCCGCCAGATCAACGCCGTCGCCTCCACCTGTTTCAACTCCCTCCGCATCATCCTCCAGGCCTTCAAGATGATTCCCCCCCCTCCCCCCGAAGCCAGAAAGACCGTCACCCATTTATTTACTTGAGTTTTATATAGCGCTGGCTAGACCCGGAGGTATCAGAGCGCTTTACATAAGGACACAGCGAGTTACAAGTTGCAAAAGTTTCACATAGTTACACAATGGATAAACAAACAATACAGGAGTAAATTAGCGAACACGAAAATCGGGATAAGAAAGACCAGGGAAAGCAGGTAATCCACAGGAAGGAGACAGCACCGGGGGGAGAAGAAAAAATGAGACAAATGTCCGAGATCCGGCTGGGTAGGTGACGGCCATAGCGGTGTGCCAGGGCCAATCTCCCCTATAACTGTCGGAGCAGCTCCACCGGGAAACGGCCATGTATGCATTTAAGGCTCCGCCAGAGTAGAGTGAGGATCAGGAGGGGATTCAAAAGACAAGAATCCAAAGATGGGTGGTAGGCGCATGCGAGGATGGCAAGGTAGGAGTGTGGTTTTGGCAGCCATCTTAGAGTCAGGCACGTCGAGTCTATTAGTCTCCAAGGCTAGTTCTAGATGCCACCAGTTCTAAAGTTGGATAAAATTGCAGTGCCAATAATCCTGGAAGAACATCAGGACCCTGGCCTCAAAGAGACGGCTGGACGGGTGCCAATGTAGCATTCTCTGGCGGCAGCGATGATCTGGGATTACAAGACGCTTCTGTGAAGCGCTGGGTGTGTGCCATTATTTGTTCTGCCATTGAGAACCAGCAGCTCTGGAAACCCAGCTCTCAGTGTCACCCTGGAGTGGGGGGGGATCGGCAGCTAGGCACCGGGCCGCCGGTGTTAGCACAGGGAGCAGCAGCGTGTCCAGCTGCATTCGAGGGGGTGTCCGCCGTGCAGTGGAGCAGCGCGTAGCCAGCGTCCGTGTACTTCGCGGCCGCGGGCACGGTCCCCAGAAACGGTCCGGTCGCTGGGGAAATTGCAGGGCATATTCGCGGGCCCCTCCCCCTCCAGCCGCACCCGCACCTCTCAAATGGCGCAGGCAGGCGAGTTCTGCAACGCGGAGCCCTCTCCTCCGGGGAATCAGCCGGCAAGTCAGTGCCTCGGGCAGGGGGGGGGGGGAATGAGGCCGCCATCAGCTGGAAGAGTGGAGGTCGGCAACCTCGCGCTCGTCTCTCTAGGCGCAGTCCCGTAGCTCCTAGGGCGCCATCTTGGCTCTCTGGCCCACGGGGACATCGCAGCTCACCTCTCGGCCATTCAAGATCGGGGAGAGGCGACTCCCAGCTCCAATCGATCCGCCTGCACTCCGATTGCGGAATTGCTGTTTTCGGTGGGAAAATAGCGCGACGAAGCGCCGTTTTGGAAGCTGGTGTGCGGGTTCACCAGGAGCTCCAGCTCCGAGCGGCCATCACGGTCGCTGGCCCCGCCCCATGCGCTCATAACTAGCAGACTGGACTACGGAAACGCCCTCAACGCTGGAATCAACAAATCCCTGCTACACAAACTCCAGACCATCCAGAACACAGCGTCCAGACTCGTTCTCGGCACCCCACGACATGAGCACATGACCCAACACCTGCGAGACCTCCACTGGTTCCCCGTCGAGAAGAGAGTAACCTTCAAGCTACTCACCCACGCATATAAATTCCTCCACAACATCGGACCCAAATACCTCAACGAAAGAATCTCTTTCCACTTACCCAAAAGTCACCTCCGCTCCGCCGACCTCGCCCTAGCAGAGACCCCGTGCTTCTGCAGAACCAGAGCAGGCGGAAGGGCCTTCTCCTACGTCACAGCCAAGGCCTGGAACGAGCTCCCAGTCAACTTCAGACCCTGCACACCTTCAGGAAGAGCCTCAAGACCTGGCTTTTCGACTGACCTGGAGGTGCTCCTCCCCCCCTCCCCCCCCCCAGCGCCTTGAGATCCTCACGGGTGAGTAGTGCGCTTTAAAAGCCCCTGATTGATTGATTGATAAGCCTGGTTTTGGAGCCAGTCCCTGCTCGTGTGTGTTATGTCTTTCACAGTGTATGTAGGCGTCTGAAAGTGATGGGTAAATTGAAGTTGCTTGAGGAGGGGCTGAGAAAGAAGGTGCAGGTAGAGCAGGCCTTGCAGAATGGATGCTTTATCCCAATGTCGGGTGACTGCTCTCATTGTTGTCTCTACCTGTGATTGAGAAATTAAATTCACTATACGCATCCAATCGCTCAGTTAACAACAAAATCGCCTCAATCAGTGCACTACCAGTTATTTGCTCACTGTCTGATCCTTTCCCTAATTTGACATAAAGGCCTTGGGGCTTGGAGGTAATAAATAGTTTTTTCAATTTATTTGTCAATATTCATTTGGCGATGCCGCCAAATGCACAGTAGAGCAGCAGCCCTCCTAGAAGTAGTGACATTTGGTACTGCTTAAACCCTGTTACTTCTGCTGTTGAAAAAGCACAGTGTTTACTCAGTGACAAAAAATACTGCTGTTTGCACATAGTTACTTAATTCTATTAAACATTGGCTATAAGTTGTGGGCCAATCCTTTGCTGGTTCTAGCTCCTTTTTATTAGGTCTTTGCACTCACTGTTCACCACTGCTACTGCAGAACAGTATGCTGAGGCATTCCCGTGGCCTTTCTTCTTTGAAACATGAGCTTTATTTTTAGCAATTGAAAGTCACTGCTACAGGCAATCTTTTATATAGTGTGAATCCCATGATGGGTCACCCCATAACTCCATAGTGTTGGAAATGGCCCTTTTTGCAGGGTTATCCCCAAACTTTTTGCTTTTTCCTCCTATTTTTCCCTGACCTGTTTGTGTTGGTTCTAGGACTCTGGGCACTTTACCACTGCTAATCCGTGCTAAAGTGCATATGCTCTCTGTGTAACTTGTGTTATGAATTGGTGTTTCCGTAATTGGATGCTTGATTTACTTGTTAGCCCCTAGTAAAGTGCACTGCGTGTGCCAGGGCCGGTGAATCAAATGCTACCTGGGGGCCTGCAGCACTGGTTGTGCCACCCCCGTGAGTAGCCCTGAAAACGGTAACTCAGACCTGCCATTGCAGAGTCTGCGCGCAGTTTGTAACTGCCATGTCGACTTGGCCAGTGCACACATTGGCCGGTCCCTAACCTTCCCTTTTCTTACATGTCAGACATCCCTCAGGTAGGCCCAAGGTACCCCTGTGGGCAGGGTGCAATGTATGTGAACGGTAGGACATGCCCTGGTGTGTGTGGCATGTCCTAATAGTGAATTACAGCCAATTTCGTTTTTCACTATTGCAAGGCTACCAGTTCCCCATAGGACAGAATGGGAGGTTTGTTTATAACATCTTCTAAACACAACTGGCCCAGGGAATTCGGTAAGAAAATACAATTTAGTATGCCTGAACTCAGAATCTAAAGATGCATCTTTTAGTGAAGGTGATTTTTACATTCTGCGTTTGAAAATGCCACTTTTAGAAAGTGGGTATTTTCTTGCTCCGTCATCCCGTGTTCCTGTGCTGGAATGTGGATTGCCTGTCTGGGTTTTGGATGACAGAAGGCTGGGGGGCCGGAGGGGCTCCAGATAGTCTAGGTAGGTCAGGTAAGGGCTGAATAGACCTGGGCTGCGATGGGGGAAGGGGGAGGAGATTTCATTGCACCTCAAAGGGCCTGGTCTGCCTCTGACAATGCCGTCTCCACCTCCTGCCAGGAAATCACACCAGAGAAGGCAGAGCTGGTTCTGGCCGGGCACAGACACCCTCTGCCTGAAAGATCAAAGGATTTTTAGATACAAATACTGGGTCCCAGACCCCTGAACTTCAGAACTCATCTGGAACAAGAAGACTGCCATGAAGAAGAGCCGGAGAAGCTGCAAAAAGGAACGACTGCTTTGCTGGGTGCTTTGCTGGGCAGACCTGCAGTGGCTGTTTCTGTCTTGGGTAGTGGAAGGCCTGGACTGGACTTTCTGCAACCTAATTTGTGAGTCTCTCCAAGGGCTTGAGGTAGAGCTTGCCCCCTGTTCACGAAGTCTCAGGAACAGCAAAGACTTCAAGTTCTTCGACCCGCAGCACTGGGGACTGTGTGTTTTGTGCTGCCACCCGAGGAACACCAACTCGATGCCGCCACTGCCGACTCCGTGTCCTGAAGGCACTGCAGACGGCAACGCCGCACCGCAACCCTGGTCTCACCGACGACGCCTGTTGACGCCGCCACCGAGCCGCTGCTTGCACCGCGACCTGTGGGCACCGCACTCCGCACCGCTTCACGCCGAAGCTTTGGCACCGCAGAGGGCACCGCCGCACCGCGACCCTGGTCTCACCGACGCCTGCTGACGCCATCACCGAGCCGCTGCTCGCACCGCGACCTGTGGGCACCGCACTCTGCACCGCCTTGCTTCACGCCGAAGCTTTGGCACCGCAGAGGGCACCGCCGCACCGCGACCCTGGTCTCACTGACGACGCCTGCTGATGCCATCACCGAGCCGCTGCTCGCACCGCAACCTGTGGGCACCGCACTCTGCACCGCCTCGCTACACGGCGACGCCGTGGCCTTCCTGACGCTGCCACTTCCCGCCGAGATCGACGCCGCTGCTTGCACCGTGGTTCGGGGGCACCGCTCTTAAGTTACACGACACATCGCC